>JAEMWC010000199.1:315000-480000 GCA_016490735.1 Pachyseris speciosa | reverse complement strand
TGCCAAAGACAGAGCAGAAAAATATGCTTAAAAGCTTAAAGTGGTTTTCTTTCTCAGAATCCTAGTAAAACAAGCTTGAAATAGTTTAGGAAAAAATCGCATAATTTACCACATAATAGTCCTTTGTTATCGCACAATTTACCCTAAAAATATCGCACAATTTCTGATTTTTTATCGCACCCTATCAGACAGCCTGGCTAATGTACATGTACCTTACAATTTTCCAAGTTGGGGGTCAATGATGATTATAAATGGGTCATGAGGCATACATCTTTCTAGAATGTAAACCTTCTTAAGTTTGTCACTCAATTTATTTGGTTTAAACACGAAGACGCGCTATCTAAGGAGCGGTGCCTTAAAGGTACATTTGGATCATTTGTCAATCAACCGTCGACCCATACAGAACTCCGTGAAAATTTGTGCAACAAAAGACCACTTCTGAGCAACAAGTTTGTAGTATTTTGTACCTTTCTTGTTTTCAAGTTCCTCACTGACTTTTACCGCCATGAAAGAATATGTGGAGGTTTGTATGTTCTGAAATTGCTGTGCCAATCTTTGAACATTTCGATTTATGGCGCTAATTTTGAAATTTGAAATGGTTTGCTTATGCCATCGCATAATGGTAACAGTAAAACTGAAATGCAAATGAAACAGGGGGTGGAGCTTTTCCTTTTATAGCGTGTCTTAGTGTTTAAAGGAATCCCCCTTTAGGTTTTTGATTTACATATATGAAAGGCCACTCTTTTGGCTGGAATACAGTCATGACATTAAAAAAAAAGGAATTTGTGAAAAAGCCAATTTTACAATTGCATGCTCAGTAATCTGGTCTATTAGTGGAAAGAATACTGGTAGTGGCCTTGTTTTAATACAGACCTTGCTGCTTTTCTCACGTAAATCATGTTATTCTTATGCTTTAACTAGTTCATGTTTGAATGATATTTGTATCAAAAAGGGTCTCCTCCAGCCTTGTTTCTACTCAAAGGCCAGGTCACTGAACACACAACTCTAAAATGGGCTATTAGAGAATTTGAAAACAGAGTTCCTCCTGCAAACAATTTGCTCATACCATAAAAGCTCTATTAAGCCCCCAGTCTCTATTACCCCCCCCCCCCCCCTTCTCTCATAAGCCCCCTGTTTGGAAGTTGTTTTTTGTAATAAGCCCCCCTCTCTAATAAGCCCCCCTTTCCTTTGGGACATGAGATTTTGTAATTAGTCCCTCCTATTCCCTCTTACGAAATCCACATCATGCAGCCCAGTTGGTTTGCTTTTAAACATCAATATACACTCAAACAGTGACATAATACTGTTTGGTGATCTGTACTAAATACTAAAGTTTCACTGCATTTGTTTGAGTTTTGTACAAAAACTATTTTAAAATGACAACGGGGGTGTTTAAGATTTGAAATAAGCCCCCCCCCCCCCTCTCTAATAAGCCCCCCGTTAACGAGGCCTGAAATTAAATAAGCCCTCTGGGGGGTTAATAGAGCCTTAACCGTAGTTAGAAAAAATGAAAAGTTAATTTATTTGCAGATAGACTTTATATATTATTGTGATATTCCTACTGAATACTGTAATGAATCATAATTTGTTATCATTTTTGAACATTCATTTTCTTCCCCAAGAGTAGAGTATTTTGATTAACATATATAACAATAATAATCGAATATTTACCAAGGATAACCCTTCAGTACAAAGTACTGTTATCAATGGGGTTCTGCTGAACTAAGAATTGAAAACTAACAAAAAAGAATTACAAAAATATACATTAAGTTATTTAAAACCATTTAAAACTACAATAGAAATTACAAATAATAATTGTCCAAGGCTTTTCTAAATAGAACTCTAGAACATTAGTTGTCTCTTACTTTTTTTATGTTGTCCAGATTTTGGGGGAACTTTGCCTGTTCCAGTCACTGACAAAAAGTCACTTATGTCAGAATCCTGTTATGAAATTAATACAAATGCATATTAAGATAATATTATTCTTGTGATGTTGTTTATGAATCTTTTGAAGTTATTCTACATTGTGTCAAAATGTCCATCCTAATTCCTTTCCACTCCTAGTAGGAGCATAGGGCCAACAGCCATGGGGCACAGGGAGTTTAAGCCCATTGCCCAATGTCAAAAATAACATACATAAGGGACTGGTCATTATTTATCGGGAGGGGGTGGGGCTGGTGCAAATAGGGGGTGGGCCACCATTTTTTATGCATGGCTTAACGGGGGGGCCATTAAAAAATATGCAAACGTTTTGCCAGCAAAAATGTTAAAAGCTGCATCTGGATGCCATCAACAAATACAGCCTATTAAAATCGCTTTAAACAACAACTTTTATTAACACTTACATGAAATGCTATGTGACCAAAAGGCAAGAGAAACAGTTCTTTTTCAATACCACATACCTTTTGCAATATACCTCTATCAAGTCAGATATAAATAGAGCGACAGTGCCTGGCAATGCCTATTTCAGTAAAATCGAAAAATTCACACAAGAACATAGTGAGAGTGGAGAAATGTACATGGAGTTTTTAAAAGGATCTTGCGAAAAGGAAAAGAGTGAAAGGTGTGAATATTGTGTTTCCAATGACTTCTGCTGCTCTGCTGACCTAAAACATATCCCCAGGCCATATCCCGATGCCCAAAGACCTGGTCTCCATTATCTTGCTACGAAAGACACCCCAACTGTTGGCAGAAGTGTGGATGATTTCCACCCAAGGGTTCAGCTGAAGGCAATTTTCAGAGAAGATAACTCATTTTTTGATAATCCTGACAACATCACAGATTTCTCGCAGAAATACGTGGTTACTGAAGACGCTATCAAGTTGTATGTCAATCACATGAAACTTCTATCTTTAAGGAAAGAAAAACGATCAAAAGAAAAGGCCGAGCAACGTGAAGAAGAAGCTAGAAAGACATACAAAGACTATGACTGGGAAGGAATGTTTCATGAGAGGAGCCTTTCACAATTGAAAGTTTTCGAGTTAGATAAGTACATAGCACACCATAACCTTGGAAAATATGGAACAAAAAAGGCAAAGTTGGAAGCAATTAAAGAAAATATCATCCAAGAACTTGCTAAACGCATTGAGAGAGAGGACGATGGGAAGAGCGACAATCAGTCATCTTCTGATTCACTCAGTAGTGAATCAGAAGACGACTCAGAGGATGAAGACTGTGTCCTTGCAGAGATTGGTATTTCAAGCTCTGAAGAGGAAGAGGAGTCGACTGAAGATGAAATGATTAAGAGCACCGAGAACTTTAATGTCAATACGACAATTGTCTACACACGGTCTGGGCGAAGAGCAACTCGAATCCAAATTTAAGGTAGCTTTAAATAGAATGCCTATCAGTTGGACATGGTGACTTAATAAAGTACATACTTTTTGTTTCATGCATACTGGAGGACATGGGGGGGGGGGGTCAGCAAAAATCATGTTAAAGTAAAAGGGGGGTCAGCAAAAATCAAGCAGGCATATTTTACATTGCACCAGCCCCCCCCCCCCTCCCGATAAATAATGACCAGTCCCTAAGTTACATGTATAGAGCAAATTATGCAAAAAAATTGTTTAATAATGATGTCAAATCCAATTTGATATTGGCATCCCCGTATATTTAAAAAGTCCATGATGGTGGTACAATAATAAAAAACGTTTCACAATGTGATCCACAGCTGTAGTGATGTTTTGTCTGATCATTTATTATATCCGTCACACATGCACCCACACGTGAAGTCGAAGTACAAAACTTTGTCGTGGCAAGCAAGCCACACTAAAGTGTTGTTTTGCTCTCTGTGTTTGTGACCACTTCCGGGGCCACTACCAGGCAAAATCTGAACAATATTTCGATATTGTTCAAATGAAAACTTTAGCTAGCTTCGCATAAGTAATGATAATCTTAGTTACTGAAAACTAATGCCGATTGCAACAAATTAATTAACGAAGGCATAACTCACCACACTTGCAGTTGATCGCGCCGAATATTTGCTTACATCCGTGGAACTCGGTCTGTTGGCCTTCGCTGAGCCGGGTCTTCTTACCGACAGGTTTTCAGCCGAGCCAGAACTGAGTGCTCCTCGTTCAGATTTCTTATTTTTCGCAGACATTGTTTTTCGCTCACTCCAACAATCTTTTATATATTCTCACACAACAGCGGCTTCAAAAAACCAGTAAACATCGCAGAGCATCTTTGCCATGACAATGTAAAAAAACTGGAATAGCAAAAAACGGATCACTGGGTCACACAATTAAATATTTTCTTGTTGTTGACAACAAAATTGGCGCTCTACCGCGACGCCATTTTTTAATTCGGTTGAATTATTGTATGGTTACCAAGCTCACAGTGGAGCGCAACGTCTCTTGGGATCCTAAAAGGAGAATGACGTCACAAATGGAACTAGGCTCACGGAAGAAGTGTATTGTACGTGATGGATATCTACTAAAATCTACATGCTTAGTAAAAAACATAGGGTTACGAGAATCACTTAGACGATAATATGATCCAAAACGAAAAAAAAAAAAAAACGAAATCGAAGTAACAAATTACGCTTTTGCTCAGTGGGTTAATATAACTGATTTAAGTTCACGTACCATTAAGCTTGATTTATTACTTCTTAATTAACTCCAATGTGATGTGGTTGTATAGACTTAAAAATGCACGTAATGTTTCGAAGGGTATTTTTGGCGAATTGGGAGCGTCTGATCTTCGCGATTCACGGAAAAATATTCATGATACTCGACTTCCTAAATACGCAAGCTGACTGTTCACAATATTAAATAAATACAACTTATTCCGGCCGTTTCAAGATTAATCAAACCAAAGCTTCGGCAGCTGAGGAGATAACAAGATGTAAAATTGACTTCCGTCTTCCGTCCGTCTGCCTCTATCAAATGAAGACTCGCGCTGCAGCGCCATAGAAATTGTCTCGAAACTGAAAAAACATTCCGTGTCGCAACGGTGTTATAAGATGTCTGACGACTACAGAAACAGAAAGAAGTGACAGAAACTGACGCCTTTTGGGTGGAAGGGTTTTCTTGAAGCTGTAAAAGACAAAAACGAAGAATCAAAACAACGAAACTGTAAAGCCGTAGAAAGTGGTATGACACTTTCATGGCTATGAAGAAAGCCAAGGTGACTTTGAAATCCCGAGGTTAATACCGTTAACTATGACAAGTATACATATCCTTAAATTGGACCACTGTGGTGTTCAAGGCTAAGAAATCGTATTAAGAAATTGCCTTGACTTAACGGTTTTAGTAGTAAAACCTTAAACATGGCATCAACAGCTTGTTACAAAACAATTACAATTACTAGAACTAGACTATTTAAACTGTTTAGGTCAGTGACATGCGTTTCCACACGGTTGTATCGATTTTCGGAACATTTCGTATATCTGTTTACGACTCAACTGAATGCTTATTTCAGTGTTTTTATTACGAGAAAGTAAACCTTTTAAGCTGTATAAGTAGCGCCAGTCATTTCGTACTCATGACTGCACTGTCGAGCTTCTATAATGTTAGGTTAAATACGCAATAATCTCCTCAAAATTTCATTTTCTTCGGATGGAAAAGGAGATACGTAAGCACATCCAACGGATTTATTTGTGCGTCTGGACCATTCCCGAATACAGTCTTCGAGGTTCGCTTGCTTTACTCAGTGGTTGGTAACAACCCTGCTGCTAAGTAACTTGTCCAGAATTAACGATTACTTTCCAAATCAGTGCTTAAACTCCATATGAACAAGTTCTCGACCAAAAGCCGGGGAAAAACGCAATGCAAAATGGAAATACATACATATTTAATTATCCTCTCCCTATCAGGGCTTTTCAGGGATAATATCGAATTAGGACAGACACTAGGGATGGTCACAGCCAGAGATTTGTTACGTCCCTAGTGGTTCTTTCGCCGGTCCCAGAGAGTCTGATTAAGTGAAAGTACTGTGAGACGGAACCTACGGTTTATCGTCTTTTAATATCCGAAAAGACTAGAAAGTCTTTGTAGCGTCATTACAAAGGCAGCACTTTCTCCCTGAATAGATTTAAATGACTGACGGGTAGGTAGGCCGACTGACCCCAGGTTCTGCTTGACGTATTTGGTAAAGTGGACGAATTAGATTTGCTCATTCAGCTTGGTATTCTTATCGCTTATAACCTGTTTGGTCGAACCTGTCAATAAACGTAAAAAGAAGTGACGTTGATAAGAAGTCATTATTCATTAAAAAAAAACTTTGGAATGAGAAAAATGCATGTCTCTGTCTCTGTCGCTCATTGAACTGAAACTCTACGATATTCCTCAGCTTTGATCTGTAAGGACGTTAAATTTCGACCTTCTAATTGCTAATTAATAATCAGAGTTCTTTTGTTTATGTTCATGTTTTGCAATCGGATCCATTCTGTGATAATAATATTCTGAATTGTTGCCACGGTACGTTGAGCCACGCTGTAGCTACGTATCAACAAACAAATCATCGCTATATATATATCTATATCAGTGTATCCAAAGGATATTTCACGCGCACAAGAAAATAGTTATATGATGACAGTGTACATCACGATATCATCTTATGAACTGACACGTGTCACATTATTAAATTGCAAAGTCACAACAAACACACGGTCACAACTCACAAGTTACCCGTTTTTTCATTGTTAATTAAATATGTACCTGAAATGACTCGTCAATTTATCAACAACAACAATTTATTTCGGTACTTCTATATATATACATGGCATTACCTATTATAAGTATAAATTTCGAAAATAAGTTTAATTTCGAAATAGCATTGTGTTTCTATGATTTGTGATGCCATAACTGCAGCAACTGATCTACAAATAAAGGGGTCGATATTGTTAAAAAGGAACACATACAATTTTAGAATTGACATCTAAGTCCATCATTATTTGGAGCGCGCGATTTGATCCCATTTATTTACTCAACTCCTCGATCGCTTTCCAAAGACCGATATGCCGGTCGATTGCAGTTTTGTTTATCGGTTTTACTTCCATAGAGTGCAGTGGTCCTTGATGCTCTACTTGATGCAGCACATAAGGGTGTAGCGCAGGGGGGGTCCTGGGGTGCCCATGACCCCCCCTTTTAAGCACTTTTTTAAGCAAACAACCTACAATATTCAGGTGGCAATCTGGTGAGTACCCTCTGTTTGACAGAGTGTGACCCCCCCTTTGAAAAATCCTGGCTACGCCCCTGGCACATCGCATCAAGTTATAACAGGAGCCCTTTTCCTCTGTTCAACAGAATCATTTCGAAATTGATTGATGGAATAATTTAACGAAGGTCAAGATCTTTAATAGTCAGGCCATATTTTATAGTCATTGCGTGATGGAGTCAAGAGGTGTATTGATTTGGTGGGCAAATATATTTTCGTTAAGGCGCTTGGGGGGGGGTGGCAGGGGGAGGGGGCAAGGGGGGCAAAGGGGAGGGGGCGGGGGAGTAAGGAAGGCATAATCACTTTGCCATGAACTCCGTGACTTTCAGCATTAAAAAAAAACAGACTGGAATCTTCCTACTAATACTACACTACTACGACTACCACTACTACTGCTGCTGACTTACTGCTTCTAACGAGTAGAAGAAGACTCTAAGGCCCGTTACAGACGAGCAAGTTTTCCTTGACAAGTGTCATTGACAATTTTTATTTGCTCATATTTATGAACGACAAATTTTCTTTGACAAGTTTTGCCTTCACAAGTTTTATTTGCTGGTGTGAACGAACGAACAAGTTTTCTTTGGCAAGTATTCACTGTAGCCAGCAATTCAATTACACAGCGGACAGCATTTTATTTGACAAGTTTTCCTTGTCGACCCGTACAGACGAACAAGTTCTGCAATGTGTCAAGTTTTTCCTTGACAAGTGCACTTGTTCAAAAACTAGCATGCTAGTTTTTGAACAAGTGCACTTTTCAAGGAAAAACTTGACAATTTTGTCTTTACACACCAGCAAATAAAGTTTGTCAAGTCAAAACTTGTCAAGGAAAACTTGCTCGTCTGTAACCGGCTTAAAAAGAAGGCAAACTAGTTTTTGAACGACAGGACCTCAACTTCATAAGTTTGTAACATTTGTAAGAATTGCATGTTTCGAACCATTAGTGTATTACTTGATTAATTTGTGAATGTTTTGTTTGCTTGTGTATTCTGGGATATGACCTGGAGGTTACCGTCGTGTGATCGCAAAGTAGATCATCTGATCTCCAGGTTACCAATAATCATTGTTAATTTTGTTTCTTTTCATATGCCTTTATATTGTTTGCATATTGAGATAAAAATTCCGGGTAAAATCAAACAAAAATGTAATTTGTGGTGATCGTGAGTAAGAGGTATTGCGGAATAAAGCAACTTCAATAAAATAAACTCTTGTTGTTAAGTTCGTGATTTTAAAAAATATGTTTACACCCGTATTGCTCGAAATGAATCAGTTACAAAAAGCTGTGATTACAAATTACTTCAGTAGCAACTTTGACAAAATGACACATCTCCTTCAATATACCACGGAATCGGGCATTCCATTGTTAGAGAAAACAAGAAATTTGCAGCATCCTCAAAATGAGAAAATGATTATTTCATGGATTTGCTTTTTCATTGTCTATCGAGGATTTTAATTCCAGCAAGTTGTTTTCACTTCGAGAAAGTAATTCCTTCTGCTCGTGATCACGCGTGTAGCTCGCGCGGTGATAAGAATTTCGAGCGTTTGAGTCACCGAATACTTGGACAATTCGGATGTAAATCATCCCCTTGACCGTAACATCATACTTAGGGTCAATGTGACGTGTCTAAACCATTGTAAATAGTTGTTTTCATTGAACACATCTCAATTTACAGGAACACGTTATCTGAGAATTTTCAGATCTACTTTGATTCGAGTTTGACCTGATTTTACCCAGTCACTGAATCCCTGGGTTATCATTTCCCTGAAATAAATAGGTGAAAAATTTGCTGTAATTTGATTAGGGTCAGCAGGAAGTTGCTTGCGGGGGTTGTAAAATTTTTAAATAGACAGTATGCTCTTGCGACTGAAAATGAAAAGATCGACTTTCGATGATCGTGCATAATAATGAGCGAATCGTGAAAGATAAATCCGCAAAATGTCTTAAAAGATATTATCAAAGGAACGGTAAACTGATTAAATGGCTGAAATGGCTTGAGCCATTACGCAAAATATTGCAATAAAGGTACAAAGTATACCCCATACTTGGTGATGAACTACAACTCATGATCGCTTCTGGTCAGTTGTGTTGTTGACGATTTTAAAACTACATAATGTTTATAATGGACTTGCTATATCCTCCTGAACTTTTGGCGGTCCAGTTTTTGTCGATACTTGCACGAAAATTAAAAGAAATCATATTTGACTAATTAACTATTAATTTGTAAAGGAAAATTACCGTATTTCAATTAAAAATGGGTCTCATACATATTTGACCGTCATTGGAATCTATAGTCCTTCAAGCAGTATGATATATTTGTCTTATGTGTCATGCATGCCGTTTGTGTGAATGAAAACCGCAAGCATACCCGCAGGTAATGAGATTCATGATCACGCACGCAAGGCAGTGTTGCGTGACTCCAACTACAGAAATAAACTTTGATGTAATCTATATTTTGAATTCTACACACCTTGGCTGCCAGCGAAATTGTTCAACTAGCGGGTCTTAGATCTTTTTTGTGAAAAATAGATATCAGAGCTATACTGAACAATGTGTTATTATTTCGATACAATGCTTAAAGTTGTTGTTCATAGCGCGAATGAGTCAAAAACAGCAAGCAAAAGAATGCCTCCATCGAATACACCTTGATTTGTTATTCCGTTCTAAATATCTCAGCTGATTCGAAACGACAAAAGAAACACAAAACCTTCCCCTGGGGCAAAACGTCGGCCTTTCAATGATATTGATAATATAAATGATTCGGCAACGGATTGAAAACATTAAGAGCTCAATACAATATACAAACGTCGACTTGTATGAACTAAACGTTGTAAACAAAATAAAGCTTGGCTTGACTGATCCAGTGTTCGGTGTGAAATAGAGTCGTTAAACATATTGGCACTTGAGAATGACAAAAGATGAAAAAGCGAAATCTTACAGTACTACAGTGCAGAAGGGGAAAGGAGCCGAACGAAAGACCACAAATGTCAAGTCTTGATATACACCACCAAGCGGGTGAGTTGAAATATAAAATTGCGCGCACAACTCGCTTCGGCCAGTCCACTATTGAGTAGCCTATAGATGGTGTGTATGAACGAAACCAAAGACAGAATTTGAAGTTCGACACCGCTAAGTTCCAGAGATTTCGTCTGGGAAAACTCCAGCCAATTTTAGGGAACTCGACAAATTTACGCATATAATGCAAAAACGCCTCGCATTGTTCACAACGAAGTGTTAGGTATCAAGGAAATTGTCAACTTCACTGGCACGTGATTGGCGAATGAAAGAAATTGGCTTGCAGGGGGCGTGCGACGAACCAATTACCATGCACGATCATTGTTTCTGTACAGAACTCAACATCGCAGACAAGTTGAATTGAAAGCAATTTTAGCTTTTCACGTTTCCGCCTTGCTCGGTAATGACACGACGAGTCGGTGTACTGTGTTCGAAACTACGCTTGCAGGAATTTTACCGCTCACTATGACCGCTGTTTTCACTTGCTAACCAGGGGATATGGACAGATCGCCGGAAAAATCGGCCCTTTTATCGACAAAAGCTCACAGTTTGGAAGCGAAGACGGCCGGTGCTCGGCAACAATTCGTCCATGAGGCTGTAACGACAAATGCGATCTTTCGTCCACTGAAGAAGGCCTTTCCTTCGCAGTCGACGCTGGAAAATTCGTCGAAAACTGCAAGCTTCTCCGGGAGTGACGTAGGGATTGGGAGAAATTCAGAGCAGTTTATCTCTTCGCTTCAAGCCCAGTACTATTCGCCAAATGTACCTTCTGCAGGTAAGCAGCGCAGTTTTCTTCAAATGTTCAATTATTTATTGTGCGAGTTCGTGCAAAACTGGCGTGGAGACAACCAACGGCTCTATTTTTTGTCGTCATGCATATGTGGCATGAAAACACTTTCCATCTGGGGTGGTTTCTGTAATTTTTCGTGCTCGATCGAACGGACGAAACTGGGGGTTATTCGCTGCGATAGTCTACGTAATCGGCCCTTGAAGCGTTGTTCGATGCATGCATGGTTTGTTGGGCTCGTCTGATATTAGCTTAGTTGCAAGAAGGCACAAATAACAAAACAAAATTTGATTTTTGTGAATTACAAAACCAGCGGGTGGACAGAGTTTTTCAGAAACTTGCATTTTCAGGGCGATCTGTGTGCCTCAGCCTGTTGCAAGTCGAAACGGCCTATCGTGAAAGGATGTGGAATCTGGACTGCGGCTGATATGTATTCGATCGAGTTACGACCCTCTTAGCTAATAGCTCCATAGCCATCTCGTCCTCGTGAGCCAAACGTGACTAAACTCAATCCAAACTAGTGTACCATTTCAACAGCGCTCAACTGTTTGGTGGCAGTTCGGCGGTTGATATTGACAAAAACTTCAATTTCGTCATGTATTCGGACGTGAAATTCGCCTTGGGTGATTCCTTCCAATCGATTCGCTCTCCAGCATTTACGTGTACGATAACTGCAAAGTCATGCTTTGGAAGGTCCGTCGTCTCACACAAACATGCAAAGAGGAACGAACTCTTTTCGTTGCTTTCAGCATTGTTAAAAATTTTTTTTAAGAGAACGCGTTCAAATAAATGTTGTCTGTCTGTTGCACTCGCAGCATCAAGTATTTCAAGTGATCTTCACCGCCTCAATATCCATGGCCATATGTCGTTACAAAGTCCATAGGCTTTTATATAATTTCCTGACTCTCCTAAGCGTAGGCGAGCAAAACAAAAACACAAGATAGAAATCTCTTAAAGACACTGCCACAGCTAGGCGATGGTTTTTGCCAGAAGATGCCGTCACCCTTTTCCTATGTAGTGAGGCATTCCAACCAATTCACTTCCTTAAAGGCGTTGACGAAAATCGAGTTGAAACGACCGCGGAAAGGAACGGATCTCTTAACATGACATATCAAAGGGTCGTCCAACGGTTACACACTACGGGAAAATTATTGATAGTCGTATTTAAGCGATAAATTCGAATAGAGCGTTTTTTAGCAATTTGCCATTGCGCGAAATCGTGGCGACGCCACACGCGATGACGATATGAATCGTGATGTGCGCGTTTGATATTCTTTTGCTCGGCTTTTGATATTTTTTCCAGGCTGTTTATGTGAAAAACCCCAACTTATTTGTCGTGTTTTTATTTTCTTGTCGTTTACGCGAAAGTTTCGTTGTTGAAATTAGAGTTTGAAGCGCCGTTGGTTCTCTCGTCGGCAGTGGGCGATGGATCCACAGCATCCGTGACTTAGCTGTACGTGTTTGCGGAAAACAGCGCTCTTTCGTTTGTTCCACATTGTACTATCTATTCCTGTATATCTTTAGTTAGGTAAATTAATCTGCTATTTGTGAAAAACCTCGTGTGACACGCAAACGATTTAGCAACTGGGTTTTCACACAGCATTCCTGTTTGGATGTTTCCTCGAAGACGTTTCGTCTCAATTAACAATGGATCATTTAAACGACTTTCTATCTTTTCTACCGTCACTCGACTTTTTGTTAACCTTTGAAATTTTGCTAAATTACTGTTTAAAATTTTAGGGAAAATTATAGCCCAGCGAAAAATACTGGCTGCTAAGTAGAAAATCGTTGGGCAAAAATCGTAAGGTGGTCGAGATTAGCATTTTTGTGTGTAATCCTTTGATCTCGCTGACTACAACCGTAAACGTGTAGCAATATTCTCACAGCAACCCAGGTTATGTAATTTGTTATTTCTACTTGTTTTATTATTTTTTTTTTTGAAAAACCTTCACTTTCTTGCTAATCGTGTATTTCATTCACATGCACTTCAATTTATTCGCGGAGGAAAAATCGAAACTGGAAGCGGGTTCGGTCGGTCGTCCTCAGAATTGCTTGCTAATTTTTTTCGTTTGATATTACGTGAGTTGAAACTAATTTGCGTCGAAATTCTGTATGCTTGTGGAAGAACACCTATTTTGTCGTGAGTAGAATCGGATGATTTCAAGTGTTGGTCATTTTGGGTTGCTAGCGTGGTCAAGCTTTGCGACTTCAGTGTGAGTAATTGAAAACACAGGCATTTTCAATTTACTCATATAACCATAACAAATACCAGACGTTGCAAATGTTGACATCCATTCGAATTCATTTGCGTCAGTTCACTGGGAAAAAGAATTAATTGTGTACAATTGAACAGTTGTAGTTGTAGTAAATCCGATGAAGTCTTCTGTGGCAAACGCGTGTTTGGTTGGAATACGTGGACAAAGTTAAAACGAACTGTTTGGCGGAGGTTCGTATTTAATATTTTAGTTATTCATCGTGTCTTTGTGTCATTGTGATTTAGATCAACCCTCACGCATACTTAACAACCAGAACCGTGCATTGTCACTGTTTAAAATATAAATAGAACGCGCTCTTATTGGAATGCAAATTCACGCCACAAAGTCAGTTCAACTCTTCCAGTCATTTGCCTGTCTCGATTTTCAGCGTGTTTACATTGGATATTTTGACAGGAGTTCTTTGGTGTGCGACCGGTAGCCTGAGCAGGACGATCTAGTGCGGTTGTAATTCTCTGGATGTTTCAAAACACGAAGACGATGCGCCTGAGAATTCGTTAACGAAACAATGAAGGGATGTCGTCTGTATGAAATGGTGTTACGTCACGCCAGAAAGAGGCGATTGTTTCAAATTTTCATCTTTTTTAACATTTTCACGTGCTTCAAAGTTTTCTTATGTGAAGGCAATGAATGCCATGAAATGCAAATATTCAGCTGAAATAGTGCATTTAACATCGGCATGACCAGCTGGGCCATAAAAGTCGTGTTTCCTTTCCCTTTCAGGCGGTTTTCCTTTTGCTGCAGCGCGGTGTGTTGTGCTTTAATACAGAGCGGAAGTTTTAAAATAAGTGACAGCAGATAAGACACGTTCGAAAGAATAATAACAAATATAAACAGACGTTTTCGGGAGCACTTTTGGCTGACAACAAGTCACAACGAAAGTGAAAAGCACATGTTAAGCTGACGCCTTTTTTAACAGAGTGCTAGAATTCAGATTTGTCAAATTTTTTTTTCGCGATAACACACCTCTAAAGTTCTTAAACAAACATGGACGGAATAAAGTACTATTCAGTGGTTATTACTTGGATAGTAGGGACAGTTACCCAAGTTAAGTGCTACTTGGTAATTTCCATTTCAATGGTCAGTCGTCTTGTAGTTACTCTAACGCACGTTAGCGCGCAGATAGGCAGAAGCTTGTTCCTCCAGATTTTATTCTAAAAATGTGGCAATCTTTTTTACAGTTCTTGAGAAACCGTAGACAGGTTTAAACATCGTTATTTTAAAATGTTGCAGTCTTTAAAGTCACTGTTCAAATTCGGCGACAACTGTTAAATGGATTAGAAGATTTTTGTCCCCCGGATAGAGTGTAAGTTTTATGCAGATTGTGAATACATGTTTAAATAGAGCCTTCCAACGTATAGAAAGATTTCTCACGATTTAAATAGCCGGCGAGTTCTTTTCTTTCCCGAAATTATTAATCATTTAATACACCCGCGACTGCTGAGAGACATTTCTCTAAAACTACAAAATGGACAACTGCCATGGTTAATAGGATTATGGTTTTGAATCAGCTTAGGTTAGGCATAGGCCTTCCACGTGAAAATTGCAACAAACACTTTGACATATTTGGAGAGGGGTAGGCAGGATTGGCTCAATGTCCAATTTTCAGAAATAGCCTTTAAAAACTGCCCACAAAAACTTTTTTATAGGTATATATAAACAAATATAACATGGATGTTAATGATGGAAATCATTTTGAATGCAAGGCTTTTCCTATCACTTGGTGTGTTGTCGAGTTTTCAATCACCGGCGTTAATTAAAACACCCTTTTTATTATACAGACAGAGCAGAATTTCCAAGTTAATCAATATTCATTGCTATGGTAGATATTTTATCATATATATATGATTTTTTTTTTTTTTGGGGGGGGGGGGGGGTTCAAACGTGTGTGTACGATTTGTTGGTTGCTGTTAATAGAGTGGTTTCCTAAACTTGGCGTCAATTTTTAAAATCTCATAAATTTTTGAGACAAAATCATGGTGTCACTAAAGATAAGCGTAAATGGTTTTACGTTATAACACGTAAGCCCTGTCATTATAAGCTTCAGCAAAAACGACACAAACAAACCACGACCCACTGCGGTTTCGCTATATTGGTGCGTTAGATCTTACATGCGCGCGAAGACAGACCTCTGACAAGTTCGAACCCACGTTTAAAATCCAAAGTGATTAGTTTCGCAAGGTGTTGATGCTGAGAGAAACCGTTCGCCCTTGCCTTTTCTGTTGCTATAAACTGTTTACAACAGTCTGCAGGTACCTCGGCGCCAATTACGTTCGGAGTACTTTCAATTTACATGCAAACTGTTTTTTACGCGGTAACTTGGTTTTTTAAACAACACGTGCGCCGTTGCTGAAGTAGTAGCAAGTCAGTGAAATTTCTGCGAATTATCTGCGAGAATATGTCGCGAGTTCATATGTTACGTGGCGAAAAGAACGTTAGACGTTAAGTTTTGTTTACAGTCCACAATGAAGAGAAAATTTCCGTGCGAAAGATTTGAATAAAAGCGGAGATTTACATAATAATTACAGATCGACAACTGTAGATCGCCCCCGCTGTATTTGGTCCTTTATTTACTCGTCTCACACTTTTCTTATGCGCATGTTAAGTTCTGTTCAATTAAAGACATGAAATCTCTTTGTCCTTAAAAAGCATGTGTCTAACAGTTTCCCTTCTTATGGATTAATCGCGAAAATGTGAGCCCAGGTTTTACGTGACAGAGGAGCAATGTACGAGGCATATTCAACTCAAAGCGAAGGTCAGTAAGTTTTGGACCAGTCCGCATAGACATCCACGCTTTGTCAAAACATTCAATTTTCTGTGTGTTTTTTCGTCCGTTCTTTATATGTCGCCGATCAAGGCGAAATCCCCGTTTTCCTCTGAGGCGGGCGTTCAACTAACGTTTTGTTCTAGAGAAAGGTTGTCTTTTGAAACAGGAATACTTGTTTTCACATGGTTCGACAACCGATTTGTTTCTATCATGAAACGTCGTTTTGCTGTTTATGTATGATGCCTCTCCAAGAATTTAATGTTTGGGCATCATGAAAACCCCTTGTTCGCAAACAGAAGAAATCCTTAGATGCTATTGCGACATATTTGATACCTAGACTAGTTTGTCACAGACGGTATTACATTTCTGTTACTAGGACTTTTCAATAGATCAGTTGACGCGCTTTTTAGCGTCTTTGTTAAATTCGATGCCGAAAACGTTTCGTAGCCGCGCAAAAAGGCAAAACCGCAATTCTCTAATCAGCCCTCAGCGAACGATAATGATTTATATCGTCGATCAATACAGCTTTAGCTTTGCCTTCTCGGTTTTTCCGTTTCAATTTCCACAACGAGTCTTCAATTTGAAGCATTTGCTTAGAATTTGCTTGTATGTATTGAAGGACAGATGGAACGAAAACTTGCTACAATGTACAGTCTGTACTCCGGAATCTCTTACGCCTATAGAGGGCCTTGTTGAATTGTTCATCTTCTTAGTTCTACCTTAGTCGGCTGTAAATATCTGGTTATACTTCCACGATTTCCTGATTTATTTTGAGTGATGAAGTACCATATTTCTAAAATTATAACCCATCTGCCTAGGTTCAAGAACATTTTAACACTTTTAGGCCAGTGTATAGTGTATAGTTAACGCGTTGATTACGTACAGTGTGCTACACAAGATGGTTCTTCAACCTCGTTATTTGCTTCGATATGAAGTGGACAGGGCCGTTTCTGGCTCGAGAAAAAGTTTGTTTACAATTTGACGCCCACACCGAAAAAACTTTGCATCGCTTTAAATTAAACGATTTTCTTTGCGACTGACAATGTCTTTGTCCTATACTATATATGTTTTAATTTTTGACGCTAACAATAGGTTGGAGTGAGGTTTTTATGTTGTAGATAAACATTTCAAGTCGGGTTAATATCTGCCCCACTATCCCTGAAAGCGATTCATTTTTATCGCCACAGTTTGTCAATGATATAGCGCCGTGATGAATTTCGAATTTCGTTATATTTGGGTTTTTGTGTTTTGTTTTGAATCAGTTACCAAAGCAAAGTTTCGAAATCATTGTTATTTACGTTAAAGTGAATTTTAAGAGTTGTTTTTGTCAGGTTATGACCGCCAACCATCGAGAAAATTTTTTTCCAGAACTTCAGAAGCAACCTCTGAACGGTGTAGCAACCGTTTGAATTCTAAAAGGAAAGATCTCAGGTAATTTATTCCCTGTTAGTGAATCAAACCCGGTTTCTGAAAACAAAGCCTGAAAAAAAAAAAGGACTTACCTATTTTGAAATTATAGCATTGGTATAAAATCTCATAATTTGATTTTTTTCCTTTACCGTTAAATAATCCTTTTTAAGGCGTGTGTTTAGTATTTGGACTGATGTTTGATTCTGTGCGTGAAATCCTCAATCGAGTTTCATCATTGTATATCGAAGTTACCGTGAAGCAGGTACTTGGATCGTAAAGTATTTCTAGTTAGTTCTAACTATGAATCGTGACCTCTTCTTACCAGCGATACTGACTGGCTCATCCCAGTGTTAGTTTCACTCGATTTCATCTTTTTTCACGACACTGGGATTTAAAGATGTTAAATGCAATTTTAGGAGTTCCCCCAAATAAATAGGACTAATGATAAAAAAGGTTTCGCCGTTTCTCTTATCAACCTTAAAAAAAGTGATGAAAAATCGCAGTAAATCGTTAAATCGCTAACAGAGCTTTGAAATGTCGATGACGTTTAAGTCGAACATAGTGTATAAAATCTGAAACGTATTTGGAAGATGAGGTTTATTTCGAGCGAGCGAAGTCCAATGTATAAATTATGCTTTAATTTCTTTCATTCAAAATCCTGTTATTAAAGTGACGGCGACAACTGATTAAACGAGTTTTCCGCAATCAGCTTGCATTTGATTACTGCATCTTCGTCCTTAATTCTTTTTTTTTTTTAATCTTAACTCTTTACACTGTTAATTCCTCGGGGTTAATGAGAATGCCGGTTTTTCACGATGTGTATTTTACCCGGGTTAATGTATACACCATCTTTTCTCCAACAATGTAACTTATGCGTTATGTCTCGCCGCGTTTGAGCGTATTTTAAACATGCCTTTCCACAACTTTGCCAATTTTGCCCTTTCTCGCTGGGTGCTATTAGGTATAATTTAGTGGACCGTCGTGAAAAAAAAAACACAAATGAAATCAGCTGTAGACGTGTTAGTAATGAAGCAGACGATAACGTAGCATAAAAATATGACTTCTTTCAAATTATAGTTAAGGCTCTCCCTGAAAAGCACCACCATCATCATCATCATCATCATCATCATCATCATCATCATCATCATTATTATTATTATTATTATTATTATTATTATTATTATTATTATTATTATTATTATTATTATTCGTCTGGGAGCCTTGGTAGTCAAATCAAATCACATCCTCGGTTTTTGAATGGGGAATCGACGCAGCCGCGAGGTTGTATCTCGATTAACGCGCCACATCTTTCGTTATCACATGTGTCTCTGACCACCCTTCAAAGTCCACAACGGAAGAAAATCTCCGATTACATTTCGCGGAGCAGTGACCTAACAAAATCACATGAACGTACTAATCAGTAGGTTACATAGGTTGAATTGTTGGTATCGTGCACATACCACGCCATATGTAGCACAATAAACAGATTCGCCTTAATAGTACTGCTGAATAGTTTCCATGTGATTGGTTACAGAAAAGGATTCTTCCAGACTCAAAAGTAGAAGCACCTTATACAGCTTATTAAACAGGACCGCATTAAAGTATTGCTTGGCAGCTTTTAATGGCCACAAGTTAGAAACCACCTCGTACAGCATATTAAGCAGCACCACAGGAAAGTACTTCGCAGTAGCTTTTATTTTAAACGGCGACTCTTCGTGGGTCCTCATGCTCAGACTCAAAAGTTAGAACCAGCTTGCAGAGCATGAAAAAAAAGGACCGCAGGAAGGTACTGCGCGGTAGCTTTCATTTGAGTGCGACAGTTACGGACTTCATCCGGAGAGTCAAAAGGTAGTACCACCATGATCAGCATGGTAAAAGTACTGCTCAGTAGCTTTCATTTGTGTGGTCACACTTCAGGAATGCATCCACAGACTCGAAAGGTAGAACCCCCTTGATCAGCAAGGTAAAAGTGCTGGTCAGTATCTTTCATTTGTATGGCCACACTTCAGGAATTCATCCACAGACTCAAAAGTTAGAACCACCTTGATAAGCATTGTAAAAGTACTGCTCAGTAGCTATCATTTGAATGGCCACACTTCAGGAATTCATCCACAGACTCAAAAGTTAGAACCACGTTGCTCAGCATTGTAAAAGCATTGCTTAGTAGCTTTCATTTGAATAGTCACACATCAAGAATTCGCCCAGACTAAAAAAAATTGGAACCATACACCTTATACACAGCTGCCACTTTGATTGTCCACTTTTTATGAGTTTTCATCCACAAACTCAAACGATCAGTATCCACAGGGTCAAAAGCTAGCTATAGCTCCTTTGTAAATCAAGAGAAAATATTTTCTCTTGTGTAAATACAACATAAAAAAACAGTACCACGGATGATTACTGCTCTGTAGCTTTCATTCGAATGGTCACACTTAAAGGGGCAGTGTCACGCTATTGTACTATCACTTTAAAAAGCTTAAAACTGCCAATGCATCACTGGAAACCTTAAAATGATGATCTAGTTTTGTTGCCAAAGACTATAGTACTGCATTGACACTACAAACTCCTGTATTCCATCTAAGATGACGAGGATGGAAATGGATTGAAATTTGAAAAAACTTGCCAGTTTTTTCAAACTTTCAAGCTATGCATTGAAAAGTCACCCCAAAAAAATTATTAAAGTTAGCTCTTCCTACTAAAATTTCATTGGAATTCATCTTGCTGATTCTGTAGGAGCATTTTTTGCACGATAACAAGTAAAAGGCAGTAATTTTGGCAGAACTGAACCAAAAACAGCAGAAATCTTGGTAACAGTGCACCTTTAAGGACTTTATGTAAAGTCTCAAACGGTTAGAAACGTATTTTACAGCATATCAAACAGTACCATATAAACGCACTGCTGTATATTTACTCTAGACTACAGAACAGACTCAAAATACGGGATTCTTCGCTCAACTCGAGTTATACTTGATAGTGGATTATGTTGAGATTATAAATCAACTGTCTGTATCACCCAACTGCGATTATCTCACGCTTTCACTCCCCAATAACCTTTAAAATTATCAAGTTCGATCACAAAATGGAACATTTTCTGTGGTAATTTCAAATTTAATATAGTATACCGTCTACTAGCATAATGTGATGTAGTGTCGTGTAATGCGCTGAAGTGTTGTATGGTAGACTAGACTAAAGTAGACTACAGAACTATAAATAAGTCCATTTTTGATAAGCCTATTCTTTTCTTTCTTTCAAAAAAGGAAAGACGACTTGTAAGCGGACACTGGAAGAATGTATCGCTCCTAAAAGGATTTCTTCCCGAAGACAAATTCAGATTATCATGTCGTTTGTGTTTTCTCTACGGCTATGGAAATCGCGTAGTGATTTCTTTGTTGAATTTATACTAATAGCTTGGTTGTCAAGAAACGCTTGTTTTATTTATCAAAGACGTCATGAGACAATGAACGGAAATTGTTCTCGATCTTTTTACCTCTGAGTGCAAGTGGAAACGTTGTCATGCGGAAACATTTTTTGTGATTTTTGTTTTAAATCTATTTTAAATTTAATTCCACAGACGTGTATTTTCAAATGGCCTAGAACAGTAGCGCACGTCAGTCATTGTTCTCTCTTACCGTTTGTAGTATCACAACAAATGTGAAACGTATTTAGCAATGGATATCAGCGAATCTATTTTTGCGGCTCAGAGTAGTGCCGCTTGTAAATATTTTCTGAAGAAATCACAAATTTATTCGCCCGACTTGTCCAACATAAAGATTGCGTGGGCTATCCCTATTTTGATTTTGTCGAGCAGGTATAAATGATCCTCCTGTTTTTCGGCTTTGACAACCGATTGCTCTCACAGAACGGCAACAGAGAAAACAAAGAATTATTTTTTTGGAAAAGATCCCTAACAGCGACATGGGAAACAACTTAACTATATTTCTTCGACGAAAGATTTCACTGTTTATTCACTGTTTATCGTAACCCTCTTTAAATTATTATTATTATTATTATTATTATTATTATTATTATTATTATTATTATTATTATTATTACTATCATTATAATGTGTGAAAACAAGCTCAGTCGTGCACAAAACAATTTGTTCGTGTAGAGAAGGCTTTGCGTGGGCGTAAAAGCGTTGTTTCTGTTCGCTTAAGATGAACGCGATATTTTTCATGTTTTGAAAAAGCATTTAGACTTAAAGGACGAACAAACTCTTCACGTTAATATGTATACTGATCAATATCTCTTGAAGAAAACGGCGACGAGACGCAAAACACATGGAAGATGCGAAAGAGTCTGCGGCCCGTTGCATGTCAACTTGATTGCGCAGAGTTAGGACAATCAGTCAGCCATATGAATCTGTGGATAAACTTCTAAGGAGTGCTCATTCAGTCCATTTAAATGTGACCTTGGCTGTTTATTTTTACACTGTGGAGGGTAGTTCTAACGCTAAAGAAATGCTAACGTGTGGATAAACTTCTAAGGAGTGCTCATTCAGTCCATTTAAATGTGACCTTGGCTGTTCAGTTATTTTTACACTTTGGAGGGTAGTTCTAACGCTAAAGAAATGCTAAAATGGTTCTGCAGTTAGTTTCGTTGTAAGGAATCGGAACTTCGACTTGATCACAGAAAGCAAGTTTTCGTTTTGGGAACGTTTCGTTGTTTTGTTTAGCCTCTTGACATTTTATGGCTCAACATAAGCTTTATTTTTAATAGTTTTTTAAGCTCACAATCCTAGTTAAATATTCTCTCAAAATAACAAGACCAAGCCTTTTATGAGGATGGAATAAATTCGCGACTGTCGATCCTGATTTCCGTTCCAAACCTTGACGGAAATTGCTTCTCCCTTGCCTGATCAGTGTTGATCGGGCGCCGTTATATCACTGAATGGCACATCAGGAACTGTCTCAAGTAACTGTGACCAGGGTCTCAGCCTTGTTTGTAATTTATATTCGTAGTGCTATCGATTGGTCAGTTGCTTCTTGAAAACTTTGCTATATGTTAAATAACAATCCTTGTTTCGTGGTGATGTCAATTAGTATGTGGCTTCTAACATATTTTCTGTGTCAAAAGATAACAATCCAAATTTGCTAGCGCCCTCTAAACGCCGTATTGCCATGAAAAGAATGTGGCATAAAGTAAGGGGAACTGGCGTGTTGCCCCTAGGATATTTGCTTTGCGGTAAATAACAATCCATATTCACTAGCTCGTTCTACACGCCATAAGGTTATGAAAAGAATAAAACAGGTTATAAAGTGAGAGAAAATAGCGTTTATTCAGGTGCAATGCTGAGGAAACTATGTTTACTGAGGATAAAGTTCATTTATTGAACATGAACAAACACTCAAAATATGATCTTCGAAATAGATACGGTGTTATTTCCTTGAACTCTCTTATGGCATTCCTCTCCCACGCTGTAAAATTTTTGACGGGATTTAATTCCTTGATCTCGAGCCCTGCGCGGGGCTTTATGCCTTTAATTAATTGACAAACAAGCTTTTCATGCGTTTTACCGCTCTTGGCATCTTCTGCAGTTCATTTTCAAGGCCCATGGCACCGTTCCAAATCTTCCCGCGTTTGGCACCTTCTTTCGTTTCTTTTCAAGATCCACTTGGTACCGGTTCCATATTTTCCCGCGCTTGGCACCTCTGGTTTCGTTACGAGGTGTGCTAAGCCTTGTAGCATGTTTTCCCGCGCTTGGCGCCTTCTTTAATTGCTTTTCAAGGTCCTCTTGGTACCTGTTCCTGGGCCTTGTGGGATGTTTTCCTGCCCTTGGCACCTTCTTAGTTTCTCTTCACGGTCCACTTGGCACCGGTTCTATATTTTCCCGCGCTCGGCACCTTCTGTGGTTTCATTGCAAGCTCCGTTGGGACTGTTACATGCTGCATGTTTTCCCGCTCTTGGCGCCGACTGCATGTTTTCCTGTGCTCTGCGCCTCGTTTCTGAGCTTAGCAACGGTTGTTATAGGACACATGCGATTGATTGTTTGTTTTGGAGACAGTTACTGGTAAACCGCTTTGAGGTCGTGACCTATTTCGGTCCCCTGTATGTGTTACGTGTGTAAATAGTTTTGTAGATTTTATTTCTAAACTAGTGCAACCAAAACAACACGCCTTTGAAGTACTTTCGACCGTTTCGGCGGAAACCAGTTTAAAACCCGTTACACCAGGCAAGCCATGCAAACCTACGGTACCGCACCGTCCACCCACTTTTGTGTTTTTCGACTATTTTATTTTAAGCTAGACTCATTTAAGATTTTGAAATGGCCTGCGTTTCATGCACACCGAGCTGATAAAGTTCTGAACGATAGAAAATGATCAAAAGCGAGTTTTGCCAGACTTCTATCGATGTTGTTTCATCATAATTTCCTAAAACTTTGCACTCAATTTGGCTGCAACATGCGGACAATAATTCGCCTAACCTGCGATCAGGCTCTATTTTCGTTTCGATGTTAAACCTTTCATAGCGAGCGTCGACATAAGAGGACATAAGAGCAATGCTTCAATTGGGCCTGATTGCAGGTTATAATTCGCCGTTCTTTTCGGTTAGCACTTCGAAAATCTCCGTCACGGTATACGCCGCCATCGTTTTCTCTTTATTTACGCTTGAAGGGAACACCGTACACATTGATTAAAAAAAATATTCTTTCTCAACTAAAAACGGTTCAAGGCGAATACTTGTAGATGGGGCCCAAGGGTATGAATTTAGAACTCCATATAATGTTGAGTGTTTTACATTATTACTTCCAGCTCTCGCAGGAATGAGTCTTCCGTTCGGCATGATCCCCGGTCCCGGAATGGACCCGCGGGCACTGAACGCAAGGAATCTACTCTACCCATATGGCAACCCAAACTTCATCCCAGACTACGGGCAAGCACAGCGTGTTAAAAACGGCGAAGAAACGGCACCACCGTCCGACAAAACGTTCGCTGCGTCCACTCAATTACGGTAAGCAAACGAAAATTGAGTAGAATTGTAGATTTTCATAGTAAGAATACTTACTGTTAGCTACCACCAGGTAAACAGTTTTTGAAATTGTCGTTTTACTCGACACTGTTTGAGCGTGTGATTAGGAACATTCAAATGAAGGTTTCAGAGCAGAACTTTTATCTGGTGTTGTTTATTATGCTTTACAACGCGAATCTAACTTTTGAGTCTGTTGGTGAAATCCAAAAGTGTTTCCATTTAAATGAAAGCTTTCGACCAGCTCTTTTCCGTGGTAATTTTTGTTTACTGATGCGCTGTAAAATGATTTTTTTTTCTTTTTTTGTGGAAATCGCTTTTGGGGATGTAAGGGTCAATGCGTGTCAATGTTGTGGTTCAAGTTTATCCTTGGTTCAAATTTTAATTTCCTCTGTTTCAAAGTCATTACCATACATTACCGTACCCAAAAACAAAGGAAAATAAAATTTGACCAATTAAGGATAAAATTGGACCACAACATCAACCGTCATCGAATCGACTCTGAAAGTTTCTTCGTCTTGAAGTCTTACTTTTGCCTTCAGTCTTCTCGCAAGAAACTTTGCTTCTCTTGTAAGTAGCCCTGCAATGGACTGTTACCCTGCTCACTGGGGTAAAGTACTACTCGTTTTTGCTTTATGTTCGCTACAGCAAAATTCCCATAAACCTGTGCTATTTGACATTGGTTAGTGTTAGAACATTAAAGAGGCACTGTCGTTTGTGATAACGTAGCGAAATAGGCCTTTCGACGGTTTTTTCAACTTTTAATATTTAACGAAAATCTGTCGACTCTGCTAGAATGAGCTGCCTCCTTAAAATTTGTAAAATAGCGAAGTCTTGGCAAAGTTATAGCTTCGCATATTCGGGAAATTTTACAGAAGTTTGTATGCTGGAGGGCAAAATGTCTATAAACTTCCCCGACTTTGTAGAACCATATTTTCACTATTTTGTAAGATGTGACCCTCAAACCTGGCCATTTTACTAATTTGTGGGTGCACTTTCTAAAAGTGTCGATATATTTTCGCTATCTGGTCAAAGTCGGAAGTTGAAAAGAAAAAGAAAACGTGGAAAGATCTGTTCTGTTCTGTTCTGTCGAAGAAGTGATCTCAGAGCTAGGAAACATCGTTAGAAATGTTGCAAACTGATGGACTAAAACTGTTTCAAAGCATTTTAAATTGAGGCCAAATGAGTAACTAACAAGGAGGAATAAAGTAAGCCCAGTTCAAACCTAAAAAATAGAAACAAGAAAAAATAACTCGAAACGCAGAGACACAAACAACAATTATAGTCATTGTAGAAATGTATGCACATCAGATCTGTGATCATGTCGGCTTTCGGCAGCTGGTTTGGAAAGCTGGATGTTGCTAAGGGAACAACAACTTCTGTGAAGAGTTTCTTATAAAAAGAACAAGCAATCCCGTGTTGCAAACAGCAAAACCTAACATTACGGTGGTGCGTTTTCTTTCCCCGATTACACTGAGGCAGTTATAAGATTATAAAAAACGGTTCTGACGGTTAACGGTACAAAAAAGTGTGTTTCGGCCGCTGATCAGTTTGTTGTTTGTTACAAACATTAGCTTGGGCAGAAGAGCGGAAATTTAGTGTGTGGGTGTTAATATGAAGAAAATCAGAAAGACACCTGGCAGGTTTTCCTATGTTGGTTTGTGTCGAATATAGACTGCGAGTAGTGGGTTTTTGTTACTGAATTCATGCTCGCGAACACGAAAGTTAATGCATATGTCGGGAGAAACACGAGAAGAGATTCTCGCGGTTCATCTGTTTTCTCGTCGGACGTTAGGGAAAGAAAGAGACCGCTCGCATGCAGTCTATGTCGAATGAAAAATAGCGGTCTATTTTACGCACCGGCGAATTCGAGCCTACATGCGAAAGATAGTTCGAAAAAATTTGTTCATGGAAGTTTGTTATTTCTCAACTAATGTCGGATACCCGGGCTTGGATACCCCCAAGGAGAAAAAATTGATCAAAATAATCTAAAGTCGAGCTTGTTTTCGCCGGCATATCGTTTACGTTTTTAGTTGTCGGTAAATTAGCAGAATAGTCAAGTGTGTTTTATTTTCGCATTTGAATATATTAAAGTGGCAGAAAATTTATAGAAAAGAAGCTGACTGAGATCCAAATTTTGTTGGAATGGCGTTTGGATGTCAAAACTGGAAAGTTGTAAAAAAATTGTTATCCCTCACAATGAACAGTAATTTCGACGAAAACGAAACTTGCCGTTGGCAAACTGTTCGTACGTTGAACCCGTTATTGTAGCTTTTACAATAACGGGCACAACATCACATTTCATTCTCTGTACTATTTCCATCCGGTGAGGGGCATTGACCAAGTTATTTCACCTGTTTTTAGTATCACTTTGAATTGCCAAATTATAGTTTTAAATGAAAGGAACTTTAACAAATGTAGTCCCGGCAGTTTTCATGACAATTATTCTTGGATCGATGAAGAATTGCAAACTGGTAGAACATTGACCACCGTCAGTTCGTCGCATCTGTACTGACAAGGTCTTAATAAAGTGTTCTTCATTCGACAAATCAACTTCTTCTTGGTGTTCAAAGAGACATTTCGCGTGGGAAAAGGTACTTTGTAAAATGGTTTGTACAGTTTCTTTTTTAAAAACACAGCAAAATCGCCTTGACTGTGCTATTTTGAGTTTTCGTGGTATCAAGTTGAGATGTTTTTTTAAAAAACAAATAGTATACTTTTCGTTTTTTAGGATTTGGCTCAGTTATTTTAACCCCCAAGTGCGGTGTTGCGATGGCCCTCAGTCACCACATTTAACACCGTTAACGCAATCGCCAATGTGTGTAACGAATAACATATGCCAAACGTAGCAGTACGTGCAGCCGGTCACATGTAATAGGTGCCGAGGGCGGGAAAACATGGAACCGCTGCGGGAATTGTGGTATTGTATTGTTGCATTAATAATTTTGAAACTGTTTTTCAGACCAACGGAGTCAGCCAGCCGGCCGTCTAAGGAGCCAATGCGAACAGAAAGTGTCATAAAAACAGTAACAGACAAACAGGAAATTTCTAGGAAGCCAAGCGATCCAGACAAAAGAATTCTAACAGACGCTCAGAGCTCTAATATTCCTTTGAAGTATCCCGGTAAGGGAACAGGAAATGAACTTGGGAACTCAGTTGAAGGAAAGACATGTTTGTCGTTGCGAGACATGCAGTTGCGTGATTCTCAAAGTGCGGAGGACATGTCTCGACGTGACAAGCAGTCTATCGGAGGTGATTTCGATCGGTCACGTGATATGCCGACGAAAATGAAACCCTATGAACATTTAGGAGTTGATCCCGTTGGGATTAAAAGGTCCACTAACGGGCTGACTTCTTGGACAGCTGAAAACGGCGCCGCGACTTTTTCCTCATACAATAAAAACTATATCTCGTCTGAGTCTCGTTCTTCGCCGTACCCGGCAACCGAACCACCAACGCTTGTTCCTTACCACAGCACTCCGCCATTAAGAACCTCTGCTAGTACGTCGCATTCAACTGTCCCTTCCACGATGCCAAAGCTTACGCCAATCGCGCCGCGCATAAGTAACGGCTCTCCGTTAACCGTATCTTACTCCTCCGAAGCTGACCACAGAAAATCTCCTTCCTTCGGTACTAGGAGACAAAACTACCCAAATGCAATAAACCCGGCCTCGTCTGCACCCTCTGGGACGGTTCACTGTGGAGGTATACCTTGGACTGTGAATTACCCCAGCAGACCACCTCAGGGGGACAAGATGGACGAAAACTTGAGAACTAAACAAAACCATCGCGAGGAACGCGATTTGAATAGGACGAGCGTTTATGACCAAGGCCCGAAACAACAATTTGCTAGAAACTTTTACCCTGTGCAACCGTGGGAACGGACGCCTTACGGTGCGCTACCCCCGCAATTTCGCGCGGTTGGAGCTGACAAAAGTTTTGGCGGGAAGGACGATGACAACGTAGATGCCAGAGAAGTGTCACGTGATTCTTCGAGTGACGGTATGTCATCTGAGCAGTCTCAAGCAAAGCTTGCAAAGATCGGTTATAAATATGGTGCTGGGCCAGTAAGTGTACGAAAAGAATCAGATCTTCCAAACGCAAAGATTGCTACAAGCGCCAGTTCAGACGAGTATCAAAGAAACCAACCATTTGCGGGTAGAAACGAGAAGTCAGTTGTCGGAGAATATGTTAGTTACAACAAAAACGATGATGTCAAAGGCAGTCTGGGGTCCACGGTAGTCCATGGAAAAGAGGGCTCTTTCCGACTTTCGGTCGAAAGGCGAGAAGGCAATAAAGGAAAGTACTTGAAGCAGGAAATTACCAAACCTTCACGGACCGAGGAACACAGAGTCACGAGTAGCAGCTATAGTAACTATGATGGCCGGGAGCCAGGCGATGTCTCGTACATGAACATGTCACGCGTGGAGGCTAGATCTGCGCGGGATGATAAAGCCGAAAAAGATGGTGATCGCACGAGGCCTCTGGAACCCTCCCGTGCTAAAGACCAAGTTTTGTACAAAGACCATGCCGGGCGAAAACTTGACCCTCGCGAGGTTTC
Organism: Pachyseris speciosa; assembly: GCA_016490735.1. Classification (NCBI taxonomy): domain Eukaryota; kingdom Metazoa; phylum Cnidaria; class Anthozoa; order Scleractinia; family Pachyseridae; genus Pachyseris; species Pachyseris speciosa. Next base: position 451,068 of record JAEMWC010000199.1, on the reverse strand, counting down.
GACTTTGAACAACGGGAAAAAGAGCAATGACCGTAACAACAACAGCACGCAGCTGACAGCGTTTCCGTTCTTTAAGTACGGTGCTGGTGGTTTTTCGGCGGCGAGTCACGGAGAGCAGATGCGGTTCGTTGAGCGCGGAGCGGCTAGCGACGACAAAGTTTTCGTTCCACCAAACGCGACGATTGACATGTACGAAAGACGAGAGCAAGAAATGGAGAAAAACACATTTAAGAGAAATGACTTAAGCGTCTTTTCAAGGAACGTTGAGGGTAGTCATTCGTCAAATCCAAACGACGAAGGTTCGAAAAGGATCGACGAAAGACGAGGTGTTCCCAGACGAGACGAGGCTAAATCGAAGATGCCACCAGGGAGGTTTGAAAACGACAAACGGGGTGGCGATGCGGAGGAAATTAGTTCGGACGAAAATGACGATGGAGCGAGACATGGATCTGGAGAAACGATTTCTGCAGATAAACGAGTTCAACATCGAGTTGCTCAGTCGTCGGATAGAACTGCTGTATCTCCAGCGGCAGGCGCCGTACGGCAGCGCCGTTTGTCTTCTCCCTTATCCGAGCAAAGAAGTGCTCCCGCTGAACGGAGGAACCCCGCCGCGCCAAACGCTTACGGAGCGTTGTACGGCCCCAGTCTTCAAAGCAGAAGAATTCCAAGTGACGGTAGTGAAGGCCATTCGCGAGAGTCTGGCGTAGAATCAGGTCTCGAAGGCGTAGGGAATCCAGGTCCTGCTCAGTTTCTGAGAATGGACGGAGGTGCATTTCCGTCGCCCTACTTTGGTCAGTTGTTGACCCCGCAAGGGCTCTCAGAAACGCCTCTTCTGTTCGTCGACCCGGCTTCGTTTTATGGAGCCATGTATCGCCCCCACATGATGGAAGCCGCCCCACAGGGGATGTTCCCTTCCGGTGCTGCTCTGACTGCTGACCCAGTGACGGGACAAATTGTGATGATTCCTGAGGCTTACATCCCCATGGGTAAGTAATAGAAACGGTTTTGTAATGGCTGTTGTTTTGTTGGAGCGGTAGTCAACTGAGTGTCATAAAACCAAGGCTAAAGCAATTACTCTGACCAGTTACTACAGACGTGAAAAGGCAGTGAGCCAATCAGAATTTGAAGCCGAGCAGATGCCGAGCGCGGGGCGAGCAAGTCACGATTGGTTTTGGTTTTCCTTCTCATTAGTTGATAAAGTAGCGCTAATTTTCCAAGCAATAAGGGAGGGAGGTCAGTCAAAAACAAAGCGAATACCATTTACTTTCGAAAGTCAATGTAAAATCGCCCTAAATCAAGGAATTGACATTTGTCCAGTATAGCAAAAGTAGCAAATGGAATGAAATATTCAGAACGTCAACCAAAACATTCCATCCGCGTTGATTTCTGGCGAACATACAAACGTTTCGAGTTAACGAGACTCGTGGAACCGGTCCCAAGCTTCGTAAAACGGGCAGTGGGTGGTGAGGGAGCGCCAAGAACGCTCCTTCACGTTTTGTGCTTTCTGGTGATGCTGTTTAAATAATAATTGCTATGACTGATAGATGGTTTACTGCCGGCTTTCTGGGGATCGCACAGAGATGCTCTTTACCGAACGAATCTCTGTTCAGACGTAGACATAGATAACTTGCTCCTTTGTAAGATTAGTTTTATTAATAAATACGAAAATTCATGCCTGGAAAATTACGAGAAAACATACAGTGCCATAGGAAAGAGCCACTGGAGATGTTGTAATTGAATTGACACGCCTTTGTTTCGATATCTTCCAGAGGCTAAAAGTTATATCCGCCTTAAAAAATAGGCAGTCGTGGACTGTACGTGGCTAGTGGCTATATAGGCAGTGGCTATATAGGCAGGGAATATAAAATCGTTTCATGAGAAAGAGATTTAAGGAACCAGGTGATTAAGGAGGTCGTTTTCATTTGACCTTGAAAGAATTCGACTATTTGGTTTATACTTGTTGATAAAGAACAACAGAAAAGAATCGATTCAGCGTGTGCGACCAGCTATTGGTTAGACAATTCTTTCACGGTCAAATGAAAATTAACCTATGGTGTTCAAGGCACAATCACTATCACTTGAACAAAAATGTCATTTATTTTGAACAAACAGGAACTATAACTTGTTAAAGTATAAACATGACTATTCTTTTGAAAAACTGGTACTTAAAGAATAAGAAAAATTAAACAAAAATCTTTGTACAGGGAGTGAATATACTAAAACCAACGATTAATTCAAAAAATCATTTGAGTACAAATATGCAATGAAAGTGTAAAATCAATGTCTAATCTATGTAAATCATGGTTTTAAAAACAAGTTTAATGCTGTCACTTGAGTTATTAAAATTCATGTTGAAAACAGTAACAACTTGTAAAAATGTAATATCTAAGGAATAACTCTTATTTATGTTTCAAACATTAAGTAAACGTATTCGTACAAAATATAAAATATGAAATTTAACAGAAACAGCATTTAAAACCGGTTTTGTTATATATTCAGAAGATAACATGATAGTGGTAGATTACACACATGTAATCAGTTTGTTGTGAACTTTAAGTTTATAGAAGAAACTGGTCAATAACATGGGTCGAATTGTTAACAATCATTTGTTTTACTCCACTCTTGAGTAACAACTCCTGCAATTGCTTATCAGGTAGGTCATTTAAGCTGATATCATTTTTGTTGACTGAAGCAAGGAAACTTTGAAGGCCGTTGTTAAAGCATGTGTAAGACTACTTTTCCATTTTTTGTCTTGATGGCTAAGTTGCATACCACTTTTGTTACACATTGAGAAGACAACATGGTAGTGGTACATGACAAACATGTAACCATTTCCTCTTTGCTTTCACTATTGAGTGTGTTATTGTAGACAACACAAGATTTTGCCTTTTTAATGATGACACCAATACAATGCCCCTCAACAATACTGTCACGTATCTCTCCTGATGTCAGATTGATGTCTTGAATTTTCTTCAGCTGATGCGTCAATCACGGTTGACGGATTGGTATTTAAGAATTTGGTATCATCAACAATTCTGACTTTAACTCCTCTAAATGTGTATGTTTTACCACATTCCACTGCATCAATTGAATCTTTCCATAGAACAAGTTTCATGTTATCAGTTTTGTCTCCAATGATGCAGTCACATTTTCTTAGTTGTTGTTCGTCTTTAATAATAAGTTGAGATGGGTGGTTCTTGCTGATGACTTTAGCTGTTACATCTACAAGTTTGTATTCGTCAGCAAGTAATGCCTCACTCACTGTAACTAGAGATGACGAAATCTCAGGATTATATGCGAATTCAGTATTTGATGGCACAATCTTGGATTTTTTGGTTATTTTAAATTCTTCATCTGTGGTGGAAAAACTTGTGCTTGCTAGTCGTTTAGCACCCGTGATTTTAACCGGTGACTTTTGTTGGTATGGTTGTATTAGATGCTTTCTCTGTTTGGGATCGTAGCATACTGCACGAACTTTGTTGCTATCACTAGTTTGTACAAGACAACCAAAATATGGTGCTCGCTTCTTTTTTGTAGTTTTGATGGGGCTGAGGGAGAGGATGAATCCTTGTAGTTGCTCATCTAATAAAAAATTCAAAATTAAGATTTAATTTATATTGCTTACTCTTTCTATATATATACAGTTGTTGGCATTCTACTGGTCTTAATCCATGTCTAAGCATTCTATAGTGCAATACAAAATTTGGATTACTAAATGAAATGCTGTCTGTAGTATTTACCACCTGGGGACCAGGATTCAGTTCGACATCACCAGCCAATATATGTTGTTTCACTACATGATATGTCATAACAGGTTTAGTGATTCTCGTAAGATAGCTGCTATAAAAACTCTCTTTTCTGAGAACGTTTTTAATCTTCCATTGCTTATAATTTACAGCAATATCATTCAAAACAGATGAAAGCGGTACTGGTTTTTTTTAGAAGTCTCTTCCACTTCCATCTTAATTTTCTACTTTTCAGTAAGTGCATAATCTTTTTTAGCCGTATTCTGGATGGTTCCCTTTCTCTTACTCTTCGATTAAGTGGTTTTGAACACAAGCGAGAATGTCTAGGGTTTCCAACACATGGTAATAATTTTATCTGAGACTCAGTAGGTTGTACTTGCTCTAACTCATTACTATTATTGTTTATCCCATAATAATTGAGACCAGGTACAACTTTCACAGATGCACTGTGGAGTTTTGTGTGTGTGTTTTTTTACAGTTCTTTTGTTCTGTTCGAGTAACTTGGTTCGTGGCAATTTTCGCATTCCCGGAGAACTTTTATAACTTCCCAATAAAGAGGATAGTTTGAATTGTTGTGGCACTCGTTAACGAGCATAGCTTTAGCTCCCCTGTGGGAATTTTGGCACTCGCGAACGAGTTTAGTTTTTGATCCTATGAGAGACGTTTGGCTCTCTCCAAAGAGATTCATTGCTCTTGAGAGGAAGGATTGTTCCTGGCAGCTGTTACTAGTCTGTATGCCATGAAGAAACTGACGAGTTTCAGCAGTATAAACTACCCGTTCGCCATGACCAGTAACGTGAACCTTCTGAAGTGTAAGAACACAACGTACACAAGATGGCGGACGTACTGAACACACTTTAATATCATGCGCATATGTCAGGAATAGACCGCTGGCGAAGTATAACGAATGCTACATCCCCCTTTTTTTTAAGAATGTTACAAAGAAACCACAGAAAAAAACTAAACAAACTGAGCTGTGATCAAGCAAAACTGTCCTTAACATGTAAACTGGACAAACAAAGTCAACACTCTCTCTAGTATTTCACATAGCCCTTAAATCTTGCAGGCTCTCAGATTGTCCTACCGGACCGAATGGTAGTAGTGGCAAATGTTTCAACTGGTTGTGTTGCAGGATGCTCAGGGGCAGCTGAAACAGCAGTTGGCTCTGATCCTGTTTCCATTAGGTCATCATAAGTTGTGACATTTCTTCGGTACTCTCCATACTCGGTTTTCACCTTATAGGATCTAGGTGAAGGGAGAACTTGTGTGACTCTGGCTGGTTTCCACTTCCTTCAGAGGCGGCAGTTCCTTAGCTGTCCGGTCATGCTGCATTTTCTGCTTTCGTTGTCCTTCCTTCAGTTTGGGGAGCACCTCTTCAAGGTCATACAGCTGGGGTTTCAGCGTATCCTCAGTTACAGGGATAGAGGTTCTAAGGCATCTACCCATTAGCATCTGAGCTGGTGACAAATTTACTCCTTCGATTGGTGTATTTCTGTATGAGAGGAGGGCTTTGTATGGGTCATCAGCCTTCTCCAGCACTGCCTTGAGGGTTTGGACTGTTCTCTCCGACTGACCATTCGACTGCGGGTAGCCAGGACTTAACGTGACATGATCAAACACCAATCTTGTGAAAACTGCTTGAATTGCTCTGAACTGTAACATGGACCGTTGTCAGACATGACAACGGATGGGACACCATATCTTGTAAACTGGGACTTTAGGGCAGTGATAACTGCAGTGCTGGTCATGGAGTTAAGCAAAGTCAGTTCTGGCCACTTCGAATAATAATCAATGGTTACGAGGTAGTTCCGACCATTCTTGTGCAGGAGGTCTGTGCCAACCTTAGCCCAAGGCAGAGATGGAATCTCGTGTGACTAAAGCGGTTCAGACAGCTAACTTGGCCGATTCTCTAGACACACCGGACACTTGCTGATTTTCTCAGCTATTTCCGTGGCCATGCCGGACAACAAGACATCACGTGCTTTCATTAGAGTCTTATTCACACCCAGTGTCCATCATGTAATTTCTCAAGCATCTCTCCTCTTAAGCGGCCTTCACACGGCAAACTAAAGTTTGCAAACTCGAGTTGGCAAACTCAAGTTGGTGTGTGTGAACGGCTCAAAAACAGTCGGCAAACATGTTGGCAAACTGTTGGCGACAAATAGAACTTGTCTCTATTCTCGCCAACTTTATCACCAACTTTTTCGTGTTGGTAAACTCGTATTTGACGTGTGAACGGTTGGCAAACGTGTGTTGGTCACTTTCAACCAATCAAAGCACGTGCTCTATTCACGTGACACTTCACAAAATGGCGGACGGACGTGAAGACGAACGTAAAACTTTTCAATTCATCGAAGAAGTTCACAATTGTCCAGATGTGTGGGACGTTTCGTCTGCAGCGTATAAAGACACACAAAACAAGCAGAAGAAAATGGAAGAACTAGCGGAGAAACTGGGGTTAAATGGTGGGAAGTAAAGTTTATTTTCTAGGGCGATGAAGTTCTGTTATTGATTATAGCCGTTCTTCAAAAATTACTCTTTTGAATTTCACCTCAAAGTTCCGTATTCACGACTACATACATTTTTGCTGAGGCATTTGAATTAGATTTTGATGTGAATTTATAGTGAATTTACAGTGCATTTATACTATTAGAGTTTGACGTGTGAACGCACGAGTTTGCCAACTTTTTGAAGTTTGCCAACACGAGTTTGCAAACTTTAGTTTGCCGTGTGAAGGCCGCTTTAGACGTTTAGGTATGAATATCTCCTGGCCCTTCAAGACCAACCCATGGCTTACGGTGAGCTCATCTCGGTAATTCCAGAACTTCTGTAGCTTCACTGGAACCTGACCTCTTGACTCAGGCCAACCAGACAAGATTACCTTTTGCAGCTCAGGAAGGATCTCGTCTTCGTTGGATTCTTCCACGAACCTGGCCAACTGTGGGTCTGAGATCATATGTGCTACTAAGTTTATGTCTAACTGTTCATCATTCGTCCGCTGCTCCTCCAGATGGGCTCGAGACAGAGCATCAGCTAAATGGAGACCACGCTTGTAGACCAGGTTGATTTGTGGGTAACGTTGGAGTTGAACCAGCATCCTTTGCAGGCGCAATGGTGATGGATGTAAAGGCTTCTTAATGATCGACTCTAAAGGCTTATGATCCGTTTCTATTGTGACGTTGCGACCCACGATATACTCTTCGAATTTTGCACATCCGAATACCACAGCTAAAAGTCCCTTCTCTATTTGCGCCCACTTCTGTTGTGTGGGCGTAAGTGCCTTTGAAGCGTAAGCTATGGGTTGCCCTTCTTGGATCAGTGCTGCACCCAGACCTGTTGAGCTTGCATCCAATTGGAGCATTACCTCTTTCTTGGCGTCATAGTACCCCAACACAGGAGAGAGAACAAGAGCTTCCTTGACTTTCTTGAAACTAGTTTCCTGTTGTTCCTCCCAGTGCCACTCTACATCCCGATGCGGCAGCTCTCGCAGGGGTGCAGTAAGGTCTGACATGTTTGGAACAAACTTACTAACATAGTTCAACATGCCCAGCAGTCTTTGAACACCAGCCTTGTCAGCTGGCCTAGGCATCTCGACCACTGCTCTGACTTTTTCTGGATCCGTTTACAAACCATTCTTTGTGAAAATATGGCCATGAAACTTCACCTTTTCCAGCTCGATATGACACTTAGACTTCTTCAATCGCAGATTGTTATCCAGGGCACGCTGTAAAACAACTCTCAGTTGGGTATCATGTTCCTCTTTGTTTACTTATGTGCGCAACAAGGAGGAACATGATATCCAATTGTCAACTGTCATCCATGATAACTTTCACACCCGGGAGCCCTTCAAACACTTGATCCATTCTTCGTTGGTATACCTCTGGGGGAGACTTGATACCCATTGGCATCCTCAAATAACGATACCTCCCAAATGGGGTGTTAAATGTCAGAAGTCTGCTTCTCTCCTCATCCAATCGAATTTGGTAGAAAGCCTTTTCAGCATCCAAGATTGAAAACAATGTGGCTCCTGCACAACTGGCTGTGATATCTTCCTCTAGTGGCAGTAGAAAATGTTCCCGTTTTATAGCATTGTTAAGATCCCTTGGATCAAGGCACACCCGAATAGACCCATCCGGTTTATCAACACACACAAGGCTGCTCACCCAATCCGCAGGTTCATTTAAGGGCACTTTCTCAATGATACCAACATTTTCCACGCGGTCTAGCTCTTTCTTTAATGGGTCTCGTTTTGAGTGCAGAACTCTTCTCGGTGGGTGGATGACAGGTAGCACAGAGGGGTCAATACTGATATGGTATTTTCCAGGCAGGCAGCCCAGCCCCTGGAATACTTCTGGAAATTCATCCAAGATACATTTGCTTCTGATAGTATTTATGCGTTGTATAAGACCCATCTGTTCACAGGATGCCCGACCTAGGAGTGGCATATAACTGCCATCTACCACTTGAAATAAGGCTTTATGCTTCTGCCCACGCACCCGACATGTCAACTCGCACTTCCCCACTGGTTTTATGCAAGTCTTCGAGTAACTTTCTAGTCTTGCTGAGGAGGACATTAAAGGCATAGTTGTAATTTGGTCATACACAGTTTTTGGCAAAACATTGCACTGGGCACCAGTGTCTAGCTTAAACACCTCTTGAACATTGCCAAAGTCAACTGTTTCAACCCAGTCTTGGTTTCCTGAGTTGACGGTACCAATAAACATAGTCTCATTGTCAGAGTCATAATCATCAACTGTATTTACCTGTTTCTTTTGTCCTCCAGACGTTCGACACATTCTTGCAAAATGATTCATCCTCTTGCACTTGTGGCATTGTCGTCCAACAGCAGGGCATAAATCTTTCCCATGCAAAATACCACAGTTCCTACACACCATCCCACCTTGATGTTTACGAGCTGAACCGTCCACTGAATCCACCTTCTCGACTTAACAGCTCTCATCCTTTAAACTCTTCATGTGCTGTTTACTTGTTTCGGCGATACGAGCTGCTTGTAATGTTCTCTCCAGATTCTGATCCCTTTCCATCAGTCGTTCCTTCGAACTCGGGCTTTGAGGCCCAGAACTAACATAGACGTTATCCAGGATTCTTCTTTATGGCCGAGATCACTATTCTTGGCTAGCGTTTTCAGTGCGCTACAAAATTCGTCAACTGTCTCGCCTTCTTGTTGTTTACGTTCGATAAACAGATGGCGATTAAAGTGCCTTGATGTCAACGGCGCACAATAAGCCTTGAATTTCTCCTCCACCACCGCAATTTTCTCACGATCACCTTCGTCTTCCCACACGAAGTTTGAATAGACTTCCACGCATTCTTTTCCAAGCACATGGAGCAACGTGGCGACTTGAATTTTCTCATCCTTTTTATCGAGGCCAGTTGTCACTTTGTACAAGTCCCAGGACATCTTCCATCGCCGCTATGCCTCGGCCTTATTCGTCGCCCCACTCAGTATCAGAGCTTCAGGCGGTTTTAGGTGCTCCATCCGGCTTCTGACACCACGAAGTGTAAGAACACAACGCACACAAGATGGCGTACTGGAACACACTTTAATATCATGCGCATGCGCCAGGAATAGACCGCTGGCGAAGTATAACGAATGCTACACCTTCAGTTCTTTGTTCGCTTTCTTTGCACATAAAGAACTTAATTTCTTAGAGATCCTTGAAAACTCATTACAAACAAACACTCCAGAAATGCATATAAAGTTGAACCTGGTTGTTGTTGACAATAAATGATAAGTCATTGCATAAAATACTAATAATAAAGACCACTCACCTTCTGAACTCTTCTACGAAGCAAACTGGTGAAAGTTGTGAAGCACATGGCATGGTTCGTAAACTTGTCGATAATAGACCCGGCGACTACGTCATGATTCCGAAATATAGGCGAGGGAAAATGAAAGAGTTCGTAAATTGTTATAATTTTCTTTTCTCGATTTTTCGACGAAAAATAAAGGCAACAATCATTGAAAATAATATTGTTTAGAAGGAAAAATTTTGTAGCCTCTTACGAGGCACCAGCACGTTCAACAAGTCACGTGCGCATATCGGAGAGGAAACGGAAATGTACGAAGATACTCCGAATTACACCCCACATTCCCACTCTCCCACACTCACAAGGCCGTAACATTGTGGCTTGGCCTCTTACGAGGCACTAGCCACAAAAAACGACAAAACGGCATGTTACTTATCATTTCACATTAAGTGGTGTTGCTTAAGCAAATCACCCGTGAGCTCAATAGTTACACAAATGCCCTAAGTCCTTGATACTCGTTTCTATCTAACTGAATTAATGACTTACGAAATTACGTTGTTTCCTAGTTGCGGCCGAAAATGCTTTTATGAACCCGATGATGGATCCCAGATTTCACGGCATGTGGGGCATGCCGGGAGCGATAGACGAGGCGCAGTGGCAGCAGTTTTACCAAATGATGCAACCATTTCAACAACAACAACAGCAACAACATAAGCAACAACAACAACTCCTGGAGAGAAGCAAGCAAGAGCTCCTGTTAGGAAAACAGGGGGCTCCGTTTCCCTTCCATGGATACCCCTTCTACTACGGTGACAAACGTTTTGAACAGCAACGAAAGGTGAGTAAATTAATCTGTTGCATGTGTGAAGGAGATTCACCTCCACGCGGAACTCAATCATAAGGGGCGTAAAAGAACCCAAACACTGTAAGCCCCGAGGGTAATGCCAAATTTGTCTAAATCGGTAACTTTGAACCAGGAGACCACATGTCATATACCATTTGAAAGGTATTTTCTGGGGTATGCTTTAATTCACACCAAAAGAATTGGAGGAGGCCAGAGATTGGATTGACAAGTGCCCAAAATGAAAAAAATAAAAACGTTTAAAATTTTCCTGTTCCTTGTACACATTGGTTATCCCCCTGAACTATAGCTTAATTTGCAGCTCTCAGTGCATTGCTTGTTGTCAGATATTAACTTTGTCTAAAAGTACAAAGACAAAAAGTTCCAAAAGTTGCAGGGGTGGTAAATCACGTCTTGTATAGGAGGGGGGTGATATTATGCCTTCAACGTTCAAACCTTTCAAACATCTTTTTAGTTGTGCAAATTTCAAGCAAAGTGACCTGAATATTGAGCATGTAATTGCATCTTGTGCCATATAGGGGAATCCTTGTTTACAATATTTGCCTCATTAGCATGAACAATTCAGTTTCTGATGGAGCTACAATTAAATCAGTTCTGAATATTGAAAGCTCATAGTGTGAATAACTCTGCCAATGAATATGAGCCTCGTGTATTGAATAGTTTTTGTGCAACGCGGGTTTAAAAACTCAAAATTTTGCAAAGAATGTATGAGCTCATTAGTGCTTTTGCCACCCAGAAATTTTGCAGTTTTTGGAAGACAATCTCTCCTAAAATACCACACCTAAAGAGCTAAAAATTTCACAATGTATTAAATTTCACTAGCTCTTTAGCTGCCTGGAGTCAAATCACATCTAACATGTTCCTTCTGTAAGCAAAGGCGTATGCAAATGAGCAAAAATGTAAACAATGACGTAAGCATGAATCCCCCTATAGCACTATCGGGGCTTAAAGGGTTAAAGAGAGGGAAACGTGGTACCCGGGTGGTGGTTTGGCTTATTTCTTGGGGTTGGGAGAAGGCTGGGCGATGGGTTAACTACCTATCTCCGCAAAAAGCCTTGCGGTTGGCTACGGAAACCAACACTCCAGAAAGCTTTTGGCTAAGTATTAGTAGGTATATGGGAGAACGAACGGATGATTTATTTGCTTGTTTAAGTTCAGCATCACAAAAAAGGGGTGGATTGATGGGTCGTCTTTACATGATACGCAGTCTCCAACTTGTTATTTCTTGAACGTTAACTAAACCAATTTTTACTAGTCTAATGCATACTTCCCACGGGTCTCCTAGCGTTGTGGAAGGTTATAGGCTCGACGCCTGTTGGGAGACCTCGAAATTCTTTTCCCGAGTTCTTCAATAGGGGAATAGACTGCGAGTACTCTCTAATTTCGGCGATGGACTGTGGGGCGGGCGAAAGACACGCGCGCGAAGTTGCGAGGAGACGCGACGCGAGGGGAGCTCCCCTCGCGTCGCGTCGCGTCTCCTCGCAACTTCGCGCTCGCGCGTGTTTGTCGCTCGCCCCATAATCCATCGCCGAAATTAGAGACTACTCGCAGTCTAATAGGGGAATAAGCGTGAAAGTAGAGGGGATCCTACCCACAGGGTAATAATGATACCCCCCCCCCCCCCCCCCGCGTAATGGCTTCGTGCATTCTGAAGTACCTTTTTGTTCAATTTCTGACGTACAGTTTTAAAAGAATTTGCAGGGTATTGTTGTAAGAGAATAGTTTCACGTTATTCGCGCCTTTACCTCATAAGTGGACCCGGGAGTCATATCATAATTAAGTGAAGCACGATCGTCCGGGTGAGTGCAGTCCTGAGATGGACTGGCTGTGATGACAGACTGACGTTTCGACAACCTGAGCGGAAGTCATCATTAGAGTCATAGGATTTTTGTAACGTCAGTAGATAGTATAAATTATCTGCCTGTTGAACTGACTGGCGAACGAAGTTGGTTAACTTGACTGAAAGGCCTTTCTTAACTACCATGTTTCATTCTTACGGAGATATTGTTCTTTTTGTTTTGTTTTTGATGAGTTTTTGTATTAAGTGATATTCGTGCGAATTCAGGAAATTCCATTTGTTGCTCTGTCGTTTCAGACCTTGTGTGTTATAACACCCCTCATAAGTGCTATCAGTTGTTGACATGTATTTTTTTTTCTTTTTAGGAGGAGGTCCAAGACGTAAAATCCTCAGAACAGCAACAGAAGACGCGTGAAGTTAAACAAGAAGCTTCTGAAAGTCAGTCCAAAGAAACTGCGACGAGGCCTAAGCCAGAAACAACCGCCAATCAAGAGCACGTACAGCGCTTGCCTGCTTCACGTGACATTGAGTTTGCTCAGCAGCAGGAAACACCCAATCAGCGTGAAGATAAGCCGAAGACTGACAGCCGCTCTCTGAAAGAAGCTCACCAAAAGCTGACTGAAAAACAGGATGCAGTTCTGGCTAAACTTGATATGCAAGTAAGGGGTTTTTAGACACTAATTCAGTTGAGTACACTGGTTTGGACCGCGAGTTTCGTCGTGTTTAAGCATAATCTTTTTCTTGTGTTCTTACCTATCCAGGGGCAGATGGTCAAACAGTTCAAAGACTACTTATCTCTAGATCCCCTCTCCCAGTTTCCTTACCCGGGACCACCGACATCCTTCCTCAGGGATACCCCCACGGTAAATCTAACTGCTCCTACGACCACCACTTCTGCTCCGACACCGCAGGTGGATACTAAAAGCGTGTCTCCAAAAACCGTTTCCGCTGCTGTTACCTTGTCAAGCTTGGAAAAGGCGCGCGCGCAAGAGCCACATTGGACAGGAAAAGTGTCTCCTCCTTTACACAGTGACCCCCGAGTTGTTAGTAGTCAAAATAGCGTTGTTGAACGCGTGAAATCTCCGAGAATACGGTCATGGGCGGAGTCGGCGGTTCCCAAAGAAATAGGTAGGGGGCAGAAAGTGCCTTTATTTGCATTTTGTTTGTTTTTTGTTTAAATTTTGACGTTGAGTTTTAGCAAAGACAACTCAACGTCAAATGAGAACGTCAAAGCGCGCGGAAAGGACTGAACGCGACTCCGGTGCTCAATTGCTGCTATTGGTCAAGTAGGTTTTTGGATCTTTCCCGCGCCGTCGTCACTACCTTTACGTTCTCTTTGCTAAAACTACCTATTGTATTTGACGGGAGCCAAGGAAGCTAATCCGCACAGTTAGACTCTATTGTAAAAAAGGATGAAAGCTGTGGATTTCTGGGTGTTCACTTCTTGAGTCAAATGTTTACCCACTTACTACTAAGACTATTAATTCACGTTTAGTTTGTTTTGATTGTCTATAGCCTTGCCTGTCAGTTTCCAAGCGCGCGCTCCGCTTTGGCTAGTTCGTGAAATGACCGCTCATTTTTATTCTGTAGTTGAAACGCCGCGAAGACTGGTAACGCAACCCAACTTGGTAGGCGAAAGGCTTGTTTCGCGGGAATCCCGCGATCCTCCCGTGGCGCACGTACCAGTTGCATTCCCTCAGAAACTGATGGCGTTTGGGAACATCGCGTCTGAACGTCTTCTGGAAGAGAAAAGTCAACGGGAGATAGAAAGAGACAGATTTGAGGCATCTCTGAGGGCTTACGAGAGAGAGCACACCGTAAGCACCAAAGGAATGTCGCGTAGTGGTTCTGAAAAAGTGCCGGCGGAGACTTTTGAGGGTTATTTACCGCGAAGAGAACACTCGCAAGTAGTTGAAACTTTTGGCCAGATGGTGAACTCATTTGTAAACTCAGAGATCGAACGATCAGAGAAAGGACTTCAACCATTACAGCAGGTGGAGTTGAGAGGAAGCATGGAGTCCCAGGAAGATTTAAGAGGAAGCCTTCAAACGCTGACTTCAAGCGAAACGCTAGCGCCCTCACAACAAATTGAAAGTGATTCCGAGTTCGGGGATGACTTTAGGGCAGAGTGCGAACTTAGGAGAATCGCATCCTCTTTTGTGCCTCTTAAACCAGACCTAGAAAACAAGGAGAATTCCGCGATGTTTTCTTTGAGACCTTTCCGGTCCGAAGCCGAACGAAAACAAATCCGAGACAATATCGATCGACTCCGATCGATGGCGAAGCGGCGGAACAGCAAAGAACGCTTTAAGGTGTTTAGTCGTCGGAGAGATCTTCGGAGTCCGACGACAATTTTGAACGGAGTCACGAGCGCTATTGGTGATGTGGCAGGGGTGGAGTCAGTTGAAAAAGAAATGCGAATGAAATTAGCTGAGTTACAGAAGAGGTACAGAGAGAAAGTCAGAGAACTGGCTAGGCTACAGCCCAAATACGGGTATGTAATTTATGATAATTTATTATGGTGTGTTCATACCTGTCATGTACTCTACCACAATATAGTTGGGGCGTCACCTAAGGTGCCCTGTAATGATGCCATTTCTAGAGAGCTTTCCAATTGAGTGCTGTAAAACCAAACCATAGTTAATACAGGGGAATGGTTATGAATCCTAGCAAAGTTCTTTGTTATATGTTTTTGTTCGCTATTTTGGGGGTTGACCGTGCACAAATAACAATAGGTGGCTGCACGTGTTCATGCAACTAACCAATAGAAACATTGAGATTATGTATTTCATGGATAGTACATGAGTGCAAACAAAAGATGTGCGCCGTCATGGACCTTCCATCATAAGTTTTGCTCCTTTGATGTTTGCCGGGCTTCATAACCATTTCCCTCTATTATTAATTATGACCAAACTTAGAGTAATTACTCTGGCCAGTCAAAACAGATATGGGTAACGCAGTGAACCAATCATAGCGTATAATCGTCTCCGAGTGCGGGAAAAGTCACGGTTGTGTTTGAATCTGTCGTTGATTGAGAAAGAAGCGCGTCTTTTAACGAATCCCAGAGCGACATTATGCAAATCCAAGAATTCTTTTTGGCACTCCATTGCAAAAGCACTCTATCCCTTACCACTGCTGCATGTGGTCGTCTCAATCAGAACGCCTGAAGTGTTAGCGAGCTATTGGAAGTAACTTTGATTCCAGGGCTGGCTAAAGCAGTGCAGTTATGATTTGAAGGTACTCTCGTAAGGGCCTGCAAAACAGGTCGAAATTTCCAGCGGTATGTGTAGAAAATGTACGCGCAAGTACCCTCTCCTTTCGTGTTTGGTCATAATGCCCCCCGACGTTTTGCAACATAGGTTCCCGTTGCTTGAAATTAATTAAGAATCGCTTGACTCTTGCTCTCGCCTCACTCTGTACTTTATTTTTATCCGAAGGTGGCCTCATGTCGGTTTTCTCTACTGATCGCAAATATTTCTTCTTCCCTTACAGAGGGGACGATGGCAACGGCAAATCAACACCCATAAAAAGAGGCCCTGGAAGACCCCCGAAGCGGAAGTACTTCGGTGCAAGCTCTAAGGGCGAGAAATCATCCCCAGTCGCAACCGCTGACGAGGACAAAGAGGGTACTGACAGTTTATCGGCGAGTGGAGCCCAGTCTCCCGAGTTAAGTGCTGTCGCAAGTGAGTCAGAGAGCCAGATATCCAAAGAAAGCGAGCCACCAAAGAAAAAGAAGAAACGGCCAAAACAGAAGAATACCGCGGACCAGGAAGGACGCGGGACGGTGACACCTACCCTCGTGATGAATCCCGTGGAGCTCGCGGTGAGTGGAGTGTTACTCGGCGTTCCGTAGTTCAAATTCTCGATCGTTGTAATTTTCATGGGCAACTTATCATCCTCCAGGAAGTCCATCCAGTTGTGATTGTGCTTTATTAGGAAGCCATTCATCAAGGGCAATCTTTTAATTTTGTGTCATCTTTTTCCTGTATGATTTTGAGGTCCCCCCTGTCAAGAAGAAGAAAGTTCGCAAACCATATCCCGCGGAAGAAGAGGTAAGAAAGGTGGCCATTCTTGGAGGCAATAAGACCATTGCAGCCGTCCAGGCGCTAGCACTGCACTTACATGTACTCTGTAGTTAGCTGTTTCTTTCGCAACATTAGATATCCCTCAAGGGGGTGGGAGTAGGGGGGGGGGGGGGGGGGTGATGTAACAAAAAACGATAAGGACCGATAAAAACTTCTAGTAGCAGTGTAACTATCATGGAAACAATAAACTTTTGTAAGATAAACGTTTTTCCGATGGATATTGGAGAGTAAAAAGATTGCAGAGGAATTTCTAAGCGAACAATAGTCTTTGCTTCTTTGCTTGATACATCCGTGACTTAATTACTGTAAAATCTAAAGGAGAAATCCTGAAAGGTTAGGACTTTAAAGTGGAGCTCAAGTAATTACAAAATATGAAAGGTTTGAGTGAATAAGATATAGTGAGAACTTTCAAATTGATACCACGGTTAAAGATTTGAAGTAGTGTTTTTCTTGCTGTGTAGCCCACTGTTACGATATCAAAGAGCAAGCCCATGAACGGTAAGAAGAAGGCCGCTGGTACCGGTAAACGACGAAAAGAGGATGCAGTTGAAGAGCAGGACACCACGAAACCACAGCTTTCTGGTGAGTAAATGTTTGATAGTCCTAGGTGGAGTTTGTTTGGGAGATCGGTTGGGATTTCTTACCTGAAGGTTGCTAGTTCGAAAAGTACAATCCGGGACAAATTCGCCTGGGACACTTTGCTAAATCGCGCCCACAGAATACACCTTTACAATAGGGTCATATATGTGCACCCACAACAAGTTTTAATGAATTTCTTTTTTTTCTTAACCTTTGTACTTGTATTCCCCCCTCTCCCAGGACAATGTTGATAGCCATCGAAACATTGCACGTGGTCAATTGCTTGAGTAGATTTGCAGTGACCAGAGCTATTCTTTAACGTAAAGTTTCTCCAGGAATCTGGCCCGCGATTGTAGGTCTTTGCCATCTTGTTGTTTCTTTAGACTTGTAAGTTGCAAAATGTTGATATTTTGGTGTGGGTACGTACACCGTAACAACGCGTGTAGATCAAGAGAGAAAAAATGACTGTTCTTTAGGCTCCTGGACAATATATTTTCTGCTTATTGTCTGTTTCCAACTTTAAATGTGTGAAGAGGTCACCAGTGTCATGCTCAGCAAGGGTGTTAAGGGGTGAAGTCAAACAACCTCTTTGATGGCTTTACGCCGCTACCTTGCAGGAGAAAAACGGACGGGGCGTTTGGCTGTGGTTTCTTTGTTCATTCCGAATTTGCCACCTTCGTTTCCAAGGTCCTCTCTCATATTTATTGGAGAAGGAAA
Organism: Pachyseris speciosa; assembly: GCA_016490735.1. Lineage (NCBI taxonomy): Eukaryota > Metazoa > Cnidaria > Anthozoa > Scleractinia > Pachyseridae > Pachyseris > Pachyseris speciosa. The sequence goes on along the minus strand of JAEMWC010000199.1, from coordinate 433,509 downwards.
AAGCCGAGGGACCTGAGGTTGTCAATCTTCCTCGTTTTGCTAATGCAAGATCACTGTTAAAATTTTGAGCTATCAAACTGGAAGTGCTCACCCACAAAAAACATAACTGCTCTGCGGGCAGAAAAATGTTGAAACAGAAGTTGGTGATGAAGTGCTGGAGGTGATCCTACGGAGGTAACACCTTTATGGTGGCCTACTTACCTCTGAAAAGGACTTTTGACGTTATTCTTTACCATGTTAAAACTCACAGATTCTTTGTTTTCAGTCACAGTTGAAACCTCCGCCAAAGAACTGGAAAGTGACCCTGACTTTATGGAGCCAGGGATTGGAAGTAAGAGCACAAAGACCAAAAAACCGAAACCGAAGAAGCGAGCTCGACCGAAGCTAACCATCGACAATGGGGAAGGTTATGATGGAAAGGAGAATGACGAGATGCCGCTGGACAATGCATCTGAAACACCGCAGTCGCCTACGCCGACCAAGAGCAAGAAAACCAAGATTTCGAAAAAGAAGCGGAAAACTACCGTAACCACTATTACTCCTAAAGAGAAATTTCAATTCCCGGAAGTTACTTCCCAAGACGAAAGCTTCTCCGAAACCAGCAGCATCTCTCCGAATGAGATCGCGAAGGAGGTTGTCGCTACTGCGGCGCGAAAACAACTGGAAGCGCAGAAGAACAGCAGAGAGATGCCTAGTGATAACGAGGACGATGTGTTTTCACCAAGTCATGATGGTCGTGATGGTTTGAGTTTACTGGCACAGGCTTCCTTTGCGACCACTGAAAAATCGACGAAACGCAAGAGATCTGAACTTGCTCCGCTTTCCGAAGACCTTTCGCTGAAGAAGAGGGGACGGCCCAAGAAAGACAACGAATCACCCTTGTTTGAGCAAGGTAAGGTACTCGTGACATAAGTAATGCATGGCAACTGACTGGGCGTTTGACTTGTGCTGCATGACATGACATAGTACAGATATGTGACTTGAACTTTGATTCATGACTTGACTCTTGCTTCCTCGTTTCTCGATATAGAAATACCGTATTTCCTCGAATAAGCGCCCGGACGCTTATTTAAAATTTCGGCCAAAAGAGGAGGGGCTTATTCAAAGGAGGGTGCTTAATCGATGGAGGAGGGGGGGCGTTTTTCGTAAAGCGAACTGTAACTCTATTTTGGCTAATGCGCATAAAAGAACTCTGCAAGCAGAATGAAATAGAAATAACTAGAAGGAACTTACGGAAACAGGCTGTTCTCCTGCATGCACTGATACCGGTGTAGTTGAAGCTTAAAATGTTGAAAATAAAGTGACAATGGAAACAGGTTTTCCTTGTATCCCTACTATTTAAGAAAGTGAAGGGGAGGGGAGGGGAGGGGGGGCGCTTATTCGAGGAGGGGCGCTTATTTGCTATTTTGGTCGAGGCTGGAGCTTATTCGGGGGAGGGCGCTTATTCGAGGAAATACGGTCGTTAGTCTGTTTACTGTTTACTGTTTCTGTTTATTGATATTCAAGTAAGAGTTACAAAAGAGTCTCTTCGAACTATGCATCATACCCTTACCTTGAATAGACACAAGCAACTCGCATTGAGACGTTCAACCTTGTATCACAACCTTTCCTTGTAGCCTGGCCTCCCACGCGACTCTCTTTTGGCTCGTCACGCAATGTCTGAGGAAGCGAGATTGCGTGACGAGCCAAGAAGGTCTTCAACAACAACACGTTTTATTTTCCCCATTTAGTTACATTACAGACATTTGATTAATTTAATTCTCGAAAAAGAGAGGGGACTGGCTACCTGAAATAACCATAGAGGTTAACCTTTTACTGTTCAGCAAGCCCACTTGTTATAACCTAGCCAGACATGGAAAACCTTTAAGCTTTAGCCTTGTTCTTCAATGAAATTTTTTTTTTTGTAACACATTCTTATTTCCATTATAGATACTCCTGTAACTCCACCAAAGAAGAAGAAAAAGAAGAAGGTTCAGGAAGAGGTAATGATTTGTCCTGTTTAGAGTGCGTTCGAATATCTGTTACTCCTACCCAAAAACGATAACTTTCCGTGCTTGGTATATAAAGAAAATCAAATGTATTACAACACCAACAATCGTATTTGTGATCATTCAAAGCAATTGGGGGAGCAGTACTTTCCTAAGCTGTAGTTTTTAGTGTTGAGCAAAGTGTTCCAACTTTTGTCTCTGTGTGACCTTTGGATTGAAAGCTACACAGCAATTCTCTCCTGTAGCGATTTTTGTCATTTCGATGTTCAAAAGTAGTCTCAAAATTTCAATTTTTGTCGTCTTGAGTGTATCGAATTGATTCATTAGAGCGGTTTTCAATTGAGTGTCGAAAGTAATTATGGTTTTGCTTTGGTTTTGCATTGCTTCGCTCTGTGATTGGCCAGGAAAACTCGCGCCACTTTCTCAACCAATGAGAAGCAAAACCAAAACCAATCGTGACTTGCACGCGCGTATTTTCCCGCGCTTTACGCCGGCTACATCAAATTGCTTCGTATTCTGATTGGCTCATTGCACTGCTTACTTCTGTTGTGATTGGTCAGAGTAATTGCTTTGGTTTTGGTTTTAAGACACTCAATTGAAAAGAGCTCTATTACCCGATGTGGTGTTTGCTGATATCTAACAAGTAGGGACCTGAGTGATCGGGTTATCTCAACCCCAGGCCTGCTGACCCCTTGTAGAGAGTTAAACGGAAGTGGTTTGTTTCTTCAGGGCTCAACAAAGGAGCCGAAAAAGAAGAAAAAGAAGAAGAAGAAGGATGCAGCCCCAAAGGAAGAACTCACCGAGGAGAAACCCATGGAAGTGCAACAAGAAGATCAAACCGAGGCTCCTCACCCTCCCCCTTGCGAAGAACACGAAGACCTCAAACCCCAAAAGCCAGAAACTTCTGTGGTAAATGAAGACAGCGAACAGGACGAGGACGTTTTCCCAGTCGCTTCTGAAGTCAGCAAGGAGGCCAGGACAAGCCACTCAAGCGTAAGCATCCAGCAAGATGGCGGCGACTCTAAAACGAGCATCTCATCACTGCTGAGCGACGAATGGCAGCCGAGAAGGAGCGAACGAATCTTCATCAACAGCAGTGTGACCACCAACTCTAGTCTTAGTCCTATCTCGCCCAGTGGCAAAGGAAGCGAGTTTTCTTACACTAAGAAGCCTAAGAAAGGATCCGGGGCTAAAGCGGTGAGTGTAACTTACGGAGTTAAGCATTATGTGTGGATTTTGTGAGACCAGCAACAACAAGGGAACGTTTAGAGCGGTTTCCAATTAAGCATCGAAAGTGAATTGCGTTTGCTTTGGTTTTGCATCGCTTGGCTCTGTGATTGGCCAGCAAAACGCGCGCCACTTTCCCAACAAGCAAAGAAGCAAAACCAATACCAAACCAATCGCGACTTGCACGCTCTCATTTTCCCGCGCTTTACACCGGTTACGTGTAATTGCTTTGAATTCTGATTGGCTCATTGCGCCGTGTGCTTCTGTTGTGATTGGCTGGATTTTGGTTTTTCGACGCTCAACTGAAACCTGTTCTATTTAACAATTAGATTATTCGCTCTCGATTTCTATCGCGTGATAGCCGATGAGGGCCCAGCCCGAATAAGCTATCACGGATAGAAATCGAGAGCGAATAATCTAATTGTTTTAGTATAAATCTTCTAGTCGTTCAAAACTAAACAATTAAATTATCTAAATCCTCTTCGAAAACGCGAAGAAGCGGCCGCCATTTTGTTGACAACCGCTACTCACTATCTATCACAGAATAGATAGCGAGTAGCGTAGCCAATCAGAGAACGGCATTCGTGATAGAACGCTAGTAGATTGATACTGGTTAGTATAAATCTACTAGCGTTCTATCACGAATGCCGTTCTCTGATTGGCTACGCTACTCTCTATCTATTTAACAAATAGATTCCATGTTGCCGTGCGTCTGGTCAGTAATAGATCACAGATGACGTCAAAATGTGGCAAAAACAAAGAAGTGGCACACGAGCCGCAGGCGAGTGTGTCACTGATGTTTTTACCACATTTTGACGTCTTCTGTGATCTATTACTGAACAGACGCACGGCAACATGGAATCTATTTGTTTTATATAATAAAGAAACAAAATGCAAGCGAAAAACTTGTTTATTTTCACGTTTCTGGAAAAAAGTGGGTCGTGATGACGTAATCTGTGCATCTGTCCTCTAATAGATCATAGCTAAGAACCAATCACAACGCGTGAACTATTCACCTTATTATATAATCAGTGATAGTGAGTAGCGGTTGTCAACAAAATGGCGGCCGCTTCTTAGTGTTTTCGAAGTGTCTGCGAGGAGGATTTAAATAATTTACTTGTTTAGTTTTGAACAACTAGTAGATTTATACTAAAACAATTAGATTATTCGCTCTCGATTTCTAAGCGTGATAGCTTCACGCGATAGAAATCTCGAGATCATAATTTAATTGTTAAGTAAAAGGCATGCTTAAATAGTATAAGACGAGACTCCTCCGCTCATCTCGCATGTTATTTTGGTATTTACAACAGCGGTGGACGTCTTCCAAAGGTACGTTATGACGCTGGGATGTCTAAAAGCGTTTTTCCCATCCCCGATTAAACACAGTATTGCGTGATTAAGGGAGCACGAGGCTTCTAATTTTCAACTGAAACTTTTGTAACGTTGCCTGCCTGATGACAACAGCAACGTTTACGTCTCATTCACCTGATGAGGAAGGCTCTCATGCTTAGAACGTTCATGCACTCTTTTCCCGCTCGTGCCTTGAGATCTCTTTGAATCAAGAGAAGTTTCCTTTTCAGCCTTTTCTGATCTTCAACAATTTATCTTTGTGAACAGAAGACCAGCCGCTCGGGCTCCCAGGGCGAGGAAGAACTGGTTGAAAGCGACGTCATCGTCCCACAAAAGGTCAAGTCCAAAGCCAAAAAGAAGAGAGGGCCTGGTAAAGCGAAGAAAAGGCTTCCTTCTGATGAAGACTACGAACCGCTGAAAGTCTCCAGAAGAGTTCGGTCCAAATCTAGGCTAACGGTACAGTCTATTTTACGGAGTATTTTAAAGTGACTGAGTTGTCGTGCCAACAACGGCTACCCTTCGTGGCTATATTTGTTTCTATGCCTCTGTCCAGCCACTTTATGAGCGCTAACAGGAGCCCATGAATGGCGCTAACAAAACTTTTCGTGACTTGACTTGTTCACTCTATCACGTGCTTAGCGCATGTTACTTTCTGATTGGCTTACTGTGGTGCTCGCTCGTTGTACTTGACTTCCCTCGGTTTTCACAGACTATTTATATGTATTTATATTTTTATGAAATGATGACTATGTTTTTTGTTCTCCTTTTTTTGTAGATTGACTACGACGACGCGGACGAAGACGATGCTGACGAACTGCAAGAAAACGAAGAGCCTCGCGAGGAAGGAGAAACGGATGTGGAAATCAATGTGACTGACAAAGTGGAGACAGCTGAAGAAAAGCCAGAAGATAAAGCACTTCCGTTGGAGGATAAGAAAGAAACTGACCTAAAACCGGAAGCAGAGGAGAACAACGCAGAAACGGAAGTAAAGGCTGACCAACAAGACATTGAAATGGAAGTGGATAAAAAAGTGGAAGCGAAAAACGACGGTGACGAAACAGGAAAAACCGCGACGGTGGAGGAGTCTAAAGAGGAGGAACGCACGGAGGTTAGTGAGGTTTTATCTTTCTGTTAAAGCGACTGTCGATTGTATTATTCAAGTATGATGTTTAAGTGCCTATGTAGAATTTTTTTTCCCTATTTTTGAAGTTTGTTGTGTCTTGAAATGACAAAAGAAATTTGACAAAATCAACTAAAGCCGAACTTTTTCGCCCTCCAATGAACCTCAAAATTCACTAAATCGTGTCCCGTGGACTGAGAAGGAGTCTTTGCTCAGGACAGTGCTGATGACGTAGAAAATGCCATGACACTCTTGACTTATGAAGTATTTCCTACGTCACATCTTTATAATATGGGCGTCTGGCCGCGGGCAAGATGGAGACACTTTTAGGCGCCAAATTTAAAACTTTCGATTTGATTTATTCCGCCTTGTGAATTTTTTAGAACAAGAAATTTTTTACTTCATAGGCACTTTAAAGGAACTATTCCTTTTGTTTTGCAGGACGTTGCTAAGCAGGAAGAGAAGACTGAACAAGACCAGCCTCCGCACGAGCGCCCCTCGTCACCTGGTTTGTTGCTTCTTGTTGTTGTTGTTTTTTTTTACAAATTTCTTCACCTGGGACGTCACTGATTTGTCAGTTTTTCCGTCCTTTCGTCGACACAGATACTTAAATTGTCTCCCTGTTTTGTAACTTTTTTTCGGTGGCTTTGATCTCCACCCGAACGTGTATTGTCATTTGTTTCTCAATTTGGCCTCATTTGGTAAACATTTAATTGGCCTGTTTTTGTCGAGGATAACATTTTGACGCTTCCTGTTCCGACCAGGTTAGGCACGTTAAATATGTTTATTCACCGTCATGATACCGCTCTCCCGCACCACGCCAACTAATTAACTTTCCCGCACTCTCGCCTGAACGTAAAAAGGAAGCGTTTGCGTGTTGGCGAATTCACCGGCGCTGTTACGGGTACCAGAGTGTTCTGATTCGAGTCATAGTCATCCAAAAGCCGCTGGCAATATTTTGATTGATTGATTGATTGATTGATTGATTGATTGATTGATTGATTGATTGATTGATTGATTGAGAATGGTAATTGAACTGAGTGGAGTGCAATTTGGTCTGAAATCATACGCGTGATTTCAAAATTTAACTAGCGCGCAGCGCGCGTTTGATTTGAAATCACGAGTATGATTTCAGACCAAAATTGCATGGCACAAAGCTCAATTACCACTTTATTACACCCATTTTGAAATCACACAGTTTTTTGTCTATGTTAATATTTGTTTATCCATGAAATTTGATAGGTTAGTATTATTTCACTTTCATTTTGATGAGTTACAGTTAATTAAGGATAATTTAATGCTACTTGAAAATGAATAAAACAGTTCCTGTTTTTGTGCTTTTGAATCTCTGGTTATTCTTCTTAAGTGATTTATTAAACTCATTTGCTCGACTTCATAAAAATCCTACGCAAATTTTGTTAAATCCTACATGATCCACTTAGGTCAGCCGTGTATCTTTCACTCGGAAGAGAGTAAAATGCTTAGTCTGAAGTATTACGCTGTTGAATTACACAAGTAACTCTGTTATTTGGTTCTCTGCTTCAGTTGACGCTCGCTTCATGTTTCTGGTCGGGGAATTAGTAGAAGGTTCAAAGCTCTTGCTTCCTGTTGATTCTGTCTTCTATCCAGGACGCATCAGTACCTTCAATGAACCCGACTTGTGAGTATGCTTTGGAGGAATTTGTTCTAACTGAGAGATGATCCGCGGGTCCTAGGGTCGTTGGCACTAGCTTAACAATCGTGTGTGTTTTTTGCTAACTTTCAGATTTGGGGTGGTCCTGGACGGTGAAAGGGGCAGAAGGCCACATTGGAAGTCAACAGAACAACTGCTGACTGAGGCGGTAAGTTCAGAAGCTCAGAAAGAAACCAGAGGTTTGCGTTTAAGACTATTATTTCTCCTGGAAATTTTGATATTTACTTTATATTTGCGTTCCCGTTGAGTCATCCATTTCCTTGCCATTCCAACTTCAAAATCCCCGTGCCTTCCCAACGAGAAAATCTCGCTGTGTTTTGACGCTAACTTTCGTTTTCGATGATAGGTGAAGGACATTCAGCCACCTAGTGATAAGTTCCTGTCTATCGGAACTCGTGTTTGCGCGCACTGGAGCCCGCAGTACCGGTGCTTCTACCCCGGGACTGTTACTGAAGGTGAGTTCTTTAGACCCGGCATTCTTCAAGTAGAAACTGAATAAGCAGAAAATATATATAGTTATATTGAAGTCAGCAACATCATCTGAAAGTAGTCCGCTGTTGCCTTCTTTTGAATGGTTGTACTCAAGGATTTCGTTCACAAACCAAAAGGCAGCACCAGCCTTTTGCAGCATACAGGGAAGTGCTGCTCTGTAGCTGAGGTATGTCCAGGTTTTCGCAAAAATTGCGAAATTTGCAAAAAAAAAATTGGAAGAATCGTCAACCTTGCACTTTTTGCGATTTTTGTCTTGCACGCGAAAAATTTTGCAGCTGCATGCAAACCTGTAAATAAGTGCTATAGCTATCGTTTGAGGACGTTTTAAACTCCATTTACAAAGACCGGAGGCGTGATCAATTTTTTTTTTTTCGCTTTTGCCAATTGTTGTTGTTGTTTTGTTTTGAATTGTTTTTTCAGTTTGTCTTAATGCATTTTCCTATGCACATTTACAGCCCCACCAGATGAGAAAGAAGTGGACGGCAAAATCTGGATTGAGTTCGACGATGGAGACAGCGGTTTCTTCCAACTGAATGAAATTAGGAGAATACAGCCGGACTTCCCGGCAGAAGGTGAGATGATTCTCCACTTCAGCGTAGACAATGTGCCATAGCAAGTATAATCTCAGTTTTCATATCAAAAACATAGTTAAATGCTTCAAATGATACAACCCAGGTATGTGGTTCATGAATTGAGGGTCCTTGTGAGTGTATGAAGCTTGTAAATGACTCTATTTTTGTATCTGTGCAGCGTCTAAATTGTTCCAAACCCCCCTATTTTCTCAAACCAAAGGATGATTAATTTCCATAAGCAAATATGTGAGCTCATACTTGTGGGGTATTAAAAATGTAGTAGTGGTCGGCATCTGAATTTCTCCGTACATTTTCATAGCCTTGCCCTACTTGCAGGTTATAAGAATACTGGAAATGATCAATTGTTCCGACTAGTAAAGTAAGGAATATATGGAGTTGAGTTAGGAGAATATGGCTGTTGATATTGAGTCTTGCTCAGTAATATGCCACAACGTGAATAGAGCGGTTTTCAATTGAGTGTCATGAAACCGAAGCCAAAGCAGTTACTTTGGCCAATCACAGCTGGCACAAACAGCGCAATGAGCCAATCAGAAAACGAAGCAATTACATGCAGGCGTCGTCAAGCGCGGGAAAATGCGCGAGAGCACCTCATTGGTTAAGAAAGTGGCGCGAGTTTCTCTAACCAATCACCGGACGAAGTAAAGCCAAACCAAAGCAAACGAGTATTGCTTTTCGGGACTTAGTTGAAACCGCTCTATTTAATTGGGAACATTAATCGATCACCATCGTGAAACGGGGGCCAAGTGAGGTTTCGTAGTAATTAATCATGTGATCAATTCCAATTTTCAACTTAAGAAGTGGAATCCACTCCATCCCTGCCAGAGAAAAGGCCTCGTTCCAGTTCTCTTGGAGCCACGGCCACCAAAGACACGAGTTCAAGGCTACGAGCTGAGGGGAACACGTCCGAGTTTTCATCCGGGAACGAGAGTTCCGGCGAGATTCAATCAAGGAGACGGAGGCTAAGAGGGAAAAGGAAAAGCAGAGATGATTCGTGGCTTCCCTCAAAGCAGATGAACAATGGCGATAGAGAAAGGGCTGCCAAGAGAGCGGAAACTGTCAGAAATAAACCAAAGGAAGTTGAAAAGTCTGCTACTGAAGACACGGGATCTCTAACAAAAGTCAGAGATAAGAGCAATGACAGTCAAGAGAACAAAGTTTCGGATGCGCAAACAAAACAGAAGTCGAGTAAAACCCGCGGAAAAGCAGAGGCAAATGTGGACAGCAAGGAATCATCGAAAACTGCGGAGAACGCGAAAAACGACTTGGCGTCCAATGCTTCGGCGGAACTCAAAGAATCTGAGAAACAAATCCATTGTAGTAACTCCTCCCTCAAAACAGAGGTTTGCGAAAACAACTCGAAACAATCAACTGATAAGATGCGCGCTTCTGCCTTGGAGACCTCAACGGAATCTGACCAAGGAGAAGACAGCGAAACAAACTCTGATGTAGACACGTCTAAAAACGAGAGGGGGACTCGTTCAAGTGGCAAAGGGCCCTCCAGGACGTCTGAAAAGGACCTCAGAAGGAGGTCCCTTACTTTGAACCTCAATAGTTCGTTTCGTTCTTCGCGGACCGATGGCGAGAGCCCGACACGTGATGTAGTGTCTACGTCACAGGACGAGGACAGCGAGTCGTATAAGTGACGCTTTCGATGAGAGTCCGTTGGTCGAAAATAAGTCTTTTCAGGTAAGCGTACAGAAAGTTACCTCAGTAAGGTTAACAGCGGAGAAACTAAAACGTTTTTGCCGGAAATGTGAGCTATTTGCGCGGTTTCTTCGTTCAGAAAAAGTGTACTTGACGTGGATTGCAGACTCTCAAAGGAAACAAGAATTTGTACGAGAACTTAGGAGTTATAGAAAGCCAGTCGTGAAATATAGTTAAATGTGAGAATTTAACTTAGTTAACAACGAGGAGCAAGAGGCGTTTCCTTTTGTTGGCGTTAGTAGCGTGTGGCGTTTAGTTATTGGCGTTAGTAGCGTTTGGCGTTTGGTTAGTGGCGTTAGTAGCGTTTTGGCGTTTTGTTTTGGCGTTAGGGGTTAGCGATTAGCGGTTAGCGGTTCTAGAGTCTAGGCTTTTGGATATCCAGGCGTTCTTTCAGCATGCGTTCCACTGTAAGCGGTCAGCGATCTTCTTTGTCGCTCAGGCGTGCGTTGCTTCATGCTCGTATTACAGTTTGTCCTCGTTCGTGGTGTTGTTCCAGTCGGGTGTTTGTTCGTTGGCGTGCGATATTTGTCCCTTCCCACCCATCCTCTGTGGTGATAGGTATTTGCTGTTTATTGGTTTGGTTACTTTTTGTTATCGATCGTTTTTTTTTTCCTCCACTGAAATTCTTGTTTCCGTGTGACAGGTGCCTGGGTTTTCTGTGGATGTGGGGAGCTCGTGGCTGGGTTGCCGGCAGTGCCCGCTACTTTCTTCCTGGGGCTAGGGCTGCGTGGGTTTGTTTGTCCCGGCACCAAACCTCCATCTTTTGCGACTAAGTTGTTAATAGCATTGATCACAGTTATAAGCGGTTGGACATATAAACGTGACAACTGGGCCATCCTCTCTTTTCCTTAATTCACATGCAATTTTTTGTTTTCTATTTTTTTTTACCAACTGTAATATTAGGTATTACTAGGTATTATTAGATACAAACGGAGACAAGTTTATGTTTTCTGGGCAAGGGACCCGAGGTAGCTGGTGTTGTAGATTACATTTGTGGGCAGTAGCTATCAGCAAATAGTTGTATGTTGAAAGCGTATTGCGGTGCAATATCTTTCCAGGGCCCGGTTGTTCGAAAGCCAATTAACCTTAATCCAAGATTAAAAATTAACCAAGGAGTTTATTTCTCTATCCACAAAGGTTGTTCAACGCTGATATTCTGCAAAATTTTGGATTAGAGGGCGTCAATCCTGAAAAGCAAAAAGCAGCAAAAGAAACATTCATCCAAAAGTTAAAAATTGCAACCAAAGGTTACGCTAATCCTGGATGAAGTTAATCGGCTTTCGAACAACCGGGCCCAGAAGTCTTACTTATGAGGAGGAAATCTGAGGACAGCTCAATCGTACCATTTCAAAACACTGTCCTCACAGAATGCCTGCAGCTTCAACTCTACACGACTTCCTTCAGTTCGCTCGCTCACAGAGGGCATCTTACCTCTGTCTTTCCCTTTAAGCAGTGTCTCTTCTAAATGACTGTAACGTAACTTTTTTCGTTTTTCTTTTATTTGCAGCCTCGCTTGGGAAGAAGGCGTCGTTCAGAACTGGACCGTCTCCAAGTAGACATGAAATTTTCAGGTGACATACTTTTGATATAGCTTCAGCTTGAAATCGAGAGACACTTTTTGTGGATTTGTATGCAAAAAAGCCGTAAACCACCCGTTTTCCAGCACAGTAAACAGCACTAGCCTGCGAGCAAGCTCTCCCGGGGGATAGGGGGTGGGGGAGGAAAGGAGAGAAGGAGAGCTTGCACTCGTGTCTCATAAATTTGAATTTCTGCGTCCAAAAATTGGACGCAAAATGCTGATTGGCTGAATTGATCGGGTGATGACGTGGATCTATCATCGAGCGTGGACTGCGTGGTTTGAGTTTGTTTGGTTTTTGTCCGGAAAAGGCGAGACATTTGTATTCGCGAAGCGAACAATTCTCCAAATATATGAACTGTCCATCAGATTTGAAACCAGAACAGCGTCTAGCAGTCGACAGCTTTCTTCAAAGCAAAGATGTTCTCGCTGTTTTGCCTACATGATTTGGCAAAAGTATCAGTGTGCGCCGCTGCAATCTAAAATAATTGGTCGCAGACAATATTGGTTGTTTTCCCACTTCAAAGCGTTATCGACGACCAGGTCGCCGAAGCCCGACGTATGGGGATGTCTGTTGCGATCTTTCTTTTGACCGGGGCTTCTATCTGGCGTAGTTGCCGAGGTTGGCAAAGTTTGCTTCATCCTTGGTCCAACATCCAAGACTTCAACTTCATTCTCCGGCTCAGCAAACTTTGGGTTTACCAGGTTCAATGTGGCCGCAGTAAAGCTGAAACCTTCGCTGGTTTTTTGTATTTTTATAGCTCACGGTAGGCAGAAACTGAGGAGTTATTTTTTTCCGCGACGATTCCCGTTTTTTGCATTGCATGTGCCAAAGTTGTTCTTTCGTGTCCTTCCCTGTTCGACGGAAGAAACAAATTTCCGGTTTGCACTGATTGCCCAAATTTTGACAGCTCAGGCAGCCGGAAGCCATAGGGAGCATTAGGGGCGGAATTCAAATCGCAGAGAGATCGCTGCAAGCTCTCTTTCCATTTTCCCCTCCTTCCACCCCCCCCCCCCCACCCCCCGAGAGAGCTTGCTCGCAGGCTATAAACAGCACCACAGGAAAGTACTACTCAATGGCTTTCACTTGAACTGCCTGACGAAGATTTTATGCAAAATTGGCTGTAAGGCCCGGTTTAAAAGTCGCATATTGCATGCACCGAATGTAATTGACGAATAAAGTACATGTAAAATGCGATGTTTCAACCAGGCTAGTCGCGTATTCGACTTTGGTGGTCGAATATGCGAGTGAAGTTCTACAATTGATTTAAAGGCAGCATTTTGCATGCGTCGAATCGAATTCATAGATTTTATTAACTGAAATTATATTCGCCTATAACTCCACATTTTTATGCCACACGAATCTCACTCGCGCACAGCAATTAAATTCGACTATTAAATGCGACGTTGAAAATCTGGAACTTCTCTCAAACTAGTATTGTGCGAAGTTTAAAACGGGGCTAAGAGTAAACGAGGTGAGGTTTTAATGAACTCCCCTAAAGTACTTGAGTTGGATCTTCTTTAGTTTGTCTGCCGCTGCATCAATCTCGTACCCAGAGTCCTCAGGCTCTTTGGCCAGCGGTTAGTCGCCAGGAGAGACTCTGGGATAATGGAAAAAATCAAAATTTTTGATTGGCTGGCCCGTAACGGCTTCCATTGTTTTACCCCAGATTTTCTGGGAAAATGGCAGTCCATTATCCCAGAGTCTCTCCGGGCGTCCACCCGCTGACCAAACAGCCCGAGGACTCTGGGTACGAGATTGCGCTGGATGGGAATTCGAGCTTGTTATTTATAGCGTTTTTGTTTTGCTTTCATAGGGCCATTATGGCAGTGGTCGGGACGAAATTTCCAGAATAAGAGGAAAGGAAAGGGCAAGAAAGTGTTCTACAAGGCCATCGTGAGAGGAGACGAGACGATTTCTGTGAGTTATTGAAATTGTTTTGGGATCAGCTCAATTTTTGCTTCGTAACTGAAGTTTCTGTTGAAGTGAATTGGCAAAGTGATAGTGAGGTATCTGTAGTTTTGCAACGCCTTCTGGCGTTACGTTAGCCATTCAGTTGCAAACCCAAATCAGCCGCAATTCGATTAGCGCGATCGACATGTCGATGTGTTGACAATCCACATACAACCGTCTCACACCGTACACCCATTACTAGAGGTACAACGTTAGCCAACCTAAAGAATTACCAACAATGCACTGAACCGACCAGACACGATTAGAGCACTCGGTTGGCGCTGAGAGAGAGAGATGCCGGAAGTGCGTTACAGAACGTATAGCGTAGCAACACCTTGTGACCGTAAGGCACTGTTGTTGGCTGTTATGACAACTATGACAAACGCAATACCAGTGCAAACTACCGTATTTTTTCCTTTAATTTTAATGGTCAAGCAAAATTTGAAAACCATGGCAAGGTATAACGTGCGTCAGCAACCAAATACCTTGTTTTGATTGACAGGTCGGTGATTGTGCGGTCTTTACGTCCAACCCAACAAAACACCTCAATCTTCCGTATGTTGGCAAAATCGAGAACATGTGGGAGGGGTGTGGCGGGAACATGGTGGTGCGAGTCAAGTGGTTTTACCACCCTGAGGAAACAAAACCTGGAAGAAAACCATCTGATGGCAAGGTATGTGCTCCTTGGTATGGAAGCAGCTAGGTAAACCTTTAAACAATTGCAAATCGTTTTTGTTTGAATCTTAAGATGTATCAGTTTGTTGGATGTAGCAGGAGTTTAACCTTTGACCTTCCGATTACTAGCTCGGATGTTGTGTTACGGGAGACTCGTGGGAGCTGGGCCTAGTCATGTGACAATCGTCCTGTATATTGCCAGGATCTGCATGTCTGTAGGTGGCATATTCGCAGTGATAGTAGAGTTAGTTGGTCCAGTTTTTTTTTATTTGGTGCACTCATCACAGTGTGAATTAAACTAACCAGGTTTCTGTTTTTCTATCCAGCAATCTTTGTACCGCTCGACCCATGTGGACGAAAACGACGTACAGACGATATCCCACAAATGCGAGGTACTCAGCCCGGAGGACTTCAAACGGCGCTTTCAGAATTTGGAGTCACCCGGTACCAGGACCTCTCTGTCAGATCGCGTGTTCTGTTGCATCGGTAGTTACGACCCTAACAACGAGACTTTGCAGACGGAACTGTGATCTGCGCATGTGTATAAAGCAGTAGTGCGGAATGTTGGGTAGTCCTGAGGATATTTTCGGTTCCAGTTTGTTACGTCTGTTCGCGAAGCACTTCTGTTTTTCCTTCATTGCGCATGCGCGGTAAATACCCCGCGTCCGTAAGAGAAGAAGCCTCAAGTTGTGTGAGCTTCATTAAGTGTTTGAACTGAAAAGTTCGCTAGCTAGTGGCTCGTGTGGACAGAGCTACGTTGCAATGTTGTCGATGACTTCTCAATAGGAGTGTGGCTGACAGAGCGGCGATGCATGTTTTTCGCCAGAAGTATTTCAGTCAACCAGGTTATTTGAACGATTCAAGATTTGAGGAACAATTATTCCATAACTATAGCAGACTTCAAAACAAAGAAAAGTTACCTGTTCATGTTTAAAAAGTATTATATCCACGCCTAAGGGAGAAAGTTAAAGTTTCAATGAACAAAAAGAGTTAATTTTCGGCTGTGCAAGAGCTATTTTTGTGATTTCATCAAAGGCGAGACCGGCCGATCGTTGATCTAATGAGCTTGTATGCAATGCACCCTCCATTGCAGTGAATAAGCGCCGTTCGGTACATCCTCGTGGAAAATACCGACAGGTTTGCGATGGAAACCGACGAGTTTCCGAAGTTGTGCGTTCATGAGATGTTAATCCAATTCTTATACAGAATTGTGTTCCAAGAGGCAAATCACTTCACTAAACTAGCATCCTTTCTAACACGTGTGGAAGCCTACGCTTGTCACCTCTGCTTGTTGTTTGGAGCCTCGAACGTTTGTTGGTTAAGAGCGCAGTTCAGTCTGTCCTTAACTTTCATCATTTTGTAACCCGAGAGCAAATTGCGTGGTTCGCACCCACATTGCACTGGTCCCGCGTGGGCTTCTCTCGTGACACGCGTGTCTGCGCTCATAGTGCTCGCACATTAAATTCTGCCTCCACTTAGTCGTACATTTTCACAGATAATTTACACGAAAGCATAAGGAAGCTTCTGCTCCTTCTCGTCGCTCTAAGATTTAAATCATACCGTGTGCAAAAAGAAATTCTAAAATATTTTTTTATAAGGAAAAGTGTGGCGATTTCGGTCGCCAGCAAGTAAGGTTGAGTTTTGTACTGTAGCGTAAATTTAAGAAAGGAGATCAGTCTTTGTAAATAATGTACAGTACTCTCCTTCTAAAGGTATGCTTTTGTAATATAACTCTGCTAATTACTGGCAAAATCTCTCGTTTATATTATACAGAGGATATATCATAAATATCTAGTTTTAGAATGAGAAAATAAAGTTTTAGATTTTGTACCTCAGTTGTCCATTTTCAGTAAACACCAAGGCTATTTTATGTTTCCTGTATAGTTTTTGTGGGGTGCAGGCATATTTCACTTTCATTGTTTTTTTTCTCGAAGATCGTCCCGATTGTGTGCATCGTTCATCTGCAACCCGCTGTTTGTTAAACACGGAAGCCAGTCCAGTTATGCCCTTGAATGCAAATTACAGGAACACCTCTTTGAATCCCCTCAATAAATCGCAGTTTGTCTCTAAAGCCCTGGAAAACGCGGACACATTGTTACGGTGTTTCCCTAGCCTGCATAACAGGCGCTTATTTAGCCGAGTGCGAAGCGCGACACGTGAGGGCGGAGCGGCACGCCCCTCCCTCGCGCGTGTCTCGCGCTTTACGCACGCATCTCTGGAGCCTTCACTCGCCTGAAATACGCAAAAAGATAACGCCTGTTCTGCAGGTTAGTCTTTCCCTGTTTAACCCGCGCGGAACGAACGAATATATACAACAGTGGTTAGCATCCAAGACAGGGCTGTCCACAAACTGCTCATAAATATAAATGTTTGGAAAGTTGCTCCAATTTTCTCAAAAAGTTGCTCCAAAACTCTAAAAGTTGCTCAAAAGTTGCCTGAAAATCCAAAAGTTGCTCAGAAGTTGCTTTTTGTATTTTGGTGTAAGAGGCTAATTATCAACTAAAATGAAGATGTTCATGAAGAATTTCACTTTGCATAGATGCCAGGTACATATTGCATATTGATTTCATTATAATTGTGTAAACCACGCACGTTTCTCTTCTTTTCTGCTGGATTAGTTTGCACCTTTCTTTGCCGGGAAATACCAGCTTTTTCTGGAGTACTCAACTTAGCTCCAGCACTTGGTGCTATTTCTAGAGGATTTCGATATTCATCATGGTCACTCGAGCATGGACTATCGTTCAGCTCCGCCATTTTGAATTTTTTACCATATCCGCTGACCCTTGTGAAACTACCACAGGCAGACCACCACCAGCCGTATTCTCCAGAGCAGGGATAGTGTCGGATAGTGTATAAATGTTGTTTGCAAAAGGTATATCATGATGAAAGCAACCAATGTCCAATATCAGAACTTTAATATAGGCGCTTTGAAGTTGTGAAATGTCTTAAAAAGCAAGAAACCTGTTCAAAACAGACGAAATTTGCTCGAAATCCGAAAAGTTGCTCGAAGGATTGATAAGTTGCTCAAAAGTGGCCGAGCAACTTATGGACAGCCCTAATCCAAGAGTAGTTCATCCCTTGATTCTAGGCAAAAATTCACACATAAGAAAATTAAACAAGATTACCAGATAGAATATTATCTGGAGAAAATTTTAAATTCAACTCACAGAGTCCTGACAAAGCTCAGGTTAGGAGAAACTCATTAAGAATACAAACTGGAAAGTACGAAAACGGAGGAACTCCAATTCCTGTGGAACATAGAACATGTTTGGTTTGTAAGACGAATGCCATAGAGGATGAGCAGCATTTCTTGATGTGTTGCCAAGGGTACCACGATATCCGACGAGATTTCCATTCCATTGTTAAGAGAGTGGACAGTTGCTTCGAGGCCTTACATGATCACGACAAGATGATTAAATATATACTGAAAACTGGGAATCAAAATTATAGGAAAATATTTCCACTTAATGCTTCAAAAAAAAAAAAAAAAAAAAATCCTCAACTGTAATTAAATGATAATTTTACAATTGACAATAATAAACTAATTTATCATTTAATTACAGTTGAGGATCTTTTTTACAATTTTACAATTGACAATAATAAACTAATTTAACACTCCCTTTTGTTTAAGTCGTTAAACCCTTTATTGTAAAGAGACCAATACCTCCCTTGTGAGAGTACGGCACAATAAAAATATACTGTTACTATCACTGTTACTGCTATTCATGACTCACTTCGCTTCGCGCCTTTCACATTCCTCTCCCCTCTCCCACCCCCCTTCAACCCCACTTACAGTACCGCTGTGGCGCATGTGTATCCTGAATGTTGCTCACAGTCGACCTGGGTTGAAGGAAGAGAGTGGAAAGAGGATTCATCAAAAGTTGCAGAAATGTGGCTTAGGTGCACACACGTGAATCTCATGGAACCCTGTGGAGTGCAAATTTAGAGAGTTTGGTACTGATGTTCAGGGGCGTAGCTTCCTGTACGCACGGTGCGTAAATAAAAAAGCAAATATCTAAAAGATTCTTATTTCTAGAAAAGCATAATTTGTTTCTATTGTTTCTTTGAAATGTTGTTTAGAAAAACAATCCGGACGGCGTTTCTCCACACCCGAATGTCGGTTTCCGACTCACTGGTGGAATGAATGGTCTGAAGTCTGAAATCCAAGAAAAATGCTGGATTTCTTAGCACCTATATACATTATATATATCACTTTATATGGATTCCTTCCATCCACCCCACCCGCCAGCTGAAACGGCTCAAAAGCTTGACTGAATAGTTATCACTTCTGGCAATTTCCTGTGTATCAATGCCTTGTTTTCAGAATCCAAGAACTTCCGCATCACGAAACTGCAAAGCCGAGTCATCGTCGTCGTTATGTTGTGGCTGATCGATAGTCCAATTTACAGAGCTGATGTTCCATTTGTACTATCTAAAGATATATCGCCGGATCATGGCAAATTCTGCGAGACCAATTTGTCAGTCTGCATCGCATCTCTCTTCCCTTGCATAATCCTCTCGTCGTACAAATTTTCCGCCGTGATAATTCTGTAATCCGCCAAGGAATTGTAATGGAATAGGGATGCATAATGCCAAGATCATTTGACTGACAATCGCAATTCGTCTATTTATTGTTTCGAAACCCAAAATATATTTGTTTCCTGAATTTGATAAACCATAAACTCCACGAAATGATATTGCTTTCATTAGACCAATTTAGGGAATTGAGACCAAATAACTTACATCCTTCCTGATGAACTATTTTTCTTGACAAATGTGTTTCTTCTTTATCTGACCACAACTAGGTGGGTGACCCTTCAATAACTGGAGGGCACTCTAAATGATTTTCTATACATATTTTTTACCACTGGTAAAAAATATGTATAGAAAACAAAAAGCTAATAAAATCTCGGACTGGTAATGTGGTAACTGTACCTTAATTATAGCTTAATATACCGATGCTGCTACCGTCGTCACATTGGCAATCCAATGATAATGTGCTGATAAAGGTCAAATAAATGGAGCTGAGTGTATTGGCTTTTTTATCGATCTGCGAGCGCCAACTGAATTACACTTTTGTTTTTTTAAAACAATATATGATACACTAGATAACTGCAGAGCGTCGTGGAACGTCGAGCTTCCCTTCCATTTTGTTTCCAGCCCAACAACTCGAAGGGCTTGAAGCTACCTTTCTAATGTGGCAGGCGTGTCAGGTTAATTCTCAGAACACCGCTTGGATGCAAACAGATGCAAAGAAGTGTCGAATCTCCGAAACCCTTAATACTTCCATTATTTATCTCTTAAATGGAGTCCTTCCCCTTCGGTCATAATCCGCTTAGAACCTCCAAGTCAGTGTTGATGAAAGGTGAGGAACAATTCCACGTACTAAATTTAACGAAAGTCGTACTTTTCTCCCAGGTGGCCCATGCGGAAGGAGCTTGTTGACTCGGTTTCTATGGTTTGATCTGGGCGAAGCTACCATGCAGGAGCATATGTACGCCCGGCCCTGGATGGGATCACAGGACACCCATCGTGGAATGCCGCGCAAGAACTCAGGCTACCTATGGCATTTCGTGAGTGAAGCGACTGATACAGATCGGTAGCTAGACGGATAACCGACATTGTCGAGTTAATTAAGGTTCTTGTCCACTGGATAAAATGCAGACACTGGTCAACCGGCTTTAGGCGCTCGAGTCACTGATCCTCCAGTCGTTCAGTCGTTAATTGTTAAAATCCGATCGAAGCCCGTCGCGCTAACCACAACCCCACACCTCAGTCGGTTCATGCAGGTTAATTTTTTTCATTGTTCCCGCAGCAAATGTTATTATAGTATGAAATGAGAAACTAATAGGGATAGCGCTTCCTTTCACGAGGGCAGGCTTGCTAGGACCACCAGTTACTACTATGATGAGTGCTGTTGATGCTGCTGCTTCTGCATGTTGTTCCTCGTTTTCCCCCTCCTGCTCCTCCCACCACCACCACCAACAACAACAACCACTACCACCACCACCACCACCACTACCACCATAACTACCAAAACCATCACCACCACTACCACTACCACCATCACTATCGCCACCACCGCCACCACTACCACCATTTCCACCATCACTATCACCGCCACTCACACCACCACCACTACTACCACCACCACCACCATCACACTACTACCACCAGTACTACTACTGCCACTACTACTACTACTACTACTACTACTACTACTACTACTACTACTACTACTACTACTACTACTACTACTACTACTACTACTACTACTACTACTACTACTACTACTACTACTACTACTACTACCACTGCTACTACTACTACTACCACTACTACTACTGCGACTGCGACTACTTACTAACGGTCTGGAATTCTCCTCTTCCATCGTAAAGTTTCGTCATATGTTCTGCCTGAAAGGATATTTAATCCTGAGGAAGTGGTCCATAATAGGACACGGATTTGTGGCTGTTAGCCTTGTTAAGAAAGATGTGAAAGAGCATATGAAAAGGTTTACATTGTTTGGTCTGAAATAAAGTCCCGGTGTCAGCCTCAAATCCAGACATGTTGTGCAACATGACAAGAAATGGAACAAATTCCAGGCAATGTTTCTAGCGTCAAAAGCAAAGAATACACAAGAGGCGCAGATTGTCACTGACAATGAAGAAATCGAATGCACAATTCAAGTTCATTAATGGTACTAGGAGTCCTCATAGATAATAGACTTAGCTTTGGTGAACACATTAAACAAGTCTGTCAGAAAGCAAATTGCAAAACTGGTGTCCTAGGATCAAGAACCTAGCTCCTGAAAAGACGAAGTTACACCTGTTTAAAGCGGTAATTCTCCCTAAGCTAAACTATTGTTCACTTTTTGGCTATTCCTTAGAGCATCTGATCAGCGGAAACTGGAGAGGATCCAAGAAAAGGGACTGAGAGCGGTTTTTAAGGACAGTGTATCAACATACGAAAACTTGTTGAAGAAAGCTAGATACCAACATTGCGTAACAGAAAACTGCAAGATCTGATGATGTTAATGTTTAACGTCAGAAATGGACTATCTCCAAAGTACATCTCTGAATTATTCCAAACAACGAAAACTAATTTCTACGTACGTCAGACTTTGTTATACCGAGATATGATACAGTAATTTATGGAAAACATTCCATTAGATATCTAGGGCCTTATCTATGGCGCAAGTTACCAGGAAATGTGCGGACACAATGTGACTTGAACAGTTTTAAAAGACAAATTAAGAAAATGGACCTGGAAAGTTTTTTGCTTGAGGAATGTCCAACTGGCTGTTTTCTGTGTCATTCTTGAGCCGTGGTCTTATAATTTTTAACATTGTACATACATATAATTTTTATATATATAATTTTATACTTTTATTATTATTGTATACATATATTAGCTTTTATTCATATACATCTAAGTGTAAATTTGTTTTATATTTTATTGTTTTTTGTTATTTATGTTATAGTGTCCCCAATTAGCAACACCATGCTAAAGTTATATGACACTTAAATAAAGTTTATTATTATTATTATTATTATTATTATTATTATTATTATTATTTATTATTGCATTACAGATTATTGCTTCAGTTTATTAAACAAATTGACCTCAACTCAACCAAGGCCAAAAGTAACAGGGACATTTAGGAGTCAATTTGTCTTATCTTAATCCGTTACAATGTTCCACCAGTTTTCACAAGCTTGTTTTGTTTATTTTTGACTCCATCTTTCTTTCTGCGTACATTTTATTTCTATAGTCCCAGTCTTGTTTTGCTTGAATGGTTTTCGTAGGTTTTCGGACATCCCTGCTGGTATAAGAATCAACTAACTTGCGTGGTCTGGAAGGAAAGGCGACAGTCTCTTTCGATCAACTGATAACCGGCGACAGGCTGGGTAGATTTTGATCGGATTGTATGTGCTCCAAATGCATGAAAATCTCCTCTGTCTCGTTTATGTTTTGGTATCTTACTGTCAAATCCGATATAGACTTGGGCACGCCGATTTTTTCACCTGGTTATCCGGCTGCCCTTGTAATTATGCGATTTCCTATATGTTATTTATGTTTTAGTATTCTCACTGTCAAATCCGATATAGACTTGGGCACGCCCGATTTTTTCACCTTATAATTATGCGATTTCCTATGTTATTTAAAAAACAGCCTATGTGAAATACCCATGAAAATTCTTCGGTCTGGTATGGTCTGATTCTAGGTGTCGGAATGTCTCGTCAAGGAGCTCTTTGAAAAGCACTTCTGAGTGAAAATTGCGAAAGTTGCCCATAAGCATGTCGCTTTCTGGGAATCTTGACGAGTGAAACAGTACAGAACATTAACAGATACTTACGCATGACAATATTGTGAGTCGAGGCCGGTTGATGAACCATTCTGGCGCTGCTGGAAACCGAGTAAAAATAAAGAACAAGACAAATCTAATGAGGCGGTGACCCTTGCCGCAGAGTCTACGAGTACGATGCCTGATTGCAATTTTCTTTTTCTTTTGTTTTCTGATTGCAGTTTAGCCATGTCTTCCATGGTGCAGCAAATAGGGATGCCGTTTAAAATGAATGAGACAGCTATAGCTGTCCGTTTGTAATCGGCCTTGCAAATGGAGGTCCAAGTAGACGCACGTCTGCTATTGTTTTATTTTTTTTTTCATTTTCTTTGCTTTTTTAACAAAAGAGGGGAAAATATTTGAATACTATGAATGTTAATTGCTTCTATGTTGGCCTTGGTTGGTATATATTCGAGAGAACCCGTCTAAGTCAGTACAGAGGAGACGCTAGCGAAGACTTTCTGCACGGCCGATAGCGGTTTGGGAAATCTCGGTTAAGGCGGGGGTACACCTGGACATCGTTTTTTCGTCGCTTAACGTGAATCTAATGTTAATATCTCGTTCGCCGGTTTCAATCAATCAAAATTCCCTCTGCTCGTTTCACGAAGCTATGCTGTGGGATATTTTGTGAACTTTTTGGTGATGTTTGGGTATTTGGGAAGAGGTAATTTTTAATAATGATCTAATAATGATCGTTATAGGGGTGACAATTATTGGTAGCCCAGTAGTTTCCA
Organism: Pachyseris speciosa; assembly: GCA_016490735.1. NCBI lineage: Eukaryota > Metazoa > Cnidaria > Anthozoa > Scleractinia > Pachyseridae > Pachyseris > Pachyseris speciosa. Next base: position 410,056 of record JAEMWC010000199.1, on the reverse strand, counting down.
TTGTGGCTCACAAAATAATAATGATACAAATAAACTCAACATGATAAGAATCCCAACTGGCCGGAGGTAAACTAGGTGGTTGTTTACAAGGATGACCGAGGACTTGACCAGCGACTACCCGGAACAAGACCAGCTATACCCTGGCTCCGGAGGCCCGGAAAAACAATAACCCATGGCACCCAGGGTAGACCAGCTAGAGTGGGCCCCAAAGGATTAGTTAAAGAGCGATCCCCTGTGCAGTATTTACGTAACTTATCTACAAGCTAGACTATACGAGCAATTTATCATTCCCTTCCTCTTACTAAAAATGGAAAGGTACTCTGGCATTTTCCCCGCCCTTTCTAACCTCCCCAGTCCCGGAAATATCCAATCAGTCATTTCCTTAGAAACCTAGGTTTTCCATCGCGTGCGGACTGCGACACTGTATTCTTGGTGGCGATGATTATTTTTATCAAAGTTTGCTCTTCTCAGTTATTGCTGTCTGTTTAATTAAAGGGTACAACTGTAAAAATTTTGACGAAGAATGGCTCTGTCATGAAAAATGCCGTTGTTTCCCTGTTTAGAGCCCTCGATCATTCCAAGGTCTGTCAGCGTGCATTGGAATTCGAAGAACGTCCTTATGGACTATACCAACCACGAAGCGAAAAAAAAGCGATATCGTCGAGATTTCTCCTTCATCTCGTGTTCTTCTGGCTTCATGCAGGGCTAAACCACCGAGCCAACATCAACCAAGACTGCCCAATGGGCTTCTAACACGGACAGAATGCGCTGGAGGCCGCGTCCGAGTCGAGTTTCCTGCGACATATGTGTGGAAATTTTTCGAGCTCACTGATCCTGTCTTTTATGAATGGAATTGCTCATTTACATGCATGTTGGAAGGTGAACATTGTTTGCAAGGAGCAGATGAGCAGGGGACGTAAATTAATCGAATCTTTGCATGCCTGAGCAGTGCTCTGAAACAAAGGTCTGCGGTGAAGTCACCAAAGACAATTGGAGTGATATGAACACAGAACAGAAAGGTGCAAGCATGTCGTTTTCCGGGATACAGTCACTCCTTCTGTGGTGTCGGCAGCAGACCGAGGGGTACAGCGAGGTGAACGTCATTAATATGACAACTTCGTGGCGAGATGGTTTGGCCTTCTGTGCGATCATTCACCGCTTCAGGCCGGATTTGATGTAAGTTCAAAAAGCTCTCGAGTCAAAGATCTTTTGTCTGACAAGCTGCTTACGATTTCACGCTGTTTGCTTTCGCTGTTCAACTGTATTGCCCGGTGAAATGCGGCATTGTTTGATTGTGTTTTTGAGTGCTTTCTTTCTTTTGTTTTAATTCAGAGAATTTGACAGACTGTCCAAAGAAAACATCATGGAAAATAACGAATTGGTAAGTGGAGTCGCGAACTGCTTGCATGCGTGTGGATTTCAATCAATTAATCACAGAAAAAAAATCTAAGTTGAGTGTCAACTCTCGAACTCTGTGTTGACAAAAATCAAATTTTCGTGGCTGACCTCCGTGAAATTAGAATGTAAGATAACAAACGCTCGACTCATTGAGAAACCAAACAAATGTTTTGTCTTTGATTTATTAACCTTTCGGGCGCGGGAGTTTCTAGATAAGTTTAATCTGAGCCTTATGACAGCTTGCCGCGAGGTTCGGATTTGTCTTCACAAAACCATGTTTTCAGAATACAGACAGATGGTTTTGATCGTAATTGTTAAAGTATTCTATCAATAAAGAAAACATCACGTTTTTACGCCAGTGAAGTCCCTTGCCGATTCGGCGAACGACTTCTTATTTGCGTGACACTTTCGGAATGTAAATGTGATCTTTCTCAATTTTTCTCGCCCTGCGGGGTTTAGTGAAGTTGCGTTGTGTGGAACCAATTGTTCCGTCAGAAAAAGTTTACACAAGACTAATTTAAAGCTAATTAAACGGCGAAAACATGGTCTACGATCCCTTGGTATAGCTTATTAATTGATCTTAAACAACTCAGAGACTCGGATGTATCTGTGCGTTATGACGTTTTTGTTCCAAAATCCACCACAGTTATGAGTTCTTTTATTTCTCTTTAGGTCTGGTATTCTGCCATCGCCACTTCAAAATTAGTCACTTGATCCAATTTTCTCTTCTAAGTAGGATGTTTAAATGTCCAGTGAAGCGACATGTTTTTTATTTCAACTCGTGTTACTTAATCATCAACACCATATTCATGTCGGAACAAAGTCTTGATGATACCTCCAGTTGTCGTCAACATTGCCAGTTTCGAATTCCTTTTAAATAACCTTTTTAACCTCAAAGATTTTCTCGAATAATTTTCCACAATAATAGTGAATGACCATCACACAATAGTCGTGATTTGCATTAGAAAATCCTCTCTTTCATTCATACAAACAGTTTTAACTGTGACTTAGACACAGACTTCCAAACAGGCAATTTTTGCAGAAAATTCCCCTCCTTCTTATAATAGCAGAAAGATAAACTTACATAGAAGAACTATGAAACTGAAGAAGCTCTTGAAAAAAAGCTAGGGAGTTTCATAAAAAACACACAATTGAAAGTCAATCTACTGGTATGCTAAATACCGTAAATTAATTTTTGTTGCGTTGGATGTTAGGAGAACGCATCCTAATCTTGGGTGGCCTGTGATACTAAGTGGTGAGATTTTTTCGTCATTCATGTACCATTTCTGCACCATCTTGAATTTAATACATCATAAATGATATCGTGACTTAAGCCTCACTCTGTTTATTTATGTACTTCTGAAGTTTGATGTTTGACTCAACAGGTGAACGTAACTAATTTGGGTTGACATAAACTGCAAAGTACGGCGTTTCACACGGCCTTTGCAGACTGAAAATAATTTTTTAAAACTGATTTTCAAGTGAAATGAGCTACAGTAAGCAGCTAGACCCCGTGGTGCCAGCGCAAAACTTCCCGTAAGATCAAGCACTGTTTGTGTTGTACTGTTTGTGCTTTGTTTACATGATTTCCCCTACCTTTTGAAGAAAATAAATCAAGGTGCTCTAGTAGAACATGAGTGCTTTTTGTGACATGAGATGCTGAACACATCTCATATTGAGCATGCAGGCTGAGTCTGAGGCCCCGTCCACACTAATGCATTTTTGTTTGAAAATGCTTACTTTTTTATCCATTTTCACCTTCCGTCCACACTAAAACGATGAAAAACGGACTAGGTTTTCGAAAACGCTCTCCATAATGGAGGGTTTTGAAAATGGAGTAGTGTGGACGGGCAAAAACGGAGGTTTTCAGAAACGTATCGGTGTCCACACTTATCCGCGTTTCTTATGAAAACTTATACTTTTTTATCGTTTCCACCTTCCGTCCACACTAAAACGATCGAAAATGGAGGTGAACGTTTTTGAAAACGGAGGTTTTTCGTAAATGATCTCCAGAGTGAAGGTTTTCGAAAACGCCTTAGTGTGGATGGGGCCTGAAGCTTTTAATATTTGCTGAAAGTAAAAACCAAATCCAGTCACCCAAACCCAGTCACCTCATATTACAAACCTACATGTACATGTATAATCGATTTCAGTATTATCACATCAGACTACAGCAGCAATGGATACTCAAACACATTCCTGATCTACGATTAAAACTAGTTTTAAAAAATATTTTTCTGTTCATACAGCTTCAGTGATGTCTTTAACATTGCACATATTTTATCCCATTTGGATGTGGTTGATAATTACCAGTCAGAGCATTACAGAAAGAAAACTGCTGTCCATGTAGAAAAATACATGTATACCTGAAAGAAATCAAATTGATTGCAAGGAATTTGAGGCCATAACAACAAGTGAACTGTTGGGTTCTGCTTTTATGCATGAGCAAGAGATAAAAAAGGTCTTGGGTAACTAATCCTGGTCACTTGAGATGTCTGTGCTAAAGTTTATATATTAATTGATATTAATGTAACTCAGTAGGCAAGGCAACCAGTCCTAGTGTGTAAAATTGTTGAAAAATAAAAATAATTTAATTTTAATGGTAATGTACGTCAAAAAAAGTAGTTTTCTGGAACTTACACAGTCTAGTTACCAATATTTATTGTATATTAAACTTCTTTTGACAGGCTTTTACTCTGGCTGAAAAACACTTTGGAATACCATTGGTGCTTGATGCGATTGACATGCTGGAGAATGAGATTCCAGACAAGCTTAGTGTTATCACTTATGTGTCGCAATTTTATGAATACTTCAAGAACAGAACACCTGGTAAGTGACTTGTTTGACATCAGTTAAGCGTGGTGAATGGTAAATGAGAGTGGAAGACGTGCAGTGAGACTAGCTTTTTTTTCGAACACGAGGGAAGCATTGGTTTTTTTGGTCTTGCATGAGTAGCGAGCTATAAAGGTGGCTTTACAAAATAACAAACATTCAAACAAACAGCAACAATCAAGACTTCAAAACCTGAGAATTGAACAGAAATTTTGATCAACACCATTTACCAGCTGTTCGATTCAGTACTCTACTCTAGACGTTTCTATTCATAGACACTCAATAAAATAAGAAACAATATGTACAGTTGTGTGAGGTCATAAACTCATGCAGTTAATCTGTTGAGACTGCTGTCTTAACATTATTTTGTGATACTTCCAAAACTTCGTGACAATAACAGAATTAAAATAAATTTCAAACGCACAAGACAACTTTTTAAAGACATGTTTCGGCATGACTCATGCCATCATCAGTTTAATGCATTGTTCTGTTTTCCACTGCTTTATACGTTACAATAATTTGAATATGTTAAAAGTTTGAATTTAAATTGCAGTTACGGCTGCAAATTTAAAAGACCTTGCAGGGGTTTCAATAAGTTTTGAAATAGCCATCTGAGCTAACTAAAGTAGGCAGTTTGAGGAATTGTTTTAATAGTTTGAGTGAAAATACAGATGTTAGCGAAATAGCCATCTATCAAAGGTCAAATTAGTTTTAAAATGCACTACTACCACATACATGAACACTTTCTTTGGATGCAATAGTCTACATACGTGTAAAAATAATGCCAAACTAACATTTTCTCTGATGAAGAATGATGCGCTTTTCGTTCCGTGGCCGAAAAGAAAATGAGACACATAATCGTTTCGGGTCGATACTGTTATCGTCAAAACCACTTGAGCAAAACTTGTTGATGAAAAAAAGACATGAGACCGAAGTCATGACAACCCATAGCTTGTTTTGCTCAGTTTTTCCATGAGAAAAGACAAGACATTTTAATAACAATCACAGAAAACACTGCCATCAGTGTTCAGAGAGCCACAGGCGTTGGGTATAAATCTCATGTCCGAAAATCATTTTTGTTTGCGAATGCCTGCTTGCATGTCACTCGATAAGTTGATGCGGGTAAAATTTTCGGGTATGCCACAATTCATTTGGTGATTGTGTTGCTATCAATTGCTGCTGAGAATCACGGCCGCGAGAAAATTCACAAAATTGGCTTTGAGCACACGGACTGCTCACAGTCGACCGCTAATCTAAAAGAATTGTCTCGGATCATAACAAATGTGCTCGTGAAACGATGTATTCATTTTAAAGTATGTTAAGCCAACGGAACTACATATAGTACAAAGAAAACAGATATTCGGTTATTGGCTCTCGAACTCCAAAATGCCACATTCTAGGATCGGATGCCACGCCCACGAAATAAACGTGACACATTTCAATCTCATTGTGAAGGTACAGCAATGTTAGCTGCACGTACACACAAGAGAAATGATTTGGTTTGGTGTTGTTACGCATGCACCTTATTTCACTGTTATAAAATGCTCACTCCGAGGCTGGTTAACAGAAAGTAATACATGCTGAACTGGGCAGTTCGGCTCACAACGTTATTACTGTGTTGTTGTTTCAAAAGTGTTGCGATTCAATCAAGCTCAGGGAAAGTGTAATAATATTTGCCAGCACGCAGTCAAGTCATTCACGAGGCGGCCTATTTTGGTTGTTCTTTGTGTGTAAAGATCCAACTGCAATAATATTGTGAAATGCTCAGATATGCAGTGGACATTGTTAATGGTTCATTCTTGCACGTTAATTTTGTCTATTTTAATTGATTTGTAATGTCACTCTTGAGCAGTAAAGTTTACCCATGATTTTAGTGTTTGGTGCCAATTAACTAATTAGTTTATAGTTTATCCCGAATGCGTGTTTTTTTATTCCAAACACATTGGTTCGACTATTTCATGTTGAATTTATTTTCTCTAGGCCAATGATACACTGTTCACGTCAAGGAATTGCAAAAATTTGGTAAAGTTAGTTTGCACCATGATTTTAAATGTAATTATACAGAAAAATTAATGTTTGGCGCGAAACGAAGGTTATATTCCCGCGAAATATGCTGAGGGCTTGCAAAAGGCCAAATCAACATAAAATATGCCGATTACTAAGGAAAGCTATTACACTATCAGTTAACTAGCGAGTAAAATAATCAGTTTGGCAATAATAACAGTCATAGTTGCTTAACCTGTGAATTCAATTTAACTTCCACAGTCATCTGGAGCCGTCATCTTCCTCCGCTTTTGTCATCTCGTGTTGAGGAAAACTTTGCTGTTGGGCAGTTTAACACACTTCACACATGCATCCGGATACATGTGCCCAGTTACAGAAATATATTGAAGCAAAATTGATACGAATGCAGTTGTACGATCTTGCTTGCAATTGTGTTGCAAATTAAAATTCTTCAGATTTGTCACTTAGCGTTAGCGAACACAATATTGATGCGTCCTACAAACTTTGCTACTCTTGCGTTATTTTATTCACCAAACAACAGCGTCACTGATAACCTGACAGACTTCACTATCTCAAATGTCACTCCTAAGTGGTAAAGTTAAACCAGATTATTCCTATTTGGCGCTAATTGGATATTTTAGGCCGTCTACAAGTTCCGCAATATGGATCTGCATTTCTCCCTGACAGAGTGTTTCGGCCTAACTGGTCTGTTTCATTGTGAGTTGACACAGGGCAAAGCTTTCACTTCATGTAAACATCCATGAGATCATGGAGACAGTTTACAAACTGAGTTTTATATATTGTAGAGTTTATAATTGTTGTTGTCAGGGCTGCTTGAGAGCAAACACAAATGCTAGTATGAAATGAAATTGGATTTAAAAGTCCATTTTCTTCATTTTTCAGCATCTTGAACTATATGAAAGATATAAAAGTTGTCATTCAAATCATCTTCAGTTGTTGCTGCTCATTCCTTCGTCGGGTCAGAAAATACCATAATTTAGATAAATACAAGCGTTCTAACCCTACTAATACTGTTACTGTTTTATATGTAAATATGAATCTGTTTGTGTACCGACCTAAATTAGTATGATCAGTTTTGTTAAACTGGCTGCCTGCCCTCTTAAAATTTATGGTATTTCAGGTAGCCAGTCCCCTCTTTTTTCTTTTTATTTAACTGATTAAATGTCTGTAATGTTGCTAATGGGGGAAATAGTGCATGTTGTTGTGGTTGTTACAATGATTCGGCAAATATTCCATTAAGAATAAATGTAAATATGAAAACTTGGAATGTAAGACGTACATACATACATACACACCTTTATTGAGACTTCCTTTCCATGGCTTTTCAGTCACAATGAGCTAACTCATTACAATTAACTAGATACAAGTTAGAAAAATTATTTTAACTAGTGGACCAATAAGTATTAAAATAAAGAAAGTCATTTTAAGAACATATTCATAAGGCTCTTCTTAAAAATTTGACAGTCTGATACTTCCTTCATGTCTTTGGGTAGTTTGTCCCAGCAAGTAGCCCCTCTAAAGATGAAAGATCGCTGTCCAGTCTTTAATCTGCATCTATGTAGATTCAGGTCAGGTGTATTCCTGTCGTGATGAGCTTGTCTACGTGTGAATTTTTGACTAAGGTAATTTGGTACTTGACCATTTACTTTAGGCACTTATGGACCATTACAGAATCATTTAAAAGTAGTTTATCAGCAATGGGTAGCCATCTGAGTGACTTCAATCACCCAGAAATGTGATCATACTTCCGGAGACCAAGAACTATCCTGCTGGCAAAGTACTGAACTAATTGCAATTTTTAACATTTGTTTTAGAGGTGTTAATCCACACGGTGGAACAATAAAACAATTTACTAAAAACAAAAGCATTAATTAGTAAAAGTAGCGGTTGGCAGTACTCGTTTCCTGTACTAGAGAATGCGATTACATCAGCTTACTATCACTATACTCATCTCAGTCCAGTCTATCATTGTGGCATACCTGGTCAACACTCCTTGTGGGTGTGGCCAACCATGAGAAAAGACATGTATATCTGGGAAGAATATGCTATTTTATCACACTCTGCCAAATGCCACTCTTCACTACTCAGCTAACACATCACCAGAATAGTAGCTGGTTTTACACACATTGAATTTCACTCAGTATCGTACCACTCTTACCTCTTTAAAAATTCTCTTCTCAATTAAGTATGCTGCAAATCCCATGATATACTTATTCTTGTTCTTCCTATGATGACGCGATTACCTTGGGTACTTTGAGGCGCTGTTTATAGGGTACTGTAGTCATGAATGTGTCACAGTATCTATATAATTCAAATCACTGCGGGGAAACAGTATGGAACATAACCAACCCAGATCAGTCCAATGGCAGTGGGGCCGCTTCAGTAGTTGTGGGTGCTTTCATCGAGTAGTCAACATTTTTCCGTTAGTACTGAGCAAGATGCTCGTCATTTCAAACAACCCAAGCCAATTTTTCCACCTGGACCTTAATCAACTTGAGTATTTTTACTTCTACTCATTTTATGCTTTGCATAAATTTTTCAAGAGACTTTTGTACTTTCCAAATAAGCGTGCTAAGTTTGGCTAAAGAGGTTCCCCTAACAAACCAATTTTAGCAGAGCTATACTAAAGAAGCAGCTACTTCTAGAATTCCTGTTCTTTTTCTACGGTCAGGGGAAACGAATTATAACAGCAAACACTTTTTTCTTCCATCAGAAGAGGAGCAAGTTTGAGAAAAAGGGTTTGTATTTGCCGAATTACTATTTCCCTGTTATGTTGCAGCTGTTGTTCTTTTCCTTTTTTAACACATTATGTTGACGTTTACTTCCACTTTTCGATTCAATAGCTTCAGCTATCAAGGTACCAAAAGCTTCTGTTTGCGGGACAATTTGATAGGCGTGGTCACTGGAGGCTTGGGGTGAGCACCATATTATGATTGATACCAAAAGCACGATCACATACACTCCAACAAAAGATCCCCATAGTAATTTGGCATGCATTCCCTGAAATTTGAATTCGTTTGTATGGTGCTACTTTTGCTGGCAGTGGAACCAGTTTTGGTTATCACGGGTGGTCAGAGGGAGCTGATGGCACCCTCCGCTAGGATATCACATCGCTCGCACCCTCATGGATGGATGATGGTCGCAGCTGCCAGTGAAGCACAAATGGGAACTGTTTCGATGTACACATGTATATATATAATTGTGTTCACTAGCTTTGATCCTGATTACCAGTCAGTTAAACCTACCTTTAGTTTTTCGTTCACTCGTTTAATATAGCAAATCAGTATATTGGACCTGAAAGAAGTAAATGAGCAAGTGTTTTCCACTGTATCTGTAATAATGGGAAATAATGTAAATGTAAATGAGTGTGTGAGACCATTGTTTTAAAAATTGCATTACCCTTCTGTGAGGCTAGAGAGTTGCCAAAATTGGTACAGGATTACAAAATATCTATGCCATGATATGAAATTCCATTACTGTAGTTAACAGTGCTAAGCCAGATTAGCATATCTTACTATTTGTTAATTTATCGCTCTGTGTAGGATAATCAACAGATCAAACAGCTACGCGCATTCACCCCTGGTGACTAACTAACGGCCCGTTTATATGGTCTCGGATACCCGAAACGACCCACAGGGAGAAGAGGAGTCCTATTCAGCCGTTTTTTCACTAGTCTGCGTGGTGGTGTGGCAGGCGCTAGAAAGGCAAAGGGAAGGAGGAAAACGGGCGCAAGCGCGAAGCGAGGGGAGTTATTACAGTATGCGGCTTTCGTCCTTTGACAGCTACAGCAACGTAACACGATCGTTTGTAAGCGGTTTGATTACGCGCGGTGATTCAAATCGACAAGATCATGATCAATCCGTGCTGCAGTTGTACAGTGCATTTAACTGGAAATACGGTCAAACGGGACTCCTCTGCTCCCTGTGGACAGCTCTCCTATCCTAGACAACTTATCGAGCGTTTATATGAGAATTGCCTGATAGAGACAAAGTTGACCCTACTCAAGCTTCCTTAAAGGAAGAAGGCCAAATGTGGACCTTTGCACAGTACTTTGTCATTTTTTGTTTGTTTGAATATCGTCAATATTCATTGAAAATTTCATTCGTTGGTTAATTTTTTGCCTCACTACTTGTTTTTGTAAAAACAAATGCGAAGCCAGGAAGCTGGAGCCAGTGAAGCGAATTTGTAGTTAGCGTGTCACGTAACTCCGAATAGTTTTCCCATTTGAGTTTCTTCCCTGCTTTATCCGATCACTGTGGGTAATGTAGCCTACGTGTAGCCGTACCCACCCCCGAGGAAAAACGGGAGGAGGGAACGTCTACGAAAACCTGACACGAATCGTGTTATGTGACGTCACTCTTTTGCATGAAAATATATAATGGTTTCTCATAGGTTAATCGCATTGATCAATACTTTCGAGAACACTGATTGGCCGAAACGGAGCTCGCTCGTTGGTGAAGAAACTTGAAATATGGCGGTCGGAGTGTCGGAAGCCACACAAACTAAAGTGGAGTTTAACGCAGCTAGATATGAGGTTTGTGAGACTTTTGGATTACAGAAATTCCATGAAGAGCAACAAAAGGCCATAGCTTTGTTTTTTGATGGAAAGACTGTCCGTGTTTCATTGCCAACTGGCTATGGAAAAGCTATTAAATTTCAGGCGATGCCAGCTAGTGATCGCATCGCTTCTTTGGAAGAAACCGTGTACTGTTTTCATCGTGGCACCTCTGACAGCGCTCATGGAAGATCAGGTCCAACATTTGAATGATCTGGGATTGAAAACGATTGCGCTAGCCAAAGATTCGGAAGATCATATCATCGAGCGAGTCATGACTGTGAATATTAGCACGTGTATGAGTAACGAAACGGTAATGAAGGGACATGCAGATTGTTCAGATTTACGCTTTCTGGTAGCGGTTCCTTCGGCTGGAAAACAAGGCTAACTTTCTCCAAACTTGCTACGTAATTATCTCTAATAAATTTGTCGGCCAACAAATTTAAGCTGATAGTACGCTTATGTAAACGAAGAATTTGCGAGAGCGATGTTTACATCAAAGATTGTTTTCTTGCTTTTGACCAAAAATCGCTCGTAATCCTTTTCATTACGCGGCCTTTGACTTTTGTCTAAGCGTGTAAACATACGCACTTCCGCGGAAAATATAATTTATTTACATAACTTGCATGAATTACTGTGACGTCACATAACACGATTGGTTTCAAGTTTTCGTAGACGTTCCCTCCTCCCGTTTTTCCTCGGGGGGTGGGTACGGCTACACGTAGGCTATGGGTAATGCTGACTTGAAAAATTTAATTCCTTGAAATACATTTGCATTTTTAAACCCCAAAATTGGACCGAAACACCTGCTTTTGGCATATCCGCGTATTGAATTTTCAGCCGTCTCATCCCAGGTAGGCGAGCCAAAGTTGTCCCGCTTGCCAGGGTTACCCTACCTTCTGAGGTGAGACAACTCACCTCCCCGAATTGTCTCGTGTACCCTAGTTGTCTTGCCCACCGCATGTAAACGGTTGGTAGAACTTGGGGATAGAACTTGCAGGGTAACTCGGGGAGAGGGTTGTCTCGGGTACCCGAGACCAAATAAACAGGCCCTAACAGTTGTGTTTGCTCTCAAGCAGCCCTGACAAAAATAATCCACCTCTTCAAATTTGCATAACTCAGTTTGTAAACCGTCTCTACGGTCTCATGGATGTTTTTTTTTTTCTATTTAAACAATATTTTTTTTCGGCATTTGCTCTAAGAGCAGATAGTGCTCATCAAGAGAGCTTATGCCGTTTACATTTATTATTACACATCACGGTCAAAGCTAGGACACAACAACAACAGCAACAACAGAAACTAAAACAAAATAAAAAAATAAAATAAAAAATAAAATAAATAATTAAATAAATAAGTACATAAAACAAATGCATGGATAGAATCAAAAATATTGTTTTCCTGCTCTGGAATCATGATTTTAAAACGTAAAAAAATATAAAAAATTTTTCCTGTACTCAGAGCACAATTAAAAGACTTAAAAAAGTGGAATATTTCGTTCGGATCAACCGAACTTCGTCAGCCACAATGTAAATTTGAAAGTTAAGAAGGGTTATATAATATCAACTATAAACTATCTTAGCTCCCTCGGGTCCATTATATAACCCTTCTTAACTTTCAAATTTACATTGTGGCTGACGAAGTTCGGTTGATCCGAACGAAATATTCAATGTAAATTTGAAAGTTAAGAAGGGTTATATAATATCAACTATAAACTATCTTAGCTCCCTCGGGTCCATTATATAACCCTTCTTAACTTTCAAATTTACATTGTGGCTGACGAAGTTCGGTTGATCCGAACGAAATATTCCACTTTTTTAAGTCTTTTAATTGTGCTCTGAGTACAGGAAAAATTTTTTATATTTTTTTACGTTTTAAAATGCATGGATGTTTACATGGATGTTTACATGTAAGTGAAAGCCTTGCCCTGTGTCAGAACTCAGAATGAAACGGACCAGCAAGGCCAAAACAGTCTTTCAGGGAGAAATGCTAACTCAACAGTAAATAAAATTAGTGAAAATGTAAAGCTTGTGGGATGTGGCTGGAGTGACAAGGATACCTCACCGGTTAAACCAATACATTTGGTAATGAGTACTTTGGCGCCAAAGAAGAACAATCCGAGTAAACTTTACCACCTAAGAGTGACATTTGAGATCGTGAAGTTGGTCATGTTTCTTCCTCCGCTTTTGTCATCTCTTGAACACTTCAGCACACTCTACAGACGCATCCGGATACATGTGCCCACTTCACTATTGTTTGATCAATAAAATAACGCAAGAGTAGCAAAGCTGGAGTTTCCCGTTTGTGTGACGGATACATGTACGTATATTGTGTTCGCAAACGGTAAGTGACAACTGAAGAATTTTAATTTGCAACACAATTGCAGGCAAAACCGTAAATCTGCATTTGCAGAAATTTTGCTTCAATACATATAAGTGGGCACATATATCTGGATGCGTCTGTAGAGTGTGCTGAAGTGTTCATGAGATGACAAAAGCGGAGGAAGATGACGGCTCCAGATTACTGTGGAAGTTAAATTGAATTCACAGGGTAAGCAACAATGACTGTTCTTATTGCCAAACTGATCATTTTACTTGCTAGTTAACTGTTCAAAAGTGTAATAGCTTTCCTTTGTAATAGGCTATTTTATATTGATTTGGCCTTTTGCAAGCCTTCAGCATATTTTGCAGGAATGCAACCTTCGTTACGCGTCAAGCATTTTCATAGGGGCTCTTTTGTACTGGAGATATTTACATTTTAAAATTACGGTGCAAACTAAATTTACTGAATTTTTGCAATTACTTGATGTGAACAGGGTGTCATTGTGGCCTAGAGAAAATAAATTCAACATGAAACTATTGAACAATTGCATTTGAAACAACCGACATAGATAATTGGCGCCAAACACTGAAAATCATGGGTAAACTTTACTGCTCAAGAGTGACATTACAGATCAATTAAAATAGACAAAATTAACGTGCAAGAATGAACCATTAACAATGTCCACTGCATATCTGGGCATTTCACAATATTATTGCAGTTGGTTCTTTACGCACAAAGAACAACCAAAATAAGCCGCCTCGTGAATGACTTGACTGCGCGCTGGCAAGTATTATTACACTTTCCCTGAGCTTGATTGAATCGCAACACTTTTGAAACAACAACACAGTAATAATGTTGTGAGCCGAACTGCCCAGTTCAACATGTATTACTTTCTGTTAACCAGCCTCGGAGTGAGCATTTTATAACAGTGAAATAAGGTGCATGCATAACAACACTAAAGCAAATCATTTCTCTCATGTGCACGTGCAGTTAACATTGGTGTGCCTTCACAATGAGATTGAAATGTGTCACGTTTATTTCATGAGCGCCGCATCCGATCCCAGAATGTGGCATTTTGGAGTTTGAGAGCCAATAACCGAATACAGTCAAACCACTATTAAGCGGCTTTCTATTAAGCGGTCACCCTCTATTAAACGGACACTTGTCAAAGTCCCAAAAAGCGGTCCCCTTATTTACTGTAAATTCAACCTCTATTAACTCATTGGCACCCGTGCCAGCCAAAACCGGCCGTAAAAAACTCCCATGCTTCAAAACATTGCAACTTTTCTCAATCGCACAAATATTGCCTTAACTGTTAGTTGTGAGCACGAAATGGAATGTCCTTTAAATTTGGATATCCAATAAATGCAAGAAACGTAGCGATTTCTACCAAATATGGCCTTTTGAGTTTGGACAAGAACGAAACTGACTGTTTTTAATGTCAAAGAGAAACGACAAAAATGCCCCTTTTGCCTTCATGTTTTTTAAGGAAATAATCGCCAAAAAACCAAACTTCAACCATCATAATTAAATTCAGTCCTTTTTCTAGCTCAGAAATGACTTTTTTTGTTCATATTCTTCTCCCGAGCTTAGATACAGCCTTTTGTTCCAGTGCATGCGGGCCTTTCTGCCATTTTCAACATCTAGACCACATTGCATGCTGGGAAATAACGAGAATTTTTGACAGCACCCGTTCCTTCTCCCAATTCTTTCACATATAAACTAAGTCTACAGCCACTCCGACCTACTGCTAAAAATTCCTACTTGTGGTCATCTTCAGTACTCAGAAATTCCAAAATATGTGGCGGTAGGTCGAGAAATTCATCAATAGTCGATTCCCAGAGGTACTAAGTGTTCGACCGGCCAAATTCCCAGTTCGTCGAGTAACAAGCCAAATTCAACAACAAAGTACATCACCTTGCTCGATTCTTTGAGAAAGTGGACTCTTAGCTACCGTCAAGCTTAATGATGCTCATCAGGCAGCCGCTAAAGATGAAAAATGGCTGTAAATTTAGCAAAAATTGCAAGCAAACCGAACTTGGGCCATTGTTATCGCTTCACGGATAAAAAATAGCTGCGTCAAAATGACGTTTTCAGAAACCTTGAGCCTCCAGTGGCTTAGGACAGCACCACTTTTCCCTGGTAGTTCAAATAAAGAGTCACGAATTGCTATTCATCGTTTATAGGTGGAAAATCACTCCAAAAATGTAAAAACAGCTAGTAGTCAATGGGTTAAGCGGTCACCTCTATTAGGCAGATGCAGTCACCATTCAGAATTCCCAATTGTCTAATTTTATTGTATTTCACCTCTTTTAAGTGGTCATGTTGTCAATTATCATGCGATATTTTGACACCGCGATACGCAAACCATGTCCAGTTTCTTTTAACAGTTCATTACCTCTTAATTGTGTTGTACATTTAATCATTGTAAGAGTTGTTCATGGTGAATGGCAAAACTGAACGTTATTAATGTGGTTTACAACAAAGACGATTGCCTTATAAACAACATTAGGATCTCAGATATATAGGTGTGAACTTCCTTGAACATGCAATTACTAGACATTTTTCTCATATTTTGTGTTAGTCTGTTGTTGTTAATTGACACAATATACTGTATACATGCATGGTACAGTTCCAGTTTTACCTTATTACTGTATATACTACATTTTGGAAAACCTCTTTTAAGCGGTCAACCTCTATTAAGCAGTCAGTTGGCGCTTTCCTGAGGGTGACCACTTAATAGAGGTTTGACTGTATCTGTTTTCTTTACACTACATGTAGTTCCACTGGCTTGATACTTTAAAATAAATACATAGTTTCACGAGCACATTTCTCTATGATCCGAGACAATTCTTTTAGATTAGTGGCCAACTGTTAGCAGTCCATGTGCGCGAAGCCAATTTTGTGAATTTTCTCGTGACTGCGATTCTGGGCAGCAATTGATAGCAACACAATCACCAAATGAATTGTAACGTACCCGAAACATTGGGCGGCGCTAAATCATCTCGTGAATGTTGATGCGGGTAAATTTTACCGATACCCTGCATCAACCGATTGAGTGACATGCTAGCAGGCATTCGCAAACAAAAAGGATTTTCGGACATGAGATTTACACCCAACGCCTCTGGCTCTCTGAACACTGATGGTAGTGTTTTCTGTGATTGTTGTTAAAATGTCTTGTCTTTTCTCTTGGAAAAACTGGGAAAAACAGGCTATGGGTTATCATGACTTCGATCTCCCGTCTTTTTGTCATCAACACGTTTTGCTTGAGTGGTTTTGATGATAACACTATTGACCCAAAACGATTATGTGTCTCATTTTTTTGACGGCCACGGAACGAAAAGCGCACCATTCTTCATCAGAGAAAATGTTAGTGTGGCGTTATTTTTACACGTATGTACACTATTGCATCCAAAGAAAGTGTATGTGGTAGAAATAGTGCATTTTAAAACTACCGGTAATTTGACCTTTGATAGATGGCTATTTAGCTAACATCTGGTGGTAAACTTTACTGTCGTCGGGTAAACTTTACCCTGTTGAAAGGATGTGAAAATACTACACTCTGATTGGTCAATCATGGTAAAGTTTACCCTGGCTGGGTAAACATTTTTTGTCCATATTGTTTTTGACTGATACGTAACGTTTCCAAAGAGTGTTTAATATACTTACTGAACCATGCAAACACAGTTTTGCCACTCAGCTTTCAACACACATCTCAACTGAAAGAAAAACTTTTTGCCCCGAGTCTGAATCAAACTGACATTCCCCAGTTACTAGTTGGGTGTGATAACCACTACACTACTGGAGCAACCATGCTGGCAACGTGGCCACTTTAGAAAGTGAGTAGTATCGCACATTGGCCATTCCTCGGAATATTTGTGTTTTGAGACTTTTTTGTGTTTCCTGGCTTCTAAATTCCCTGAACATGTCTCAATAGGATTGCATAACCCTTAGAATAACCTTTGCACCTCGATTTCAGTAGGCCTTGTCAACTTGATTCTTTCATTAACAATAATGACATAAGAGTACCCCTATTTCCATCCCCTCCACTTTTGTTCCCCACTTTAGTATTTTGCAAATTCCAATTGTTTATTTGCAGCAAATCAAGGATATGCCACAAAGATGAACATCAAGCCCAAGGCACGAGGTGAAGCTAAAGGCCACAAAGGGAGCAAGCGTACCTCACCCTCCAATCAGATGGTCATCCTGTCTGGCCACGCTAAGAGGATGGCTACAGCCCTGCGGAATGTGTTCAAGTCAGATCCTAAGGAAGAGTCATCAAAAGGCAAGGAGACTGGTCATGCTGGTAAATACTTGGGAGGAGATCCCATGCGGGAAAACCTGGAAATGGTAAGTGTGGCAAGCTTGTAGCTGATCAGTTCAGTACATAGAGGATGAAGGGTAATTTGAGTGTTCATTGTGTCAGAAGACCTACCTTGTATGCACAGTTATTTCAGTCTGATGATGGTATAGTTCTTACCAAAATATTACTCTCCTACCAACTTAGGTTTGTCTTTCGTTGTCTACATATTTTGACACAGATCATCTTTCATCCTCTCATAGTTCATCAAGATATGATTTTTAATGTTATGGTATTTTCTCAAACAAAATAGCATTGTATTAATCAGAGGTTTATAAATACACTGACAGTTCTACATATACCTCTTACTAACCGAGTTAGAGGTCTGTACTGTAAGTTATGGACCAAGTTTTTTCCCGTTGATTTTTGGCCCAAGCGTGAAGTGTGCGGGCCACAAATTAATGGGAAAAATGAAGATCCATAACTTAAAGTACAGACCGCGAAAACGAAGTTTGTAAGATACCATATTTATTATATCTCTTTGGTTAATCTGGCGCGCGGGAAAGAAAACTAGTTGAAGTCAAGCGGGCCATACTGTAGAATACGGCCTGCAAAATTTACCAGTCACAGTGCCCATACTAGTGAGAGATATAATAAATACATTTAGCATGAGACTGATATTACATTTTGACAACTCAAAGAAAATCCTTTCTAGCTAAAAATATGTTCGTGATCATTAGTACTACTCTGCATGCACATTTTCAGGTGAGTACACTGTACCTCCTACAGTATTCCCTTTCTGTGCTTTATTTTGAGGGATGGGCTGATCACTTGTCTTCAGTGCCTCTATTGGCCATGGAAACCTCTTAGGAGGCCCTGAACAGTGTGTTGTTTGTGCCACTCCACATGGATGAGGACTAATGATGATTGCTTGGTTTGATGGTCACAATAGGGGCAGATTAACACAATTTTATGAATTATGAACCATGCAGAGATTATGCAATGTCAACCATTTAATAAAGTCATTGAAACAGTTTGCCATTATTTTTCTTTAGACAAGAAATTTGGAAGAACCATCTCCAAAATCAACAAGAAAATCACCATTCCTTGGAAATGACTGTTACATTTGTCACAGTAGAGTGTACCTCATGGAGAGGTTAATCGCAGAGAGGAAGCTGTTCCATCGAGCTTGCTTCAGATGCCATAAATGCAGTGCTTGCCTTAGGCCTGGAACATACCGTTATTTTCCAGAAACAGACAAGTTTTGCTGTTTGTTTGATTGTGCAGGAGGTATGTCTTGCTGACAATGAGATGCTGTTTTTCAGCAACAGTCCCCATCTGTCTTCACAAAGCGCACGCACCCATTGTAAGCTCTACAACAACAACAACATTTTATTTCATTTTATTATCTAAGAATTTATATTATTATATACCAAATGATAGGGGTGCTGGCTACCTGGTCAGTGACATAAAAAATACTGTTGGGTTTATTTTTATTGTTTTCTTTGGATGTAATGAAATTCTTATCAGAAATATTTTATAGAAGCTGTTGGTCTTGGTATTTGACCTTTAAATTCTAATTAAACCCACACATTGTATATTTTAACATTTTGCAGTCTTATGACAAGTGATGCACATGTACACTATATCACTCATTACAGAGCCATGGGATTTATTTGATAACTGTTATGTTATAATATTGTGAACTGGTTTGTATATTATTATATACCAAATGATAGGGGTGATGGCAACCTGGTCAGTGACATAAAAAAATACTGTTGGGTTTATTTTTATTGTTTTCTTTGGATGTAATGAAATTCTTATCACAAATATTTTATAGAAGCTGTTGGTCTTGGTATTTGACCTTTAAATTCTAATTAAACCCATACATTGTACATTTTAACATTTTGCAATCTTATGACAAGTGATGCACATGTACACTATATCACTCATTACAGAGC
Source organism: Pachyseris speciosa (assembly GCA_016490735.1). Taxonomy (NCBI): domain Eukaryota; kingdom Metazoa; phylum Cnidaria; class Anthozoa; order Scleractinia; family Pachyseridae; genus Pachyseris; species Pachyseris speciosa. Next base: position 390,666 of record JAEMWC010000199.1, on the reverse strand, counting down.
CATGGGATTTATTTGACAACTGTTCTGTTATAATAATGTGAACTGGTTTGTAGTTAGAAAACTGGATGTACTTCTCAAATATCGGGATGGTTGACTTGATTTCACTGAACATTGTATACCTTTGAATCAGCAAATGTAATCCCAATTCCTAGTTTTGTCCCCTATTTATGTGCATTCTGTGGAAATCTTGACTCATTACTGACATTCTTCTTAAAATGAAGAAATGCATATGTACAAGATTAATAGCTGTTCTCATATCACAGAGGGATTGGCTCAAAGAAATATTTCAAGCTCTTTTTAGATTACACTATTATCAGGAATCCAGAAAAAATTGATTTGAAAAAATTGCCAAACATTTAATTGCAGCGTGTTAAGATAAAATTTCTCTGATACTACTGAAACAGGTAGACTGTTTTTTTTGGAGACGTGCATCACACTTTCTGTTGCCAACAAATGTCTTTGAATTATGCGCATGCAATCTATAAAATGACACCACATAGTTACACCGTGAGTGCACATGATCACATTCCTGAGCATCTGAAGCCCATTTTAAATAGTGGCGTGCTATTCCATGAATAGCAGGGGAAGAACTTTTAGTCAGGGAAAAAGTATAGGAGAACGCCTCCGAGCCAGCATAATCAACAACATCAATAATTGTTGTTGGAGGTGGCGATCCAGCATCGGGGTACTTTGTGGGACAGTACAAGCAAGTTGCTGATTTAGTCTAAAGGGATTAGTTTCTAAAGAAACTGTGGTGCTGCGTCGGTGGGCGAGTGAAACACGAAAATTTGGTTTATCAACGGAGTTGATAATGTAAATTGACCACCGTACAGGGATTCGATTAGCTGACGTTTCAAGCGTTAGCCCTTCGTCGGAGCGAATCGAGGAATTGTGGGTTGTGTATGGTTTATATACAGAAAATGGAGCTACGCTATTGGTGGTAACATAGTAACGTGAAAAACATGAATAAATTAATTGAATGAAAAGCGCTCGTTGATACTGTGGGGATTAAGAGTGCCAATGTGCCGATTAAGTCTGTTTGTTTCAAAATTATGGAAGAACATTTTGTGAAACTGGGTCTCATTTATGTGAAAAAAAGAAATCTGGAAACCCCTCTAACCTCAAGCCAGAGGATGCTGAAATGATAAACAGCTGAAAAATTGTTTCCACTTCCCGCTGAAGCTCGGCTACCTTTTTCCTTTCTTTCTCTACATGTACTTCAACTTGTAATTGTCTTCAATTAAAATATCTAAGGGTGATTTATCATCTGATGAATGAACTGGAAGTGTGACAATTTCTTTGGTACTGTTAACATCAGGGCAATTGGGCTGAACTTGTTGTTGTTTACGTGGCGGTGATTTGCTATCTAACATGTAATCCATTAAAAAGCATTCACTAGAACTTGGTTACCGGTAGTTCATTTCAGCCAGAAAATTCTTATTGGTTCCTGTTCCAGTAACAGTAGACACAGACAAATTATAGCTCTCCACATTGAATAACAGTTGCTTTCTTGATTCCCCGCTGCTTTTGGTAAGCGTACGTTATAGTAACTTCATGCTTTTCAGGAGTTGCTTTGTTCATTGTACTTTGAGTTTTAGCCTCCTGAATGCTGTACCTGAAACTGCTTGTGCACATGTACACCTGAAAGGATAGTGAAGTGTATCTCCAACAGGCAAGATGATGAAAGTATCTGTCATGGAATTCTCTCAAAAAAACAGTCTACCTGTTTCTTTAGTAACACAAGCTTGCCTATTAATTTTTTACAGTCCCTCTACCTCTCTGATACAAATACAGATACAGATACAGATACATACTTATCCTCTCCTAGTCACAGCTTTTCAGGGATAATTTACAACACTGGCTGGGGGACTTTTACCAGACTGCTTGTGCTGACTGCTCTCCAGACTGCTCTCCATTGAAATCTAAATTTTTGTTTGTTTATGACAAATTACTTCTAAAGAGACTAGATATTCAACTTAAACACACTCTTAAGCTTTTTGAACACTCTTATCATATGGGCCTTGACATAACTTATACATTTCTGTTGCCATTAGGTCAAAGAGAACCATCAATTAAAATTAAGTTGGAGCCTATCAGAGATGCAGCACAGGAACTCCACTCTCAAAAGAAGGCGTCTTCCAAAACGTCAGCTGGAGATGGTAATCAAGATTCAAAAGATTCGCCTCAGCAGGGCAAAAGCTCTCTGCAAAGACAATTTTCAATTGTAAAGAAAAATGCAATCCAGTTAAATGCTTTACCACAGACATTACCTCAAGTGAAGGGGAATATTGGAAGAAGCCCAAAGCAATATCTTTCATCTAAAAGCCCAACACAGATTCAACACAAAGCTGAAGGAGAAAACAAGAGAAGACTATCAGGAGGTGGGAAGGCTAAGAGCAAAAATAGTGGAAAGGGGAAACATTCCAGGACTGGAGAATGGTGCGATCAAACAAAGGCTTCTTGGTCACCTGTACACAAACGACGGGCTCCGGAGAGAATGTTGGAAGATAGGACAGAGGACGACACTGGTAGAAACATAAATGCAGGTTACCCAAGCAAAGCTTTCAAACTAACTTTACCAAAGGGGTTAGTATCGAACGAGGAAGGAAGTAAAGTGGAAAAGAGTGATCAAACACCAGTTCAGTTGAGGAATAAAGAAAAGGAGATTTCAAGAGAGGATAGTTTTAATGAACCACCCACTGAAAACCTCTTCTTTTCATTCAAAGAAGAGTTGCTTAAGAGAGTGACTGAAAATCAAGGGAGGGACATTAAAGAAGATAACAAGGTGATGAAGGGAAACAAGTTATTGGTAAATGGTTGTACAAGCAAGTCATCACAAGAAAAGGGAAAAACAATAGGGGATGATAATGGTAACAAGGAAATTACTTTGGGAAATGCTGTTGACAGTGGAGATGGTGACTTGGGGATTGAAAATGAAAGGAAGTGTTCAGGAAAGGATAGAAAACACTCAGAAGATGAGAGCGTGAAGAGTGACTCAACAAGAGGAAGTGAATCTCGTAAAAATAGTGATGTGGAAGCTCCAGCTGTTCCAAAGAGTGTCCAGAAGCTCAGGGAAAAGTTTCTAAATATCAATGACATCATTGAAGAAAAACATAAAACTAATATAGCTAAGAAAAGCCAAGAAATTCAGAGAGAATTGAGATGTGTTTCTGCATGGAAGCAGCAGACAGAATCTCATGTGTCAGCAACTAGAAAGCTCTCAGCGAGCATGGCGGGAAAATCTGCTGAACTGAGAAAGCCGAGCATTGGCACCAATCGTAGAAGTGTGAAAGAGTTGAGAAAGATGTACATGGGAGATGAAAATAATGAAAATAAAGGTTCGAAAGGGAAATTTAATATGGTGCGGTCAAAGTCAATGAAAGCAATAGTGAATACAGAACGAACATCAAGTGCTTCTGAAGCGAAGGAGAATGAATCGGAAACTCCACTACAGGAAACTGAGAAAAAGACTGATTCTATGGAGTTGGACACTACACATAAGGAAGAAGGTTCAGCTCTATCAGATGTTGTTGACAATGTAGTGGATAAAGAACCTCATGAAACAGTTGAGTCTGGTGCAGAAAACAAAAACATGGTTGTCATACATGTTGATAACAGTCCAGGGAGGACTTTGTCATCAAATCAGACTGGCAATTTGTCACATGAGACAAGAACGTACACTATTATTAAATCTGAAGATGTTTGCAATAATGTTCCCTCTCTTCAAATTCAGTCAGCCAGTCCTGAATCCCCTAATGGAGAACGGTGCTCTCCAAGACTGAAAAGACATGCAGCATCCCATGACAGTGGAATTGATGAACTGCCATATGTGCAAAGCAATTTACTGATCTCAGCACCAGATGAAAAAATATCAGCTGAAAGTCTAAAAGTTGCAGCAGAATTTTCTTTTCTGGGAAACAAAAGCCCTATTGTTTCTCCAAGTTCCCAGGTACTGAATGAACAACCTAACAAGAATCCTGGGTCACCAGATGTTCCAGTGTCACCTGGAAGTGACGTTTCACCCATTGAGGTGTTTTGGTCACTTCCACTTTCTGTTGGAAATAGAGCATCATTAACTGATACTAGTTCATCTTGCAGTTCACCGAGAATGTCCGTCATCATTGCACAAGAGGCATCTACAACCAAAATAAACAGTCGATACTTTACTGTAGAAACCATGGAGCCTTGGGATTTTGAGGAATATCGAATTGCTGAGGAACATCAGTGTGTTATGGAAGTCGAGGGAGAGTTCTCTTTTGGGAGAGAAAAGAGCAGAACTAGTAGGGCAGAAAGAGAAGCAATTTTCTCTTTGCATCGTGATGCTAAAACTCATGGTTTTAATGGCGCTGGTCTGGTAAAAGAAGAAGAGATAACACTGTCTCCATCCGAGATTTATAGAGAATTGCAATCTCTTGAAGTGCAACACAGTTTTCTTGAAAGAAGAGGTGTGGAAATTGAGCACCACTTGAGGAAAAGTATGGATTGTAAGTGCACTTTGTTCTGACCAGTTTTGGTTACACAACTTGCCTTCTCATTGAAAGACGTATTACTAACAGTGAAAATTTTCAATGCTGCATCTATGAAAAAGTGGCCATGAGCCAATAAACTTGGGAAATGAATTATAAACCACTCGCAGGCACAAGGTTTTGATTCCTGTGTTAGGAAGCCTTAATAATTTACTGAAAGCTCCAAAAGAGAAGCATGACACTTGGATTACATTTTACACATGACTAAGTCTTTAGAGGGTCAAGTTTAAGTGTAACACTCCTCTTAAAAACAAAATATAGTGGCCATATTCTGTCTGTTCTGTTTATCCCAGATAAATTATCAAAAACGAGTTTCTCCTTTTCTGTATACCAGAATAAATGCCAAGCATTATGCACTGTTCAGTGGATTCACAAAATGTTTAACAGGAAGCAAAGAAGTGAAATCAACCTCATATCTACAACTTGGAAATAGTAAATTGCCAATTTCTGAGTTAAAATCCCAAATATACTGCTCATTTGAAATAAAAGTGTCAATTACATGTGTACTTGTACTTTCTGTAAGGCAACAGTCCTGCCAGCATTCGTTTTGAGAATGTACTGTACACAGTTTATTCACCAGATCAGTCTTCTTGCCATGGAAATCTGTAGGTTATCAGGGAAATAGACAAAACTATTTCTTATATTATAAACAAATCACTGGTACATTTAAGTTAATGTTTTGTCCAGTTTTTATGTTCAACTGACATTACCTTTTCTAGGTCTTTGAAACTGTTATTATTTTGCAGCTGAAGGACCTTACAATGACTTTGAAGATGAGATTTTACATGAATGGCTGAATGTGGTACATGAGAGGAATAAGATTATGAGAAGAGAGTCTGAACTGATATATCTGTAAGTTAACCAACTGCCTCACTTAAGTGGAACCTTGGTGGGTTCCTGGGATACCCAGGGGCTTCAACTGACGTCAGCCAGCCCCTAGATAGAATACTGCCCCCATGGCTGGCAAATCCCCGCAAACCAGCCATGAGCCCCCATTCCAGGCACCCGTCAACACTGCATGAATCATTTTTTTATTTTATTTTATGTTATTAGCTTCACCAGAGACCTGGCAGGGACACTACAACAGCTTGCGCCAATTACTGTAGGCCCGGAACTGCAAATCCCTTCCCGATAACCACATTCTAGTAGAGATAGACCACCACACCGGGGACTACGTCCCCTACTCTTTTTGAACAGTGTGTGGGTTCTTTAACGTCCCACAGAATCAATTATGAAGAGTTGTGAGACAGGGCCTACGGTTTATCGTCCTTATCCGAGAAGACTAAAAAGTCTAACCATTTGCAGATGTCATTACAAAGGCAGCACTTTCTCCTCAATTATTTAAAGACCCTGAGTGTTGGTCTGGCCGAGGTTTGAACCCGCGACCTCCCGCATGGTAGTCCGGTGCTCTACCAACTGAGCTAACTGGTCGGCGGTTATAATCAGTGGAAGGAAGAAAAAATAAGGGATGGGAGGGGGGAAGATGCTAAATGAACCGCTCCACAGTCCACTGCACAAACACTCAATGAAGAACTCGCAGATCGTAGCGGTGTACAAAGCTGCCAAGTACCATGTGAGCCTGCACTTAAGGGATTGTCTGCTGGATTTCCGCTGAGCTCATGGGCTGCTTGACCGCTTAACTTGTGGACCGCTTGACCACTAAGCTTGTGCACCGCTTAAACGCTAAGCTTGTGAACTGCTAGACCACTAAGCTTATGAACCGCTTGACTGATAAGCTTGTGGATTGCTTGACCACTAAGCTCGTGGTGGTTGACCGCTTAACTTGTGGACCGCTAAGCTTGAGAACTGCTTAACCGCTAAGCTTGTGAACTGCTTAACTGCTAAGCTCGTGGACCGCTTAACCGCTAAACTTGTGAACCGCTTGACCACTAAGCTTATGAACCGCTTGACTGCTAAGCTTGTGGACCGCTTGACCGCTAAGCTCGTGGTGGTTAACTTAGTTAAATTACATTTAACCAAATTTAACCAACTGGCTCGCTTAAGTGGAAGGTGGGTGCCTGAGATACCCAGGGGCTTCCACTGTGGCCAGCCAGCCCCTAGATAGAATATTGCCTCCATGGCTGGCAAATCCCTGCAACCCAGCCTTGAGCCCCCATTCCAAACTGAAGGGACTCTCTGAGCTGATGCAAGCCAGATCGGAGAGGGGAAGAGAGGCTCAGGGCTGGGGGAAGCCTAGGCCCTGAACCACAAAAACAACTAGCAAAAGAGAAAGATATGCAAGAAATACCTGTCAAGTGAGAAGGTTTGCTACCCCCATGATAGTACGGATGGGAGTGTGAATACAGAGCTGATATGCATCGCTGGACCATCTGCCAAGTGTCTTGATGAGGTGATCAGGTAAGCCACAAGAGGCTGCTGAAGTAGCTGTGCCAATGCAGAAGCTATGGCCGGTGTAGCAACCAGGGACTCCAGCAGCGGAGAGGATGTCAGCCATGGGCGATGTAGGGGGGTGCCATCAAAGAGAAGGAAGAGTGGGCCAGGAGTTGAGCCACGGACGTGTAGATACTGGGTAAGGGCACGTACAGGGCACAGATCACGTTTTCCAGCACCAATGTAGATATAGCAACCTTGGTGAAAGGGGTCCGTTTTAGAGCACTTAATATGAATCCCGAAGTTGCCTGGATTGACTAGGGAATCTGCTTGGACATCGCTGACAGCAAGGCGGAAGTCGGGAAGGGGGAGTTGACAGTGAACTCACGAGCGCGTAAGAAACCAAAAAACCCGAGACAGCAGGCAGCCCAAAGCATTCTATGGTTGTCGTCAGAGAAGTTCAAGGACTGGAGGATAATGTGCATTAGCTCGATGGTGATGGGTTGGGGCTGACGCCTATTTGAGCCTTGGTGGCGTTTGATACCCCACAACACATGCTGTAACCAAAGGCAACCAACCAGTGGAGAAGGCAGACCCTCCTCGATGTTTAGGGACTGAAGTGCTGAAAGGTAAACCTTAATGGACGAATGGTGGAGAGTATCGGCAAGATGACAGCAGAAACGGATGAGCACATCTTCACTGGTTGGAAGAGCTGATCCCTAAGGAGATAGGCTATTGTCCTGAGCACAGAAGTCCAAGAAGCGGCGTTGGGCAGAAGCATAAACTTTCCTGGTAGAAGGGGCAACCTGAGGGGGACCCTGAGTCAAGCAGAAGTGGCATTTATCTGACAGCGAAGTCCCAAGTCTGAGAGGAGCTGCTGTGGAATCTGGGTCGGAATGGAGTCTGTATGAAGGGCTAGCTGGCGAAAACGCTGAAACTGAAAACGAGACAGGGAGTCAGCGATCGGGTTAGACTTCCCTCTAACTGGGGAGGCAGTGAAAGAGAAGGAGTGATGAGCTGCCAACAGGGACAGATAGCGAACCAAGGACATGATGGTAGGGGCTCTAGAAGTGCCAGACCGCAGAATATCCACCACTGAGCGGTTATCTGATAGCAAGTTGACCTGTTTGGAGGCCCATAGGGGACCCCAGAGGTCCGCTGCCACGACGATAGGGAAACGTTCCTTGTACTTGATAGACTCAGATACCTGTGTTGGGAGCCATGCACCTGAAAACCAGTGACCTTGGAAGACTGCTCTGTAACCAAGAGCCCCTGAAAACAAGACAGGGAGTCAGCGATCGGGTTAGACTTCCCTCTAACTGGGGAGGCAGTGAAAGAGAAGGAGTGACGAGCTGCCAACAGGGACAGATAGCGAACCAAGGACATGATGGTAGGGGCTCTTGAAGTGCCAGACCGCAGAATATCCACCACTGAGCGGTTATCTGATAGGAAGTTGACCCGTTTGGAGGCCCATAGGGGACCCCAGAGGTCCGCTGCCACGACGATAGGGAAAGGTTCCTTGTACTCGATAGACTCAGAGACCTGTGTTGGGAGCCATGCACCTGAAAACCAGTGACCCTGGAAGACTGCTCTGTAACCAAGAGCCCCAGAGGCATCTGAAGAAACCTCGAAGTCGGGGAGTGGAGCCCACTGGGAGTACAGAAAAAAGCTGCAACCATTCCACGACTGGAAAAACTCTTGCCACCAGGCTAGGTCAAGGAAGAACTCCTGATTGAGATGAATTGGGTGGCCATCTCGTCAAAAGGCGCATAGTAGGTTGATCATATGGCGCAAGAAGGATCGACCTTAGGGTACGACTTTGCAGGCATGCTGAAGGTGACCTATTAGAGACTTCCTTGCATCTACACCAACGCTTCTGTGACCAGTCCTCCAACAAGGCAGTTATCCTATCCAATTTGTCCTGAGGAAGGCACGCCTGCAGATTAAGAGAGTCCAGCTCGATGCCCCTTCTAGCTTGTCTGGATGGAGGGGGATGCCAAGCTTGGAAAAACAGTCAATAGACCTGTCCAGGTTTTGTTGACAGACAGAGGAGCTGGGAGGGCCAAGAGTGTGGAAGTCATCAAGGTAATGCATCAGGAAAGTGACATCTTAGTTTTGCTTGGCCACCCACTCTACTAAATCTGCTATACATGTGAAGATATATGGAGCTGACCTGACACTGAAAGGCAGGACCATATCGACATAAAAGACACCCCGCCATTTCATACCCAGCAAATGGTGATCATCTGTATGGACTGGCACAATACGGTATGCATTTTGCACATCAAATTTTGCCATAATGGAACCCCGCCCCAGCCGCATTATGCCTGCAATAATGTCATCTACCTTCATGTACTGCAGAGAATGATCCTCGCCCACAGTCCCGTCGTTGACACTGTGGCCAGCAGGGCTAGACAGGTCCAGGATGAGCCGCCATTTCCCAGGTTGGTGGCGTTTGGGGATGACGCCAAAATGGCTCACGTGGAGGGCATTGAGGGGAGGCTGAGAGAAGGGGCCCACCACCCTGCCTGACTGAACTTCGGATTGCAAGTAATTGTCAATGACCTGAGGGTTTTGGAGTGCAGTCATATTCCTCAATGCCGATTTCAAGGAAGTACTGTAGTTGAAGCCTAGGTGAAAACCATCGCGAAGACCTTGGACCATGTAGGCAACTTTGTCTGGGTTAGGATGATGACGGAGTTCGCACTGGAATCTATCCACGTTTATGGGAGTAAGCTGAGAAACCGGTCTTACAGGACACACAGCTGGAGAACACAACAAATAACTGGAACTTGGCAGACCCTGCTGCTGAGAAGGTAAAACAAAACGAGAATGCAACCCTAACGCTGAAAAGTTACCATGAGAACCAACAAGAACAGAATCAAAACTATGTACAGCTGAATAGGCTAGAGGGGGCCTAGCCACGGCGATGACCCCCTTTGACTGAGAAGGGGAGCGGGACCATTCTCTCCATGTGGAGTGGTGAGGGCAGTGGATGCGAGGGTGGTCCCCATGGCACGTTTCACAGGAGTGATGAAATTGGCAGCGGCCAAAGGGCCAGCGATAGTGCCCATCGTTCCAGGAGTGGCAATACTGGCTAGCCCGGGGGTTGCCCAATGACGCCGGAGGCTCTGTTAGTGACAAGGCAGGGGAAGTGGAGGAGCCAGAAGCCGCTGGAGTGGTGGCTGGAGATCTGGTGTGAAAATTGTACAAGTCTGGGTGTATGTGGGACCAGTCGGTTGAACCTGAGGCTGCGGCTTCTTTTCTAAAGGTGATGTCATAGTGGAGCCACAATTTGTATAGGTAATCACATGATTTTGAGTGCAATTTGGAATAAATAAGCATGAGTAAATTTTTTCAAAGACTCACAAAATTACGGGCTTGTGCAATTTGTGGTCTTTGAAAAAATTTACAAGTGCTTATTTATTCCAAATTGCATGAGAAAAATCATGTGATTACTTATTAATAATATACATGAAAAAATTGTGAGATAGCTTCTTAACTTTGCAGAAGCAACGCAACGAAGCTATAAAGGTGAATCAAAACAACAGTTTTCTCAACGTTTTTAAAGCGTTTTTAGCTGTAAAAACTGGCTAAACAATTACAGGCTATAGCTATAAGGCTACTTTGTTTGCTAAGTGTCTATCAAGCGCTGTAATCATTACCTTCAGGCTTGCTAGTTCGTTATCGTCGCCTTGTTTGTCCTTGTTTGTTTATTAATCTCGGCGTCACTCCAGTGTAGTGTTGAATTCAATGGAGTCGTAATTCCAATTATGTCGGTAATTCCCTTCTCTGGACACCACTGTTTCCAAACAGACAGCCAAAAAACAGTGCTTTTCGCAGCTGTTTCTCCTTTTTAGAGCTGTTTTGCAGCTTCTCTGCTGTTATTGCGGTCACGAAGAAAGAAAACCTGCTCAAAAAGCCAGCCATTGTTTTCGCTCGCACAGTCGCTTGCAGCTCTTCAGACTTTGCGCCATTCAAAGGCTGCGTTTGATTGGCTCAATTTCAGTTCCTTTGTTAATTAACCAATCAGAATCGTCTGTTGTTTACCACTTTTTTGCACTGCATTACCTTTTTTCTGCATCGTATTTCCTAAAAACTGCATTTCTCTTAGCCAATCAGAATCGAGAAATTTTTTCATGTATATTATTAGTCAGAAAAACGCCGTGCTGTCTGAATAATGAGTAACTTGTATTGGTTTAAATCTTTCCAGCGAGAGGGGAAGGTGAGGCAAAGAATCATGGAAAAGATTGTGAAGGCTTCAATCCAGGTGATGATGTCTGCTATTTCGATGACCCGTTTCTTGGACCCTGAGAACACCAGTTTCCCCTCCAAAAGAAGGGGCAACCTGAGGGGGACCCTGAGTCAAGCAGAAGTGGCATTTATCTGACAGCGAAGTCCCAAGTCTGAGAGGAGCTGCTGTGGAATCTGGGTCGGAATGGAGTCTGTATGAAGGGCTAGCTGGCGAAAACGCTGAAACTGAAAACGAGACAGGGAGTCAGCGATCGGGTTAGACTTCCCTCTAACTGGGGAGGCAGTGAAAGAGAAGGATGATGTCTGCTATTTCGATGACCCGTTTCTTGGACCCTGAGAACACCAGTTTCCCCTCCAAAAATGGTTGGAGTTCGATTTCTTGGGCTTGAATATTTTCTGGAAGAAGGTCAGCCAAGTCTACAAAAAGCCCTGCTTTAATTTTAGAAATAAGCTTATATCGGACTGGGGCATAGCCAGGACCCACCACAAATGCTTTGTTGAGGCTTGGAAAAGTGGAGGACTCAAATCTGGTCATGCCATCGCAAGAGCCCTCAATCCCTACAGGCAAGTTGGCGGAGGACATGGCGGGAAGAGTAGAGACAACTGGAGGACTGCCAAGTGAGCTATAAGTTGAAATAAATGAAGGCACAACAAGTGTACCTGAAGACTGGGAGGTAGAGCGGGAGTACCGGAGCTCGAGGATGCCAGAGACTGCATTGAATTTGTAGCCAAGGAGAGAGGACCAGACGTCGCGGCCATGTTTGTGTTCCTGCCACTTGAAACCCAAAGGGAAGATAGCAACGGAGGTAGTGATTCCGCGAGAGCTCTTGAAATAACCTGTGCTAAAGAGTTGTTGTCCTGCAGAGAAACAGGTTGACTTGATGGTGAAGCTGGAGTGTTAACTGGAGGAGCTGGTGTAGAACCGCTCCCAGAACACGAAGATGCGGTAACCAGAGAAGACATCGTGGACAAGCTGTTGTTTGTGGTTCGCATCCGGAAAGAACGTGACGATATGCACGCCTTGAAAAAATTGGAAGAAAAAGGATACAAGAAAAAAACACGCTGTAGGACTGCGGCTCCCAAACACGCTAAAGAAGGACCGGAAGACACTAAATGAACCACTCCACAGACCACAAACGCTCGACGAAGAACTCGCAGATCGTAGCGGTGTACAAAGCTACCACGTACCATGTGAGCCTGCACTTAAGGGATTGTCCGCTGGATTCCCACTGAGCTTGTGGGCCGCTTGACTGCTAAGCTTGTGGACTGCTTGACTGCTAAGATTGAGAACTGCTTAACCCTAAGCTTGTGAACTGCTTCACCGCTAAGCTTGTGAACCGCTGGACCACTAAGCTTGTGAACTGCTAGACCGCTAAGCTTATGAACCACTTGACCACTAAGCTTGTGGACCGTTTGACCGCAAAGCTTGTGGTGGTTAACTTAGTTAAATTACATTTAACCAAATTAACTGGTACAAATAAATATGGAATCAGTGTAGGATCTTTCTACATTGTCTTGTAGTAGACACAATGCTCAGCTTGGATGAGGGATGCATTGCATGTGCAGTGAACAAGCCAAGGCCTCTGCCTACAAACTTTATTGCTAAATAATATCCTATCCAATCTGTTCCATCCCAATCCAATTCAGCCCAGTCCAGTCCTGTCCTGTCCTGTCCTATCCAATCCATTGCAATCTAATTCAATAACATTCCAGTTAAACACAATCCAGTCCAGTCCAGTCCATTCCTATTCAGTTCATTCCAATACAATCTAGTCCAACCCAATCTAATCTAATCAATCCAGTCCAATACAAACCAGGCCATTCCAATCCAATAAAATCCAGTCCAGTCCAGTCCAGTTATTCCAAACCAATCCAGTCCAGAACTTTTGGAAGTACACGTAACTGGAGCTTCTATAAATTAAGGTCAATCTCACAAACTTGACTTGGGAAATGTTGACAGGCATAGTTGCCTTTAATTTCTCTAGGGTAAACTAACAGCAACAATCACAAATCCTATAGTGAAAATGATTTAATTAGCTTTACAAAATTTCATTGTTTCCTAAATAAGTTGTTTGGTGCTACCCATTTAATATACAACTGGGTGTAGAGAGACATTTAGGAGCTGTGTTCTTGTCATTTTTCTTTGTGACTCTTACTTCAGATTGCAGTCTCATAATTATGAAGAGAGATACCGAACTGTGGAAGGAGAACTTAGAAAACTGGTTGCAATGAGAGGTGAGGTTAAGATCCAAGTCATATAGATAAACTTGAAGTCCTGTTAGTACCAGTTTCCTCTTCTTCTTACAAGCTACCTACTGTGTCTACTTTCAGTTCTGACATTGCCTTTCTTATGTTGATTTCGATAATATACAAGTGGCACCTTTACATGCTGATGTCCAATCTCACACACCACAAGAATTGTAAACCACCATGAGACTATGATATGTGTGGTACATATACAATAATTGTAATTACGCCATACATTACCATACTCTTAACCTTTATCAGTCGGTGTGTGTTGGGTCAGGAAGCCAGCTTTCTCTTGTTTTTTTTTTTTTTATCTGAAACCTCTATCGTAGCTAGAAAACAGAGCTTGAGGCAATGTTTCATCAGTCAATCAATTCTCAGCCTGAAACTATTTACTGTAAAGAATCGCAGATAAGCGGCACCTTTTTCCCAAAAAGTTGTCTGTGAGACCATTTGGAAAAGGTGCCGTAAATTTCGGAGAACTGGTCATTGCTTTTGCAAGTTTGGTGGCTCCGAAAACAACCATTGGTGATGCAAGTGTTAGCTTATTTCAAGCTCACTGTTAAACAGCGCTAAACCTTCATTAACAGATCTTTTAAACACTTTATGGTCACCTCTCTTGAACAGGCCTGTAACTTCAACAGTAATCGATCCTCCACGAGCAAGAGAAAATACCATGCTATTCTTGAGCATTCATGTGGTAAATGGCCCACTGTTTCTTCACTGTTGAGCAATGTGATGGCAAATTTGTCAAAATGATTACCAGTCTTCCATCGTCCGAACTAATGCATGGCTACTAAGCTACGAACAGTTGGAACAACGAACATGCAAAATTCTATGAAAAACTGTCTGTTGAATGAAGAAATACCTGTCAACATAAATTATAATGTCCAGGTCTAGAATAACATCAATCTATGTCATATTTGGTGGATGTGATGCTTATTCTACTAAACAGCTAAAATTGTGGGTACGACTTCGAAGTATTTTCCATTTCAATGTTGGTGAGTTTACGTTCGATGAAGACAGAAGACTTCTTAAGATTTGACTTTGGATTTCTTTCGATTTTCTGGAAAATCAATTTTTTTCAAAATTTGAGTCGCTGAACTTAGGGTGTGGCTTATCTGCATGTGCAGTTTATCTGTGAGTCTTTACAGTAATATAGAATTTGTTGTAAGCATTTTCCACTTTTTTCAATGTTGGCAAGTTTACATTCGATGAAGACAGAAGACTTCTTAAGACTCAACTTTGGATTTCTTTCAAGATTTTGTATAAAATCTTTTTTTTTCTCCAAAATTTGAGTTGCTAAACTTGGGGTGCAGCTTATCTGCGTGTGCGGCTTATCTGTGAGTATTAACTGTAATATACAATTCCTTGTAAGCACTTTGCTTGTGAAAAAAACAAACAAACAAACAAAATTTCCTGACTTTGATGTTGACATCTTGTCAGAGATGCATGCACACCTACAGGTAGTCCAGTGTGAGTGGACAACAAATGGACAGTGTTGAGTGTTTTGATCACAGAAATGTCCAATTCAGAACATATTATTTTAAACATATGAACCTAGTTTGCTAGAAACTTGTCTACTAGTAGCTTGGTGGTTTACGTATCTGGCTGGTGTGATAGAGGCCATGGATGCATTGTCATAACAGACACTTTTTTGTCCCATGCTCACAAAAACTTCTTCCTTCATGGAGCTGACTCTGTTATTGATGAGGTCAAGTTGTGTGAGTCATTTCACTCTGATCAAGTGAGCCTTGGTAATGAAGAATTCCTCAAGAAATGGAGATGTTACGTTTGTAAGGACAGGTTGAACAATGATTGTCTCATATGATTTTAGTGGAATTGAAATCCCGGATAGATCTTTTTGTAGCTACAAATATTGAGGTCCATATTAAAAGAATACTTATCTCTCAACTGGCCAAATGTTTGTTTATATATAATTACCGGTACATGTTACCTGTGTTTTCAACAGATGAAGTGAAGTCCTCTGATGATCTGAAGAGAGAAAGGGAATTATTGTCAGAGTTGCTTGAGCTGGTGCAAAAGAGGAGCTTTATTGTGGACAGTCTGGAGGAAGAAAGAGTAAGGTATTTATTATTCTGTCCTCACTTCATTTTAGCCACTAAGCTCTTTTAGTCACTTTGTAACCAAGTCTCAGCGAGTTCACACGCCAGGTAGTCTTTCAGCAATCAGCTGTCTGTCCATTCATCAGTGTACCAGTTGGCCATCCAGTTATTGACATGTAGTTAGGATACAGTCAGTCATTAACCCTGCGAGTCAGTCAGTCAGTCTGCCAGTCAGTCAGTTGTGGTCAGTTTTATCTCAGGATATTTACATAAAATGTCTTCACTGCAAAGCTTTAGTCCATGTTTTTTAGTTCAATGGTTCAGTACTGCCATTACTGGCAGTGACAGCACATGCCTTAATAATAGGGATACTCCTAAAACATTATACACTATACTAGGAGTTTTAAAAAAAGTAATTAATACCGGTATTAAATGAAAAAAAAATATTATGGATAAAAGAGAAAATTATTTAATGTCAAATCTTTACATGTCAAATCTTGAAGTTATAGCTGATTTAGAGGCCTAACCCAGCCCTAGTGACTCAAGGTTTCATCAGGTTGGTTCACATACAGGTACAGGCAGCAGAATTGATAGGCTGAATGTTTGTGAGCCCAGATGTGAATGGCCTTTTCCAATTCCTTCTTGGTTCCACTGGCTCATCAGATTTTGTGTCATATGATGAGCTATGAACTGTAATAAGTGTTAGACTAGAAGAGTTTCAACAGGATACATTTTAGAACTCATATCAGAGTTGTTATTCTTTCTTTAGGGAAATCCAGGAGGATGAGAAGGTTGAACAAGCACTGACAGATGGTAAGTAAACAGATAGTGCAGATATTTTTCGATCTTGTTCAATAAAAAATCAAGGACTTTCAAGGACCGAAAACGAATTTCAAGTACTTTCAAGGCCTTGAAATCGGACTCCTGAAATTCAAGGGTTTTCAAGGGTTTTCAAGATGTGTACGAACCCTGTATGTACTTTTGTTTAGGTTTAATAACAATAACAGTAATAATCATAAAAATTACAATTTCCTCGATTGTGATTGATTTAAAGAACTCCTATTTTCCACTAATTCACATGCCAAGTTGTTATCGGACAGTTTGTTATTGGACAGTTTGTTATTGGACAGTTCAATAAGCCAATCACATTCAAAGTAGTATTTTAAATCAACTAATCACATTCAAAGTTGTAGTTTAAATCAACCAATCACAACCTTGGTTACAATCACCATACATTTTGATCGTGGTCAATTTCAGAGCGACATTAAACAATTTACACTTCCTTTGTCAGTCTTTTAATGCAAAATTTCCTTCCCTTTTATAACTTGGCTCTTCCTCTTTTCTCGGAAATTGTAATTTTTATGATTAATTGGTAATAAGACTTTTGTGTCGTCCAATTCGGTCTGTAATCATACTCGTGATAAACAAATCGGACTCCCACTGCGCGGTCGTCCAATTTTGTTATCACTCGTATGATTACAGACTGAATAGGACTCCACTCAGTCCTATTACCATTACTAATAACAACAACAACAACAACAATAATAACAAGAGGCTACAAATAGCCTAAACTCGGGCTTGCAAAAAACAGCATTGTATCCCTAATTTAGCGCTAAACAAAAGAATAGAGAGAAGTCTGTCTTTCTTACATCAGATGCATTGCGCAGCTTAGCTTGTGTTGGAGTCTATTTCTTTAGACCCCTATCAACATATATCCCCCTAAAATTACAAACTTGCTTTACAGCTCAACCATTGAGAACAATAATTGTAACACTTGTAAAAAAGAAGAAGAAAAAGAGAAACGAAAAAAAAAGCCCGCGATATATGCCACTAATAGATATCGAACCTGGGTTAGCTAAGTCAGAGGCAGGAACAATGACCTCTTGGCCACAGAGGTTCATCGCAATGTAACATGATAAAATAGTGTATTGATTCCAAAAAAACTAAGCACACTTGTTTTCGCTTCGACAGATATTTGTTTGAGAAAGACAGCACTTATCGAACGATGTAGTTTTATTTCGCATAAACGTTAATGGAGTCTAGGTGAAATGTGAGGAGAAAAATAATCAACAGAGTGAAACTGTTTACAAATACGTCAATCCAGGGTCATTTGAAACATAAGAAAGCCAAATGTTTCTGCAGTCAGTTTCAAGTCACGCAACTAAAAACTAATCACTTATCATTCAAAAACTAATGTCCAGAAATTGAGATATTGTGAAAAAATAGTAAATAAACTACCTGTCAAAGTCTCAGGGGTGTATGATATCGTGTACTTGAGTTATTCTTAATGGAGCGGACACGGGGAAACACGGCAGTCTAATTAAAAACATCTGGAGATAAGTTTGGTCATGTTAAAAGCTTTCTTCTCGCAGTTGAACTTGCAAACATTCATATGGACCGATACTTCTTTTAACATATTAGTTGTTCAGACTTCAAAGACACAAGGTGAATCGATGTTTTCCAATACGTGACAACAGGCATCATTCATTGGTTTGTGTGTGTTTCTTTGCAGTGTATATCCATAGACCCCTATAAACATATATCCCTTGAAAATTGCTTTACAGCACAACCATTTATAACTTACAATAATTATAACACTTGTAAAAAAAGTATTTATAAAAGAAGATGAAAAAAAAAAAAAAAAAAAAAAAAAAAAAAAAGGTGTCAATATCGGGAATCGAACCCGGAGCATCTGCATCACAAGCGGTAAAGATGACTGCTAGGCCACTGTGTTTCAGCATGGCTAAGTAGATAAACATAGCTTACTTATTCCTAAACGACCATCACTAGTTAGCGCTTGTGCAGAAACGCCGGAAGTGAGCTTTGCGGATGAAACTCGACGACAACGACAAAGAAAAATGGAGCTCATTTTCAAACTCAGGCAGCGTTCCTTGCCCGAGTAATAATATTGTATCTGGGAATCTAGCCAGTCATCTGAAGACAGCTGGGGTGACAACAAAGATTCAACTCCTACAGAAGGCAGCATTACTAGGAACAGCAAGACTACTAAGAAAAGTATTTGAGGCCTGAGGCTACAGATCGTAGCTTGCCCTTGAGCACAGAAACAGTGCCAGCAAAAAGACCAAGCTGAGAGACTTGAATAATAATAATAATAATAATAATAATAATAATAATAATAATAATAATAATAATGCAAAGTACCAACCAATAAACTGTCTTATTTAAGTAAACTCAGGTCCTCAGTTTAGAAGCCAGTAGTAAAAACAAGCAGACTATGTAACTGTTTTCTAATTGGTTGTTGCACCATGCAATTTTGAATTTCTCTGAAATTTTCCAGGTATAGCTGCATTACCAGGCAACTGCTGGGACCAGAGGCAGGATTTCACAAAGGTTGCATTCTCAAGATTTTATTGCTAGGAGAGCTGCAGTCCTCTCTGTAACATGCAACCAGACATCTTAGTTTTCCCTGTGAGAGGAAGAAGAACGAAAGGAGTAACACCACTAGCACTGCCAGGGTAACGGTTGAGCTGAAGAGCGTTAGCTTGAAAAGACTTGATCTTGCTTGGTTCTTCTGCTTACCTGCAATCCCTTGCCATCTGGGAAGAGACTGCTAGCACTCTAGCAAGGAGGACTTCCTCAGTCTCAAGTTTTTTGTTTTTGTTCTGTTTTTGCAGAAGAAGCAGTGTTCTCCAAAGCACGTTACAGTCAAACCTTGATTATCCAGACTTGTGGGGAATGAGCTGAATAGTCCAGATAATCGAAGAGTCCAGATAATCAAAAATATGAATATTAATAAGTCAAAACTAAAACTGAATAACTGAACAAGTGGAGCGTGAAATTTCACTTAGAAGCAAAGAACACCTGAGGAAATCAGAGCTCAGTGAAATGTAATGCAGTAGTATGGCACGCGTGAGCTCAAAAGGCATACAGATTTGTGTTTTGAAGTGAAACAAATTCAGTTTGAACCAGAGTTTCATTACTTAATTTGAAGGGAAAAAGTTTTGTTGCAGATCTTAAATATGGCTAATTAATATTCATGAAAAACTGGGACCAGCTTTTTAGAAGCGAGTTAGGATAATCGAAAAGTCGGGATAATCGAGGCGCGACTGTACATTGTTAATTTTTGCATTCTGGCAAAAAGCTTGAAGTAGAATGTATGGCTGTATTTGGTAATCGTGTCCGGATGAAAGCCTTGCAGTCTGTCATGTTTGTGTTTAGGCACTTTACATTAATGTTATTTCAAACAGTAATGGCATTCACTTGCTAGTTGTACCCTTGACTGTGTAGCAAAAGAATTCTTTCTTATATTTACATGTAACTGAAAAAGAGCCAGTTACTGGCCAATTCTGAGATTACGTACTCCAAAATAGCAGCAAAGCTCACTAATGAGTCTGCTAATTAGTTTTTTTCCTTTGGAACATCCTCTGACACTAACCTGTAGAGAAGCACAGATTTTACTACAAAAGAGAGCTCACAATCGTAGGTAATTTTGATGTGAACAGATTTTGTATCTACTTGTAAAACTTAAAGGAGATCAAAAAATGGGAATATTATGAGATGAAATGAAATACTGTAAAACCATTATTTTTTTTAGAATCTGCTTTATGATTTTTATTATAGGGCAAAGATGTACAAAAGAAAATTTTCAATGTAATAAATATATTGTTTATTAATAAAGAAATTATTTTTACAAGAATGTGAAATAAGGGAGATTGCTTGGCCATTGATATCCTACATGTATCTAAAATCTTTACTGACCTCACTGCCTACATCTTTAAAGTTACAAGTCACCGATTAACTAAAAGACATGCAAAGTACAAAAAGAAAGAAAAAATACTGCAAAAATACTGCATGCAGAATTTACCGACCTTGCAAGGACGAGTGTCAAGTTTTGCCACTCAGACACACTAATTTGGTGCCCTTAAAAGAGGATTACCTCATTCAATTTTAACATATTTTGCCACTCAAAATTGCTACAGTTTAAGGGGCTATGTCACGAGCTTTTGGTATAAATTTAACACAGGAGATACATGTTTGTACTGATGGAAATTAAACTCAAAATAACACTCCAGTCAGTTTGTTCAAGACTACTCCACTAGTCAGTCAAATAAGAAACAAGACTTTCACGATGGAAATCGATTGCAACTATTTCTTCAAGTTTCAGCGCTCCTGTCTAGTAAGAACCACTGTAAACTGCTTATACGTTGGTCTTCTTCAAAAAATTGACTTTTTGCCTTTTTGTTGGAGATTGAAGACCAATTTGGGTATAAAAATGTTCTTAGTCTTCAAATGACCCAACTTTTGCCCCAAAGATCAAAAAATAACAGTGACACAGCCCCTTTAAAATAAAGTGACAGTCTTTCTCCAACTGTAATTTTCAATAATTTATGACAATGAAGAGATTGACATACATGTAAATAAACACTGGCCTGTGGCTACTCCTCTCTAGCAATCTGAAATAATGCTACTAAACCCCTCACTGACACAGCCACACACAGTTTTTTTAATTGTGTACAAATAAGCCTCCATAGCAGCTGTTAAGTGTGCGTAAACTGGGATGAGAGAAAAAATTGGAGATCCCCCCAAGTAACCTTTGCTCTTTGTTAAAATAAGGAAGGCTATATTCAAATATAAACACAGTCCTTCACAGGAAATTACAGACAGGAGGAAATAAAATGAACTAACAAGATTACAACAATCCTTATAAAAATAATAAAAAGGCAGTAGCTACTTAATTAACCAAACATACATGGATAACAAGGTGTTAAGCAATTATCTTTAAAAAAAAAAAACATTGATAGGGCATACATGATTGTAAGACAACGAAAGGAGGGACACCATTTTCTTAGTAGAAGGTTGCATATATTTACTTGGTGAACGTTTTTCTAACTTGTAGCTAAACATTAATTTACTTATAAAATCTGGAGTAGTAGTGCTTTTTCATTTCATTTTCTATTATTTATGTAACGGTGCATAAATGACAGAGTGGGTTAGGAGTTTCAAATGAAAATTCCATAGTTGTTGGTTTGAACTGCAAGTTATTGGCATCAATGAACCAAGTGCTTTGGCGTTCAAAAGATTTTGCTCTTATAGTATTCCAGTTCTTGAGCGATCAAAGAACAAAAAGCAATAGAAAACTGGACAGGAAGGCTTGTTACACAGGCTAATTACAAGTACATACATGTACATGTACTGCACTGAGTTACTAATTAAAATTAATTTTTATATCTTGTTTCTTAATTACATGTATCACTGACTACTCTTTGAGTTCTTTACTTCTTTCTTTGTCAATCAATTCAAGTTCCCGTATTTTCTGTAAATTAGAGAAACAATCCAGTTAAGAACATGCTTAGCCAAAACAGACAAGGGTTTCACTTTCTGGCCAGGCAATCACAAGCCAGGGCATCTTCAGGAACTGTTTTTGGAACAGTGGGGATACAGAGGGGGATGCAAAAACTCATCAGAATGTTTGGTGCAGAACCCAAACAATGATTCTGTTTTGCACTGAAGTTGATCCTGATTCCTTTCTAAATACATGTACTGCATTTCAGAACATTGCCTTTACCAACAGGAAACTCTTTTGTAATTACCTACCAGTTGGCTGGCCAAGAGTTAAAATTCCCTAACTTTTCACTGTCAGTAGTTTTGATTTCATGGAATGGATTGGAAGCTACAGAAGTGCAGTCTATGGAATTTTTTACCTGAGATATCTCTGTCATGATGATAGTTCGGTACTTTTTCCCTTCTCCAATTTGTTCCATTTCATCCAGAAAGCTTCTCCTATCCTCTATTTCTTGAAGAACTGTGTAGGAATAAAATAAATAATCAAAATGCCCTAAATGTAAGTTATACCGGTATGTCTAATGATAGGCCATAATACTGTTACAGTATATTTAGGGTTTCAAATGTAACAACTACATGTGTAGTTGTACATTGCTGTACACCAGTTTGCAAGGCCACCAATAATTTAAGGGCTTTCTGCAGAAGGGGTGTACACTGTATATTGCTACCTGCATCCGTGTGTTATTAGAGTACACAAACACTGCCAAATTTCTTTTTGTTAAATACTAATATTATTGAATGTTTAATTATTTTTCTGTGGAATTTTTGGGGGCATACAGTACCTTCATCAAAGCGGTCAACTTCTTTTTCCTGCACTCTTTCCTCAGGTAAAGATTTTCTCTGTCTTGGAATGTCCTCAATGTTTTTACCATCCTCTCCATAAGCCATGACATTCTGCAGTCTTCTTTTATCTTTCTCTGAGATCAGTTCTATGAGTAAAAAGTGAAAATATTTTGAAAACGCATTTATTCAAACACCACCTATGTCCTACAGTTGTAGAACCCACACAAATAACTCGGACAGTTGAGCCATACAATGTATTTATAATAATGTGTTAATTTATGAAAAAATAAACATGCATAACTTAACATGATTATTTGGAGAGCTGTACATGTAATCAAACCACATATCAAACTTGATATAGGGTTGACTAAAATTGCTGCATTCTTGTTCCTTTTTTTAAACTACTGTAAATTAATATAGTTTGCATAAAGGAAAATTGCTCTGCCTTCACTTTAAGATGAATTATTATATCTCTCACTTAGTATGCGCACTGTGATTGGTCCATTTTGCAGGCTGTATTCTACAGTGCGGCCCGCTTGACTTCAACTAGTTTTTTTTTTCCCCGCGTGCTGGATTAACCTCAGAGAGGAGACCTTGTTTTCTTGGTCCATACTGTAAGTTATAGATCCTCGTTTTTTCCCATTAATTTATGGCCGATGCTCTTCACGCTTGGTCCATAAATCAACAGGAAAAAACTTGGTCCATAACTTACAGTACAGATCTCAAACTCGGTTAGTAAGAGGTATTCATAATTATAATTATTTTGGCTCATACAGGCAGTCCAGACAATTGAAATGTTCAGAAAAATCAAGGTGTGAGTAATCAAGAAATCACTGTAGACTACTTAATGTTGAGAAAAAATTTATTTACAAAAGTTTGAACATACTGCCAGGTGAAGGTCTGTAAATTTCCCTTGTTTGCGTGGTCTGCTGCACGTCAATTGCCTCTTTAGATCTCTTTCCACCTGAGAGGTGCCTTGCATTCATGACTTTAGGCATGGGCTTCTTAGGTGCACTCTTGGGCTGGACTCTTTCATTTCTACTTGTTGTAGGGTTGCATGCAACTGGTAATGATTGACCCCCTAGTGTGTTAATTGACAGAAAACCAGGAAGGCAGTGTTAAATTTTGCAATTGAGCCATGAGTGAGCTATATAGGCTTTGAATTAATTCCGGTCAGAATCTAACCAAAAAGAACCAAAACTGCCCAACTCTGTTTTCTGGTGGAGCTCCTCATATCCTTCTGTTCCTGATGCTTAATATTAGCTTTCCAAGTTCTGCCCCCTCGCCTTCTACCTTTTGCTTTCTCTCCTCCCCTTTTCTTTCACTTTTCTTGCCTCGCTTTCTTTTTCTCTTTCTGGGCATTTTCTGGACTTCCTTTCAGTGGGAAAAGATTTGGGGAAAATTAAGGATTGTGGGTTTAGATTGAAGGAAGTGCAGGTGGGTAGTGTCCAGCACAAGATTTTCATTCAAATTTTCAGGTCAATGTCTCTTGGTTTTTTCGTGTTTTCTCCGGCCTGTTTGACGGAATCATGCTCATTCGGGTATAGTTTGAAAGATCTCTTCCCCTTACACATGTTACATGTAAAAGTTGTCTATGAGCTTTAAAACTGATGACGTCACAAGTGGTACAAGGCACGTGATTCTGCGCGGCTGCTTTCAGCCAGTGTAGGAGCCAAGGGGTTAAGCTGTTGGTCAACAGATGGCCGACTCTCAGTGGAGGGGAGCTTGTTTTTACTATTACCCCCTAAAAGTGTGATCATTGCTCACCCCTGATGGCAAGTAACTGTGCATTTTAACACTGCCTAATATAATATTAATTTATAATAATGGGAAACAAGATGATGACGTGAGTGACAGTGGTGGTGATAATGCCAGTCATAGTGATGATGGCCATGATGGGAGTGGAGATGGTGCTGACGGTGGTGGTAATGGTGATAAAATTATAATAATGATGATAGTGATGGAGATGGTGGTAGTGTTGACCATCATATTCTATTGTATTGCAACAAAACTACATGTAAACACGAAACACCAGTAAAATGGATAGAGACCTAATATGTGGAAAAGTGATTATAGTGTAAGCGAACAAGCCACTGAAATAAAATTTCAGTCAAATCCCGGGGCCATTTTTTTGGCTTTGATTACAGCGCTTACCAGTCACACGCGCCCTCCAATGATTTTTTCTCATTTTCGAAAACTAAGTTTTGGTGGACGTCAATCAAATGTTTCCATGACAATATAGTCCTCATTTCGTGTCCGTTTCACGGCCATGTTCAATCATCGTTGTGATCATGCAGGTATAAATCGCTCAGTTATTACTGACAAAGTCGTTTCCAGTTTAATTCGTTGAGATGGAGGATTATTATGTCGAGACAACAGGTCAGCCTTGAATCACATAGCATGCAGAAACACTTTTTGGGAGCAGAACGTTTGTGAAGAAGGCGATTCGATTGTACGTAAACACGGGAGCCGTAAGCGATCCGCCAAAGAGAAGATCAAAGAAACGAAAAATATCAGGTAGCTGAAAACGTTGGCCTCACAAAATGAGTCGAGTTGGGTGGAAATTGACTTTTTATCTACTTTTTACGGATGTACATTATTTTAGCCATAGAAATTCTTGTCATTCGTTATGCTATAAGATAATCCAGAGCTCTATCTTGACGAGTTGCAAACGTGGTTGGAGTAGGAGAGAGGTGAGGCGTATGCAGTGCAAACCCTCAGCAGAACTATACAACAAATGGGATTGACAGTAAAAAAGGTACTGAAAGCTGCAAGAGATTAGCAAGCCAGTCAAATTTTTGTAGTTCATCCTGTAATAAAGGTTATTATTTAGTTCTCAATTTGTTGTGGTTGCCGTACACTGTTCGTAAATTTGTAGCCTCCAATTCATTGCCCGTGAGCGAGACGAACGAAAAGGCACATGGTTCAGAAGATTTACTTCTCAGTTTCAACCAGAACAGTTTCTGTTTATCGACGAGTCAAGTAAAGATGAAAGAGAAACTTAGGTACTCTGCGAGTAGTTCGTTTAAAAGAAACCCCGTTATTGTCATGGATACATTTGATTGACGTCCACCAAAACTTAGTTTTCGATAAAGGAAAAAGCAGTTAGAGGGCGCGTGTGACTGGTAACCGCTGTAAGACAGCGAACTTTTCATAAGCCGAACTTAAAGCATAATTTATGAGAATGCTTTCTTGTAAGCAGTTATGAACTAAAGTTCAGAATTAAGTTCGATGTTGGGCCTTTGTGTGATAGATAATGCTACTCGTTAAACTTAAAAAAAAAGGATGCACTTTGACACGCTTATTACTCATATAACACTTCTAAATTATGTCAGTTTCTTGACTTTATTTATTGAATGGTTGGTGACTTTAATTTTCACTTGCGTGACCTGCCCACTGCATGTACTTAACACGGAATAAATCATCTTGAAATGAAAGTGTTGAATCTTTCTTAGGGCCTGTTAACATGGCGGTGGGGGACCCCAGGAAGGTGAGGTACCCCACCTACCCGTGGTAAAAAAAAAGGTGGCATTCATATGCAACCCCGGGGCTGGGGTGAGGTTTAAAATGCTATCGCATGGTCGCTAGGTATATCAACAAAGAATTCAGAGACAATTGCTTGGATGAACATCACCCTACCCCACCTCCAGTATTCACATGGAGAAAACTCACCCCAGCTAAGTGGGTTCCCCGCCCCGGCTGACCGGGTAACCCACCTTGGTGAGGTACACTGTACTCCACTTCACATGTAAATGTGATCGAGAAATAAAGAGAGATTGTATGGAGAAATTGGTAACCAGTTTCAGTTTCAGTTTATTTGTTTTGCCATTTTACACATACCACATATTATGCAAAATAAAATAAGGCAAGGAGACACAAAAAAAGCAGTGCTTATAAACATGTGCCTCCCCATGATAAATAACAAATTACTAGAGGTTTGTAAAGGCGAACCGAATAACTTAGAACAACAGTACTGAACTTGTTTTTGTTTTTTGTTTTTTTTAAAAGCGTACGAGAGCAAAGCCGATACACGAACTGCAAGCGGACAAAAGCGGAAAAAAAAATTAAATTTGAACCAAGGCGGGGTACCTCACCTTCGTGGGGTCCCCAACCTCCATGTGAACAGGCCCTTAGATTATGGTTGGTGGCGAGATAACCCTTGGTGGCGAGTTAAATTGCAGGTGGCGAGTCTGCCTGGTGGCGAGGTGACCATAAACCTTTTTCGGTTACCGGTACTAACCCTTCCCTTCATACCCTGGTTATTGGTAAGTCATCCCTAACATTGGGTGTCTTGAGGCACAGAAAACTTGATCAGAACTTACTTTTCATATTTTCCTGTAACTGTCTCCGTTGAAAGTTCGTCAACTTCGATTCTTCCATCATAACTGTCATACATTAGCCAGGTGAAACATGAGATCAGAAGACGGAAATTCATCTGGAATAATATTCAGAGAATCTACTATTACCTTTCAATAGATTTTGAGTCTCCTTGCTAACAGGGGCCGAATGTGTGGACCACAAACCACCTTTAGCAACCGGTTGTCTGTTGGACGCCGCCATCTTTGTTGTTTGTTACTATGCGAGCCCGCGCTTCACTGAATAGCGGTTTAGACAAATTATTGTCATGCTCAGTTTGAATACTTCGAAAAATAAGGCGCGAAGAGAAAGTAGCAGTTAGCAGTTTGTTTTGATAATTTTTGCCGGTGTTTAGAGGTACCGAAGACGAATGAAATCGAAGAAAAGCCCGTAGATCAACTCTCAGGATGTCGAAGTGTAAGTAGCAATACTTCGTGGCTTGTTCTTAGGATACCAAATGCCTCCTTTCAAGGAGTCATTCTCTTCTTCCAAAGGTAGCTAGCTACAATACCCCCCCCCCACCCAATTCAATGTTGTCCGCGCCTCCTAACCGTTTCCCTGACAATGATGGCTTACCAACTTCAACATTGAAAAGGGGGTGGGGGTGGGAAGGGAAGTTACTTTAGGGATATTGTTGACTCACACACATTGGAGAAGTTTTTTTTGGACCCTAGGAGGCCTAACTGATGACAGGCCTATGTGAGTGACTAACAACAGCTGCTTAGGACTTTCAACTCTTGCACTACACAGGAAATTTAAAAAAGTCTCGTACACAATCTTGGACAAAACTGTTGAGAAAATTGAGCTTAGAAGTCTTTGTGCGTGCAAACAGTGATCAACTGAGTTTCAAAGCCCCCCTCCCCCCCCCCCCCCAATTCAATGTTGTCTGCAACTCCTAACCATTTCCCTGACAATGCTCTAACCAACTGAGCTATGAAGCCACTGATGTTGGGAGCAGGTCAATTTTGGGTTCACATGTTCCCGTGAAAGAAATGAGTGTGAATGATATATGAAATGAATCATATATGAACAGCAGAAATGAAATCAAATGAAGAATGATCCTCGCAGTTGTGAACGCAATTTATGCAATCGCGAAAAGAAGCCTGAAAAAAATTCAGGACTTCAACAGGGTTTGAACCCGTGACCTCGCGATTACTGGTGTGATGCTCTAACCAACTGAGCTATGAAGCCACTGACATTGGGAGCATGCAGACCTGCTCCCAACGTCAGTGGCTTCATA
The DNA here is from genome assembly GCA_016490735.1 of Pachyseris speciosa. Classification (NCBI taxonomy): domain Eukaryota; kingdom Metazoa; phylum Cnidaria; class Anthozoa; order Scleractinia; family Pachyseridae; genus Pachyseris; species Pachyseris speciosa. The sequence continues at coordinate 362,560 of JAEMWC010000199.1, read as the reverse complement.
GCTCAGAATAGGTGCAAAGTTTTATATTAATTTTAGTGGAAAATATCTTGGGGGTTACTGGTGCACTTTAAGTTGTTGCAGGGACAGTGGCACAGTTTGCACCATGCGACTTTGAAACAATTTCTTTCTAATAATTTATGATATTATCTTGGATCTGGATTGTAATGATGTGATTCACTCCAAGAAATCTTTCAGTGCTGGGACAGAAGTACCATAGCACAAGTAGGCCAGGGCTGTCAAGTATTTGAGTATCTGCGTAAAGGAGGGCTCCAGCATCTGGCAAGTAGCCTGCCTGTAATATGTATTGTGGTCTCATAATTCACTGAGAAGCAGTTCAAGCTCATCCAGCCAGGCCAACCAGATGCTGGGTCATATGTCCCCTATTCTGTTTGAACAATATGAGGGTTGTTTGACTTCCCACAAATTATTATTAAGAACAAGTGGTGTGAGATGGACCCCTCCTATAGTTTATCACCTTTATCTGAGAAGGATAGAAAGTCTAACTGTTTGTAGATGTCATACAAAGGCAGCACTTTCTCCTTAGTTATTTAAAATAAAATTAATACCATGAATGCTAGTCAGGGAGGGGTTTGAGCCCGTGACCTCCCGCACAGTAGTCTGGTGTTCTACCAACTGAGCTAACTAGTCAATGGTTGTGGATAGCAGATGTAGAAGGCCCAAGTATAAAAGTGGGTGGCAGATAATGCAGGTACTAGCCTGCTAGGGGGTGTGGGGTGCGGGCATTATTCCACCTGAAAATTTTGAAATCTAAGCTCTCAGAAATGCTATTAATAATTCATTGTTTTTCAAGTGGTGTAGTAGGTGACCTTGGCAAACTGCCTGCTGTAATGCTCATGCACTGGGTTTCGGTTTTGTAAGTGCCCTGGTTTTGGTGTTTTCCTGCAAAACCTCCACAGACAACACCAGCTCCAGCAACTGTGGACTATCTGTGGATGCTCCATGTATGTCAAAAGATCATTCCCACTTATCACTGGCGTTGTACAAACTGATGAAGATCATGGCTGTATTCTAGTGGAGGTCTACCTTAAGAGATGTTAGGTGTACACTGAACAGCAGGAAAGAAATGTCGCTGAAGAAGTACCACCAAGGCACAGAAGAAAGAAGGGAAAGGAACGGAAAAGCAGAAAGAAATGAGAACAGTTACAGAGTGATTAAAAATAATGAGAAAAACAGTGGATCTTAAAGTTGCGATTGTGTGAAGTCTTGAACAGTAGCTGGTTTTTAAGCGACCCTGTCTGTATTTTTTTCTTAGTTTGGCAACATCCCAATGTCAATATCTTTAAACATTTTAACATTGGAGAATGGAAGAAGTGTTCCAAAGAAGGCGAGGTCTCAACCCTTATGGTAAGTGACTGTCAATAATTGTTAACCAAGGTAAATTTATAAGTACATGAGTATGAAAATAATGTATTAATTTAAATTACACCACCGGTAGCCCAAGCGCAGTTGTGTTTAAATATAAGGGTTTGTATGGGAAATGTGAAAAAAAAAGTTGCCAACTAACTGCCGCGAACGGAAGTGGCAGTTCAGTCCAGCAGACGTTCGTGGGGAAGGAACGCGTGACGAGCCCAAAGACGTCTGCGAAGGAGGCTAGGTACTGTATCTAGTAATCTAGTCCAGAATTATCAGAATTGGCTGGGGGAAATTCCCGGTGCCTGGCCGTTAATGACAGCCCTGCTAAAGAACACACATTTTATGCATCCCAAGCAGAATAAATGGAATGCTGTTCTGTTCATTTTGAAAACACAATAATTATTGGTCCCCAAAAAGCACAGAATTGATTATGGTCTAATCTGAGTTACTGTATGTGTACACTCTGTACCTTTTGTAGAATGCTCCCAAAAGAATGTGATCTAAGTGAATTGCTAAATGCATGTGTGTTGAGTTAATACATAATTCTGCTTGTTCAAACAGTTTTTGATGAGGATATTTGAAAAAATAAAGCAATCAATGCTAGGTTGTAATGTGGCAGTTTGGTAAAATTAAGAAGAATCACATGTTCACTGCATTTTTCATACAAGTTATTAAAGCCTCGACATCTTATAAAAAGGGTAGCTATAAACAGGGAGTCTTGAATTCTTGAAAAAGTCTGGAAATTTGCAAACCAGTTTTCCAGACCTGGAAAAAGTCTGGAAAATAAAGATTAAGTCTGGAAAAATGGTAAAAAGTCTGGAGTATTTTTTTTGTTTGAATTTAACTGAAACAAGTGCTTTATTGTTAAGTGAATTTTTTCAGGTGGTCAAATCTTATTTAAAATCTTGTCTTTGGCGAAAACATTCAATCGCAGACCCAGAAGTGTTGGATCTCTCTTACGCCAGCATTGAATTTTTTTATTTTTTTTTTTAGAATAAACTAGTGAGCAGCACGTCTGCGAACTCTTAGAGTTGTAAAACAGTTTATTTTCTAAAACTGTGGGCCCCAAAATTATATCACGAACAAAATATGTCACACCTTGTGCACCTTTCCACCTGTTTCCTACATGCAAATCTGCTCTCGTAGGTGCGGTTTTGCGTAATGTAAATTTATTTTAGTCTGTTATGTAGGTATATATACAGGTCACTTATGTTGTATTTGTAAAACTCCCTGACGAAGTGTGTATTAGTCACACGAAACACATAGGAGAAAATAAATCGTTTTACAACTCTAAGAGTTCGCAGATGTGCTGCTCACTAGTTTATTAAAAAATAAAATAAAAGAAATTAAAAAATTCAATAAAAAACAAAAAAAATCATATAAAATATAAAAAAAATTCAGTCTGGAAAAAGAAATTAGAATTTTGGAAAAAGTCTGGAAAAAGTCTTTAATTTTGCAACCAAAAATCTGTACAAACCCTGTATAAAGTTAGACTTTTGCATGTGTTCTCCTTTAGGACAAGCAGATGAAAGGTACAGTGTACCGCATCACAGGTTCAATTCCCGCCAGCAATTTTATTCAGTTTCCTCGCACTAGCACTCAGTCACTGGGATTAACTGGCCGCTACCTTTACTGTCTGTTCCGACCAATCCCTGGCAAATATTTTGTGGTGCACATTGATGTTGCAACTGATGAAGGATTGACCATCAGGATATCTTTCTCCAACATGTTTAAAGAGTTCAAGTCAACATCAACATGGCTACAGTTTCCATTTGTGTCAAGTCCTCCCCCAGGGTCTGTAGATGAGGTTACACTTGAAGCGTCAACCTTGAGTAGTAAGTTCATGTGCAGTGGAATATAATGGTTGTGCGTAAGTGTGATTTTTATAAACTACATTAAAAAAACAGCACTGTACTTCCTTTGTTTGTCAAATGTACACGTACATTGTGCGTATTGCAGGTAAAATCTGGTCTATTGAGCTCTAATATTACAAAGGGGTAGGGGTGAACTTGCAGCGTTGTCCTGTGTAATGTGGTGGTGAAGACAGTGGACCAGTTTACAATATGAAGGGCATGAGTTAAGGCCTTGGTTAGTGCAAAATAAAATTATTTGTTTTGGTATTTTCATTGTGGCTGCCTAACAGTAGCAGCCCTATCAAATTGTTTTGTAGTAGTGGGTACCATAGCTGGAGTAGTTAACTGCCAGTGACCCTAGCCTGTTAGGGAACTCCCAGGGAAGTCCAAGTTTGAGGTAAGGGGCAAATAATTATTGATTGTAGGCAACATGATTGCCAGCTGCTGGCATGTTTTGACAGGGCTGAGTAGGTCTTCAAACTCATAGTTACACCTTGTTTAATGCAACTAAAGTGTATAACCACTGTCAAAAACAGTAGGTTATGAAAATTATCATGGCTGTTTTGAATAATTTTCATGAAGACTGAAATAATAATAATGATGATGATGATAAAACTTAAATAGCCACCGTAATGACACTCATCCTTGGAACAAGAACCCTCTGGGCCTATTTTCCAAAGTAAAGATATGTTTTCTTTCTTTCAGGTTTCGTTGGCACCACCTCACAAATGACTCGCTGGACTGTTCTGGTGCTGGACTTCAGGTACGTCTTGTCAGTTTATTTGAACCGTCAGTATTCCCACCTCAAAACTATGCGCTTGTGTGCCAATATGTTTCTCAAGGGATTATTTACAAGTGACATTGATTACCAGCCTGGAATATCTGCTTCTGAGGCTCGAAAACTGGGATTGTTGGACCAAGGCATTTGCCCCATACCAAGGGAAATGGCTTTTCCCCTGCCAAAGGGAACAGATTGGCATCAACTCTATGACTACATCAAGTTTCCTCCCGATACTAAAGTTGCTCAGTTTGGAATCATTGCAAATGCCAAGTCTGCCTTAAGACGTGCTAAAGCTTATCCAGTTGATGTTGGCATGATGGAGGAACATGCTCGTTATCAGGAGAAGACAACTAAGTTAAATCATGTAAATCGTGTTGATGTGCGTGCACGTGGCAAGGCACACCAAGAAACATTTGGCAATGTTCATGGAAGAGATGAAATAAAAGTGAGTGGAGTTGACTATATTTTGTGCAAGGACCTCTTATTCTTGTGTTATGTCATGCAGAAATACATTTGAAGGAGTTCTTTTTGAAGTGTTGTCTTTTTCAGAATTTATGGGATTTGAAGATACTATTGTTTTGGGCAAGTTGAGTGTACAATTTTGTCAATGTTGACTTGCTTTATGTTCTCAGACACATCCAGCAGTAGCTTCTAGAGTGGCAATGGTGGACAGACTTAATCCACACAAACAATCTACAAAAAAGGTACCACTATTGGAAGCAAAGAAAACCAAACAGTAATGGTTCATGTATGGCAGGTCTAAAGTACAGGTCACATTCCACAGGTCACAGGTACAGTTCACTGCTTTATTGATTGGTAACTAAGCCAAACAGTTTTTTTGGCTAGTGATTAGGGCTAGGAGACACTTTTGGGCTTCTTTATTTTTCTGTAGCACGGTGACCTGTATGTTTCAAGACCTGTGGAATGTGACCTGTACTTTAGCCACACCAGTTTCAAAAGCTTTAATTTTTAATACTTCTATTCATTCTTGCACTAATATTCAGATTTTTGGTTATTTTGGCCTGGAAAAGTGGACGTAAAATTTAGCCGTGGCTTTATCAGATATAAAGTAAAAGACACTCATTAAAAATATTAATTTCTTTGGTATTTTCTTCATGAATTATTAATGAGTTTTTGAAGAATATGTGAATGATCTTCGCAGTTATAATGTTTCAGTTTTGTATAAAAATTACTCAACAAATTTACTAAAACTGAACACATGTAAATACAGTAAGTCTGACTTTGGCTAAGGATGGCATGGATTGAAATGGATTGCAACTTGAAATTTTCAAGTTGGGCCAACCTTTTCAATTTCTCGTTTATGTGGAGCAAAATATCAATAACCAGACACAGTTTATGGTTTGCTCACCCTTTGAACATTTATAGTAAGCGGGTAAGTACAGTGAAGTGTAAATGTTTAATTAAGGCATCTTGCAATCATGAAATGAATAAGTTCAAGTTCAGATAGGTGTGTTTAATTTCCTTGCTCTTCAGCGTCGACATGTAATTCCTACCACCCTTCCAACAGTTGGAGTGCGTGGAGCAGATGTGGTGAAGGAGAATGGTGGAGAAGTGCACGTATATGCACATCCAAGCAAACTTGTAACTAATCTCCAATATCCAAAAGAAAAGGATAAGGTATGAATGAATTTTTGTGTGATTGTAGTCATTTCTTTGCTATATGCAAGTTGTAGGCAGGGGTTTCAATATGTTTTGAAATAGCTGTCTGAGATAATGCACCTATCAATGTTAGTCCCAAGGGGGGGAGGGGGGGTGGATACGGGATGAGGTGGGGACTTTGATCGTCATCTCCTGCCCCGGGTGGGGAATTTTGACAACTTGAAGAGAATGTTGGCCCCAGGGTGGGGAAGTTTGATCAAACTTGAAAACTGAAGAAATATTAATAAAAGACCGTTTCCCAGGCTTGGACTTTACGGAGTTCAAGAAATGAGGACGGGAACGTCAACGAGAACATAAAAAACAATAGGTTTAATGAGCAAAAACAATTGCTCTGCACGTGCGTTTTACATTTTGGTACATTTCTTTGCCATCCTCTGCAAAGCAACAACGTGAAATGACCAAATTGATGGTAATTTTTTCTTTTTCTTTACTTTAACGCTGTTCATAGAAATTTAGTTCCTAGATAGTTCGCCGACATTTTACAAGTTGAAAAAATTGGAATAATTGCAAAAGTGCTACAATAACAAGAAGTTATATTTTGAAATGACGTTTAAGTTGCCATCGCCATCCTCGTTTCTTAAACTCCCTTTTGCCATGGTATAATACAAGCTGCAATACTGCCTTCTTGAAACTGGCCGACAAAGCAGAACCTGGATACGACTCATACGAGTGACTTTGCCATCATGAAAATACTCAGAAGTTCCCGTGAGGCACGAACAAGATGGAGGAAAGAAAGGTTATAAAAATTTAGCAAATCTATTGTTACCGATAAACCGTCAGTTTCTTCAAGTGTTCTTTCATTCCCGTTGTTAAAAGAAAAAACTGTGATTTTTAAACCTTAAGTGTGTGTATTGTTTAAGCATTATATTTAAGAGGTCAACCTCAACTTTGAACTCAAAACTTTACCCAAGGGTGGGGAGGTTTGACACAAAATTTGCGTTTCAGATCAAAGTCCCCACCCCATCCCGTATCCCCCCCCCCCCCCTCGGGACTAACATTGATAGGTGCATAACTAAAGTGGGCGGTGACCTGATGAATTTTTTAAATAATTTGAGTGAAAATATGAACAAAGTACATGTACATGTAGGTGGCAGAAAGAGGTAAATTCTGACAAAGTACATGTAGGTGGCGATTTTTGCTGGTTGCCAGCTTCTAATGAATCTCCTGTGTAGGTAACATTGTTTCATTCCTAGTATGTAGTACACATGTAGACAAAATTAATAAGGTCCAGTGTCTGTAAAAGTAGAAATATTGATTTCATTAAAAGCAAAATGTATTTGGTGAATCTGGAGAAGTTATTAATAAGGTCAGTTACACTCTCACTTGTCCCTGTGTTGTACATACATGTAAGGTCTTTGTCTTCTGAAATAGGTTCAGGGGAAATTACTTTAAATATATGCTAATCAATTACACTTATATGACTCAAAGGGTTAATTTTCTGTTTAACTTGGTAGGCACTAAGAGGTGAAGTTCCAAAGGCTGCCAAGGCAGGAAACTTTACGGTAATGAAAGACTTGCAGAAACTGGACAGAAACATGGAGGCATTTTGCTCAAGCACTAAAGCATGCATACCATTCATTTTTGCATACATCTGTTTAATACATGTATTCCTTACATGTTTTGCAGACTCTCAAACCAGATCCCATCTTGTCTCTCAAGAGAGTGGTTGGGTTTGGAGGTGGTACTTTCCGTGAGGTAACCAGTGTGGATGCGATCTCCAAGTTATATGTTCTAGAGTTTAGCTAGTCATACACAATATTGCATATTTTGCAAATTTGCGTATTGCATACGTACATTGATAATTGATGAAGATGGGTCAATTTCTACATATTAAGAAAAATATGTTTTGCAGATTGTATTTCTGATTCGTAAGTTTTTTGTGTTGCTCATGCTGCTTAAATTGTTATAGATAATATTATGGATTTGTGGGGTTCCAGATAAGTTTGTAAGGTAGGGTGTCACCTACTGTAGGAATTCCATTGGCCAGGTCAAATGTATTTAAGAATAAGTTGAAAACATTCTAAGTTCTGTCACTAGATTACATGTACGTGTTGTTTTTTATGCTGGTGACACTCATACCTACAAACTTATCTGCTGTAAATGTCATGGGATTAATAAATTAGCTAGATGTTCTTGTTGATTATACACATATTTAATATGTACTATGTTATTTTTGTATTTTATGTTTCTGTATATATATTTTTTTTCTTAGGAAATTACCAGTGGGTAGGGATTGGTATAGTTAATTTTTATATTCATGATTGGGTCGGGTTGGGTGATACATCTTGTAGGGGACTTAATGTTCTATTGTGTTGTCAACTGCCTTTGTTGGCAAATTGATTAAATAAATAATTAAATAAATAAATAAATTCCCACTGCACCCACCAAACCTTTATAAACTTTCTACAAATTTGTCGGGTCATAAAGCTTAAACCTTGCAGGGTTTTTGACCCAAAACCCCCCTCTTATCTGGAACACTCATTTAAAGATAGCTTCTTCCACAGGCAACACTTGTGCTTTTGAGGAAAAAAAAATGTTTCTCAGCTTGGGTCCCTGTGTTGCTAAGTGTCCCAGTGCTACTGATGTGAGAGCAACCAAGTGCTTTGTACTTGGACACTTTGCAACACAGAGAACCCAACCTGAAAGACAGATTCCCCCCAAGAAAACACAAGTGTTGCATGCTGAGGAGGCTAGATATGGAGAAACTTTTGAACAACTAAAAAATAGGTAAAGCAGATTTGGTTGCACTGCTGATCCCAACAACCTCATTTTCAATAATCCAGATAGACATACATTTAACAATACTACTGTGAAATTGCTCGGAATATCGCCAGACACTTAACCGACAAGGCCACAAGCCGAGTTGCATAAAATCAGGCAATATTCCATGAAAACTAAGCAGGATGATTGTTTCATTATTGAACACACTGACAACAAAGAACAAGTTTCAGAGTTTGTCACTGAAAAGCCAGAGAAGCTGCCATTTTCTCCATGACACACTTGTAAAAGTATAAAAAAATAACCACCAGATATCAGAGGATACCTATATCGAGTTTGCACGACCAATATTGAGAGCACCACTGGGACTATATTTGGACCTTGTCACAATGTGTTGAATAATAATCAGGGATGTTTTATGCATTTCAAACTTTTGCCCTTTGTGTAAGGAACCTGCAATATCACTTTGACACTTTTGGCAATTTTTGTGCTAATAAAAGTATTTTGCAAATTCATTCAAATGTATATTTAAATGTGGATATTATTTAATACCAATTTATTAGTTTTAGTTCTTTATTTATTACAATATTTAGAGCATTTTCAATTGAGTTTCAAAAGTAATTCATGTTTTGCTTTGGTTTTGCAATGCTTTGCTCCCTGAAAATTGGCACCACTTTCTCAACCAAGGAGAAGCAAAACCAAAACCAATCGTGACTTGCATGCGCATATTTTCCTGGGATTTGCACCGGCTACATGTAATTGCTTCATATTCTGATTGGCTCATTGCACTGTTTCAGTCTGTTGTGATTAGTCAGAGTATAAATAATAATATTGCTTTGGTTTTGGTTTTTTGACACTCAATTGAAAAGTGCTCTATGCAGAGTGCTCTCTCGTGACAGTTGTTTCCAGAGTGGCCCTGTATAATTATAAAAGTTAGAAAAGTTACCAAACAAATGCCTTCCTCCCTTTTTCTCCCAAGGCCCTCTGGACCAAGAATGGATCCTGTATAGTATACCCATGTCATGCTATCATTGTATCGGCAGACATGTCCTCTGGCCAGCAGCAGTTCTTTATGGGCCATACTGATAAGGTAACATTCAATATTGGCTCAACACTTCCATTAACAGTGGTGTCAGTTACAGCTGAATATGCTTGTTGGGCTCTTGGTATATACAGCTGATGGGAACAGTTACAAACTAAGTATGATAATTTATGCTCACAAAATTGCTACCTGAAAATTCCTAATACAGTTCAACCCCTATTAAGCAGCCGCACTCTGGGAAAGAGTGACTGCTTGATGGGAGGTGGCCACTTAATAGAGGTAAAAAAGATTAGATGAACCCAGCTAGATGAACCCTCACTGGGACTTTGATTGATTAGTAACTGACTGCCTAATAGGGGGCAGCTGCTTAATAGGGGTTTGACTGAATCAACCTTTCTCAAAATAAGTTTACATAAGAATTTCAACTCAGGGATGAATGCATTCTTCTTGTAATGAACCCTACTAAATGTCAGTCTATGGTTGGCTACTTAGCCTGTTAGTTTATTTAAGTGTTCCAAGATGTTTTAAGGTACACCTTGGCATGCAAAATTCCCTCTAGTAATTATAATCCACAGAAATTTAGCCCTTTAAAATATTATTTAAAATGTATAAGCCCAAACCTTAAATCCCCAATTTTCAGTTGTTTGTTTTGGCTATGTTGCTGAAAGCGACATGTGTTTAATGCAAAACAGACAGAGCGCCAAGGTGTACCTTCATAATTTTGATTCAGAATGGCGTTCTAACCAGTAAAACTTTTCCAGGTTTCTGCTTTGGCCTTCGATGGAAGAACAGACATTTTAGCTTCAGCTCAAACTGGCTCACCTTCTGTTGTCAGAGTATGGAAATACCAGACAAGAAGATGTGCTGCTATGTTTAGAGCAGAAATATACAACATTCATTGTATAAGGTAATTGTCAACTCCATTTTCTATTGCTCCAAATAAGCAAGAGATTTATTTATTTATTATTTTTATTCATTTAACTCAATATTTTACCAAGAACATCCAATTTAGCCAGGACTAGTTTAAATGGAGTCCTGAAAAAAAAATACCGGGGTACATAGAATTTACACAAATATAATAAATACAAAGGGTACAAAATAGAATGTTAGGTAAACTATCTAGTATTTTGCTCTTAAAATGGCACTTAACCTTGGTCTTAAACTCCTTAAAATTCTTGATTTGCCTTATTGCTGGGGGAAGTGTATTGAAAGTGCGAGCTCCATTAATACGGAAGCTGCCTTGATATTAAGTGGTTTTGGCTAGGGGAAGGCACAGTAAGTCTTGGTGTTGTGTTCGATAGCAATGCATTTCACTATCGTGCATGAATTCACCGATAAAATAATCAGGCGCTAGACCGTTAATGGATTTGAAGACTAGGATACACTTTAGGTAGTCACGCTGCTCCTGCAGGTCATGCCAGCTGAAGACATTACATAACTCAGCGTACTTGACTAATCTGCCTTCGATGATGCTGGCAACCCACCGATGGACATTGTCCAAACATGCCTTGTTGCCAAGGCCACAGCTATCCCAGACAACATAGCAATAATAAATATATGATTTTCACATATGATTTTCATATAATTATTCATTCTCACAATACAGCAATAGTCAAATAACGGTAGGACCATTACACAATAAAGAGTAATTAAAATGCATGAAAATCTAGAAAAGACTATGAGAGCTTTGCGTAGCATGCCTAACCGAGGAAGATCTCTTTGCCTTTGTACTCAACATGCTCTTTCCAAGAAAGATTTTGATCTAACATAGCCCCTAAATATTTAAACTTCTCACCCCTTTCAGGATTATGACCATCGGCCTGAACAGTCAAATCACTGACTTGACTGACTATCAACATCATTTTAGTTTTGTTGACATTCAAGGACAGGAAATTAGAGCGTAGCCAATGGATGACGTAACCAAGTTCAAGGGTTAAATTATGCCTGATGGCAACTGTACTGGCCAAAACCAGCTGCGCAGAACCGTGTCCTTGAACTGCTTGTGATGTCATCAGTTCTAATGCTCATGGACAACTTTTACATGTAGCATGTGTAGGGGAAAGTGATCTTTCAAACCTTACCCAAATGAGCATGATTCCATCAAACAGACCAGAGAAAACACATAAAAAACAAGTGACGTTGAGCCAAAAATTTGAATGAAAATCTTGTTCCACTACCCACCTGCACTTCCTTCCATCTAATCCTATGATACTAAAAGTTTTCCACAAATCTTTTCTCACTGAAAGGAAGCCCAGAAAATGCCCAGCAAGAGAAAAAGAAAGTGAGGCAAGAAAAGTGAAAGAGAGGGGGAGGAGAGAAAGCGAAAGGTGGAAGGAGAAGGAGCAGTAAAAGTTTTCAACCCAAAATTGAAATTTTGTTTTCTGTGCATGCCCTAAACTTGTTTCATGTTTTCGCTTGGCCCCAATAGCCTTTGTGCTATATAAATACTGCCGAGGGTAAATAGAAGTCATTTATTAGTTTATAGGTGTTTATTTATTTAGTGTCAATTATGTTTTAGTCTCTCATACAGTGGCAACATTTTGTGTGGTGTTGGAAAGGACAGTCATGGCAAACAGGTAATGTTGTCTTCATCAAAGGCGTTTTCTTGACTACAACATTAATGTTACTAGTCAGGATAGTCGAAGGGCGTAAAGGTTGGCTTGCCTTCATGGCCAACATGTAAAAAGTGACCCACCAAGATTTTGCCTGATCAGAAGCTACATGTATGAAGATCCAGGGAGTCATTCGTGGCTTAGATTGACGAATGTTTTCTACTTACCGTATTTTCTCGATTTAGTGCCAGACCCCTATTAAACGCTGGCCTCATATAAACACCGCGTGAAAACTAGTAATTTTAAAATAAATGCTGGGGGCATTTGATCGAGGCCCCGCGTTTGTTCGAGGCCTGGAGTTTGATCCAGAAAAGGCGCTGTACTTGCAGTCGAACTAACAAGTAAATGGTGTGTTCTCTTGAGTAGAAGTCCGACAACATACTGGTATGGTACTCTTTATTAGTATATTTAGAGCCAGATATGTTTGAAGAAGAACTTAATGAAATTGTTGTTTATGAAGATTAGCCAGTTTAAACTTTCCTATAGTATTGTGGATGTTTCGCAAGAAGGACGTTGGCGACATTTCCTATTATGAACTCAAAACTTTTTTAGCTGTACCCGTCTACTTGCTATGTTTTGTCCATACATTAGTTAATGTTCTGTTTGGTTTCAATTGGTAATAATCATTTTCGGTGACTTGGGTCATTTTCGGGTCAGGACAAAGAGAATAATCGTTCTGCCCAAAGAAACTGTCTCTGGGTCTCAAAGAATAGATAGTAATAAATCAATTTAAAAAGTACAGAAAATTGCACCTTGTAATAAATGCTGGACCCTGATTAAACGTCGGCTTCAAACAAATGCCGGGTCCATCAAGGCCAAGTTTGAAATAAACGCCCCTTTTAATTGAGAAAATACGGTACTGTGATTAATGTCATCGTTTCTGATAGATGGTTGTGGTGTGGGATGTCAGTCATGCCATCAGAGGTGGTGAAGTTTCCATCATTGCAAAGGCTCACACAGATGTCGACATTTGCCGCATGAGGATAGCAGAGTTTGATGACAGCAGGTATTGCAAAATCATGACAGTTTTTCTACTTTTCCCTTTTTGTAACTGATACTTCAAAATGTGTTTCAATTGAAGGGCTGAGAGCATAAACTGCCTATGTGTAATTTTAGGTCGTTTTTCTATTTTGCTCGGAAATGAAACAAAAATCAGTGAATAAAATACCGGAAAATGTTTTTGAATCGAATTGCTTGCAAGTCACATGCAAAAATGTGTTTCATTTCCGAGGAAAATCGAAAAACGACCTAAAATTGCACATAGGCAGTTTATGCTCTCAGCCCTTCAATTAAGGTAGTTGAAAGGAATCAAACGAAGAATGATCCTCGCATTTGTGAATGGTGTATTTATAGTTATCCTTTGAGATTAGGTTGATTTCTCTTTGTGCTTGATTCTCTGCACTTTTTACATACGCTATATGTTTCACTGAATTTAGATTCGTCAATTTTGCCTGGTATTTGCATGAACGTTTTATTGAATGTTTGCCGATTCATTGCAGGTTGGTGTCCTGTGGCAGTGACAACATCCGCTTCTGGCGGATACGTCATGGCTCTCTCAGATCGTGTCCTGTGGACCTTGGTCGCCATGTTTCTGTCCACTTTAATGATATAGTCTATGGTGCCAAGAATCCCCACAGTGCGGACCCAGCAGTTAGGAAAGTGTAAGTACAAAGTTCTTGTTAAATTGCTTCTAAATGATTGTCGTCAGTTCCTTTGCCCTGCTTTAAAAGAGCATGTTTAAGACTTACTGGTGACAAACATGTTACAGCTAAATTGTCCCAAGGTTTTTTGCAATTGAAACAGAAAAAGCTAGTTTTTCAAGTTTGCCATGGTCAGAGGAAAATCAGGGTCAGGGAATTGTGTACTATCAAGTCGGGGAAATTCTAAATTCTATATGAAAGTCAATGAAATTTACTTTTGGTTAGTGATTAGGTTTGGATTCCTTGGTAATAAAGGTAATGTCGTTTCAAAAACTTCCTGCAAAGAAGTTGATTTATGTGGCTTCATTTGCTAAGGATTTGTCTTGGATGTGCAGTCAAAATTGGTTTGTGGGCAGGGAAATCTCAGGGAAATGTCAGCCGAGGGAACTTTTTCTATCCCAATGAGTGACAACCCCATTTTTGTGGAAATCCCTGCATTTTGTTGTCCTGTCTTACACAGCTTTGAGCTTAATGTTTGAAATACACAGGACCTTGTACACTCCGTTAGGGAGCATAAAAGCAACAGTAAGTTTGACTGGAACCAGCTGAGGTTTTTACTCCAACCCACCTACAGATACATGTATATGCTAGGACAGACCACAACTCTGGGAAATATGATCCATACTCTATGAGAACAGTGTGAGAGTTATTTCACACCTCTTTCGAGTTTTGTGTGGAGGTCAATGAAACAAGGCCAATGGCTTAGCTCCTAAGATACATAACCAGAGAGCGTTTTATTTCTTTACCTTATTATCTGAACTGAAAACTATTGTATTATATGGCGGACGAATGAAGAGACTCAAAGAGCGAAATATCTACTGAACTACCATGCTTAAACAGTTTTTATATATTTAACCAACTCCCTTGCTTAAGTGGAAGGTGGGTGCCTGGGATACCCAGGGGCTTCCACTGTGGCCAGCTAGCCCCTAGATAGAATACTGCCCCCATGGCTGGCAAATCCCCACAACCCAACCATGAGCCCCCATTCCAGGCACCCGTCACACTGATGAAACAGTGGAAGGAAGGAAAAATAAGGGATGGGAGGGAGGGAAGACGCTAAATGAACCGCTCCACAGACCACTGCACAAACGCTCGACGAAGAACTCGCAGATCGTAGCGGTGTACAAAGTTACCACGTACCATGTGAGCCTGCACTTAAGGGATTGTCCGCTGCATTCCCGCTGAGCTCGCTGGCCGCTTGACCGCTTAACTTGTGGACCGCTAAGCTTGAGAACTGCTTAACCGCTAAGCTTGTGAACCGTTTGACCGCTAAGCTTGTGAACCACTTAACCGCTAAGCTCGTGGACCGCTTGACCGCTAAACTTGTGAACCGCTAGACTGCTAAGCTTAAGCTTATGGCAAATCCCCACAACCCAGCCATGAGCCCCCATTCCAGGCACCCGTCACACTGATGAAACAGTGGAAGGAAGGAAAAATAAGGGATGGGAGGGAGGGAAGACGCTAAATGAACCGCTCCACAGACCACTGCACAAACGCTCAACAAAGAACTCGCAGATCGTAGCAGTGTACAAAGTTACCACGTACCATGTGAGCCTGCACTTAAGGGATTGTCTGCTGCATTCCCACTGAGCTCGCGGGCCACTTGACCGCTTAACTTGTGGACCGCTAAGCTTGAGAACTGCTTAACCGCTAAGCTTGTGAACTGCTTGACCGCTAAGCTTGTGAACCGCTTAACCGCTAAGCTCGTGGACCGCTTGACCACTAAACTTGTGAACCGCTGGACTGCTAAGCTTATGAACCACTTGACCGCTAAGCTTGTGGACCGCTTGACTGCTAAGCTCGTGGTGGTTAACTTAGTTAAATTACATTTAACCAAATTTAACCAACTGCCTCACTTAAGTGGAAGATGGGTGCCTGGGATAACCAGGGGCTTCAACTGTGGCCAGCCAGCCCCTAGATAGAATACTGCCCCCATGGCTGGCAAATCCCCGCAACCCAGCCATGAGCCCCCATTCCAAGCCGAAGGGACTCTCCCAGCTGACGCAAGCCAGATCAGAGAGGGGAGGAGGGGCTCAGGACTGGGGGAAACCCAGGCCCCGAACCACCAAAGTCCTGAGGCACCCTACAAAAAAAAACAACTAGGAAAAGAGAAAGATATGCAAGAAATACCTGTCAAGTGAGAAGGTTTGCTACCCCCACAATAGTACTGAGGGGAGTGTGAATATAAAGCTGATAAGCATCGCTGGACCATCTGCCAAGCGTCTTGATGAGGTGATCAGGTAAGCCACCAGAGGCTGCTGAAGTAGCTGCGCCAATGCGGAAGCTATGGCCAGTGTAGCAACCAGGGACTCCAGCAGCGGAGAGGATGTCAGCCATGGGCGATGTAGGGGGGTGCCATCAGAGAGAAGGAAGAATGGGCCAGGAGTTGAGCCACGGACGTGTAGATACTGGGTAAGGGCGCGTACAGGGCACAGATCGCGTTTCCCAGCACCAATGTAGATATAACAACCTTTGCGAAAGGGGCCCGTCTTAGAGCACTTAATATGAATCCTGAAGCTGCGTGGATTGACTAGGGAATCTGCTTGGACATCGCTGACAGCAAGGTGGATGTCGGGATTGAAGGGGGGGGGGGGGGGGGGTTGATAGTGAACTCACCAGAGCGTAAGAAACCAAAAAAACCAAGACAGCAGGCAGCCCAAAGCATTGCATGGTTGTAGTCAGAGAAGTTCAAGGACTGGAAGATAATGTGCATCAGCTCGATCGTGATGGGTTGGCGCTGACACCTATTTGAGCCTTGGTGGCGTTTGATACCCCACAACACACGCTGTAACCGAAGGCAACCAACCAGCGGAGAAGACAGACCCTCCTCGATGTGAAGGGACCGGAGTGCTGAAAGATAAACCTTAATGGATGAATGGTGGAGAATATCGGCAAGATGACAGCAGAAACGGATGAGCACATCTTCACTGGCTGGAAGAGCTGATCCCAAAGGAGATAGGCTATTGTCCTGAGCACAGAAGTCTAAGAAGCAGCGTTGGGCAGAAGCATAAACTTTACTGGTAGAAGGGGCAAGACCCTGGGTCAAGTAGAAGTGGCATTTATCTGACAACGAAGTCCCAAGTGTGAGACTAGCTGCTGTGGAATCTGGGTCAGAATGGAGTCTGCATGAGGGGCTAGTCGGCGAAAACGCTGAAACTGAAAACGAGACAGGTAGTCAGCGATCGGGTTAGACTTCCCTCTAACTGAGGAGGCAGTGAAAGAGAAAGAGTGATGACCTGCCAACAGGGACAGATAGCGAACCAAGGACATGATGGTAGGGGCTCTTGAAGTGTCAGACCGCAGAATATCCACCACTTATAGGAAGTTGACCCGTTTGGAGGCCCATAGGGGACCCCAGAGGTACGCTGCCACAACGATAGGGAAAAGTTCCTTGTACTCTATAGACTCAGAGACCTGTGTTGGGAGCTATGCACCTTAAAATCTGTGACCCTGGAACACTGTTCCGTAACCAAGAGCCCCAGAGGCATCTGAAGAAACCTCGAAGTCGGGAAGTGGAGCCCACTGGGGGTACAGAAGGAAGCTGCAACCATTCCAAGACTGGAAAAACTCTCGCCACCAGGCTAGGTCAAGGAAGAACTCCTGATTGAGAAGAATTGGGTGGTCATCTTGTCGAAAGGCGCACAGTTGGTTTATCATAAGACGCAAGAAGGAGCGACCTTGGGGTACGACTTTGCAGGCATGCTGAAGGTGACCTATGAGAGACTCCAGTTCCTTGCATCTACACTAACGCTTCTGTGACCAGTCCTCCAACAAGGCAGTTACATGTATCCTATCCAATTTGTCCCGGAAAGGCGCGCCTGCAGATTAAGAGAGTCCAGCTCGATGCCCAGGATGGTTAGGCACATCGACGGCCCTTCGACCTTGTCTGGATGGAGGGGGATGCCAAGCTTGGTAAAACAGTCAATAGACATGTCCAGATTTTGTTGACAGACAGAGGAGCCAGGAGGGCCAAGAGTGTGGAAGTCATCAAGATAATGCATCAGGAAGGCGACATCATAGTTTTGCTTGGCCACCCACTCTACTAAATCAGCTATACCTGTGAAGATATATGGAGCTGACCTGACACCGAAAGGCAGGACCATATCGACATAAAAGGCACCCCGCCATTTCATACCCAGCAACTGGCGATCGTTTGTATGGACTGGCACAATACGGTATGCATTTTGCACATCGAATTTCGCCATGAGGGAACCCCGCCCCAGCTGCATTATGCCTGCAATTATGTCGTCTACCTTCATGTACTGCAGAGAATAATCTTCGCCCG
The DNA here is from genome assembly GCA_016490735.1 of Pachyseris speciosa. Lineage (NCBI taxonomy): Eukaryota > Metazoa > Cnidaria > Anthozoa > Scleractinia > Pachyseridae > Pachyseris > Pachyseris speciosa. The sequence continues at coordinate 344,515 of JAEMWC010000199.1, read as the reverse complement.
CAATCCCGTCATTGACACTGTGGCCAGCAGGGCTAGACAGGTCCAGGATGAGCCGCCATTTCCCAGGCTGGTGGCATTTGGGGATAACGCCAAAACGGCTCACGTGGAGGACAGGGAGGGGAGGCTGAGAGAAGGGGCCCGCCACCCTGCCTGACTGAACTTCGGATTGCAAGTAATTGTCAATGACCTGAGAGTTTTGAAGTGCAGAAACCATATTCCCCGACGCCGACTTCAAGGAAATACTTTAGTTGAAGCCTAGGTGAAAACCATCGCGAAGGCCTTGGACCACAAGTTGGAATCTATCCACATTAATGGGAGTAAGCTGAGAAACCGGTCTTACAGGACACACAGCTGGAGAACACAACGAATAACTGGAACTTGGCAGACCCTGCTGCTGAGAAGGTAAAACAAAACGAGAACGCAACCCTAATGCTGAAAAGTTACCATGAGAACCAACAAGAACAGAATCAAAACTATGTATAGCTGAATAGGCTAGAGGGGGCCTAGCCACGGCGGTGACCCCCTTTGACTGGGAAGGGGAGCGGGACCGTTCTCTCTGTGCGGAGCGGTGAGGGCAGTGGATGCGACGGTGGTCCCCATGGCACGTTTCACAGGAGTGACGAAATCGGCAGCGACCAAAGGGCCAGCAACAACAGCCGTCGTTCCAGGAGTGACAATACTGGCTAGACTGGGGGTGCCCGACGACGCCAGAGGCTCTGTTAGTGACAAGGCAGGGGAAGTGGAGGAGTCAGAAGCAGCTGGAGTGGTGGCTGGAGATCTGGTGTGAAAATTGTAGAGCTCTGGGTGCATGCGGGACCAGTCGGTTGAACCTGAGGCTGTAGCTTCTTTTCTGAAGGCGGTGTCATAGTGGAGCCACGATTTGTCAGAAAAACGCCTTGCTGTCTGAATAATGAGTAACTTGTATTGGTTTAAATCTTTCCAGCGAGAGGGGAAGGTGTGGCAAAGAATCATGGAAAAGATTGTAAAGGCTTCAATCCAGGTGCTATTTCGATGACCCGTTTCTTGGACTCTGAGACCACCAGTTTTCCCTCCAAAAACGCTTGGGGTTCGATTTCTTGGGCTCGAATATTGTCTGGAGGAAGGTCAGCCAGGTCTACAAAAAGCCCTGCTGTAATTTTAGAAACAAGCCAGGACCCACCACAAAATGCTTTTTGAGGCTTGGAAAAGTGGAGGAGTCAAATCCGGTCGTGCCACCGCAACAGCCCCCAATCCCTAAAGGCAAATTGGCGGAGGACGTGGTGGGAAGAGTAGAGACAACCGGAGGACCGCCAAATGAGCTGTAAGTTGAAATAAACGAAGGCACAACAAGCGTACCTGAAGACTGGGAGGAAGAGCAGGGAGTACCAAAGCTCAAGGATGCCGGAGACTGCGTAGAATTTTAAGCCGAGGAGAGAGTACTAGTCGTCTCGGCCATGTTTGTGTTCCCGCCACTTGAATCCCGAAGGGAAGAAAGCAAAGGAGGTAGCGATTCCGCAAGAGCTCTTGAAATAGCCTGATCTAAAGAGTTGTTGTCCGGCAGAGAAAAAGGTTGACTTGGTGGTGAAGCTGGAGTGTTAACTGGAGGAGCTGGTGTAGAACCGCTACCAGAACGCGAAGACGCGGTAATCGGAGAAGACATCGTGGACAAGCTGTTTGTGGTTTGCATCTGGAAAGAACGTGACGACATGCACGCCTTGAAAAAACTTGGAAGAAAAAGGATACAAGAAAAAACACGCTGTAGGACTTCGGCTCCTAAACACGCTAAAAAAGGACGGGAAGACGCTAAATGAACCGCTCCACAGACCACTGCACAAACGCTTGACGAAGAACTCGCAGATCGTAGCGGTGTACAAAGCTACCACATACCATGTGAGCCTACACTTAAGGGGTTGTCCGCTGGATTCCCGCTGAGCTCGCGGGCCACTTGACTGCTAAGCTTGAGGACCGCTTGACCGCTTAACTTGTGGACCGCTAAGCTTGAGAACTGCTTAACCGCTAAGCTTGTGAACTGCTTGACCGCTAAGCTTGTGAACCGCTTAACCGCTAAGCTCGTGGACCGCTTGACCGCTAAACTTGTGAACCGCTAGACCGCTAAGCTTATGAACCGCTTGACCGCTAAGCTTGTGGACCGCTTGACCGCTAAGCTCGTGGTGGTTAACTTAGTTAAATTACATTTAACCAAATTATAGTGCGTCAAATGTGTGTAAAAGATGCGATGTCTTGTTTTTGTTATTGTGATAAGAATTTGTTGTTTAACCTTAATGCCTTTATTCTTCGTTTTCAGGTATTCTTGCACAAACCAAGGCACAGTTTACCAGATTGACTATCAAAAAATTATGCTGGACAAGGTCATCAGACTTCTGCCAGTTGGTTCTCGCCATGATCCAGCTGGCAAGTATGGTGGCACTGCTACCACTGAGTTCGGACTGGGAATAAATTCAATCTGTGTAAACGATTCGTTCTGCGCCACTGGTTCTGATGATGGAATCCTCCGACTGTGGCCTCTGGACTTTTCCACTGTGTTCCTTGAAGCTGGTAAGCAGATTCATTTGAATGTTCGTCAAGAGGGCTTAGACAAGTGGTTTCTATTATGAAGAGTCTTGTGATCATATTTCAAATGGAGGAGTGTGCTCTATAAAATGTTAAATGATCATTATCATTGTCATTATTACCATTACCATTACCATTATTATTATTATTATTATTATTATTATTATTAGGCATAAAGTAGATTATTTCTATTTTGTCTAGCATCAGTTCTGAGAATATAGAATAGGGAAGTCTCAAAAGAATAGCAAAGTTAAAGCTAAATTTGTTCAAAAGATTTTAAAGGTCGACATAACTGTATTCTTAGTAAATTTTCGTTATAACACCCTCTCAGCACTTTATCATTTAATGCCCAGTAATGTTGGTTGTTCTGTTGCGGATCTTCCCCTATTATAACTGCACTATTAATAATATTTTTTATACTTGCTGTTTATCTTCAGAACACGAGGGACCATTAACAGCTGTAAACATATCCAGTGATGGACTGTTTGTCTTAGCGGGAACCAGAACTGTAAGTAAATAACATGTTAACGTTAACTTTGGGGAGCGTGGTTGACAACACCGATTCATTGTTTACTCTGGTTTCTCACTGCCTTAACCATGATAAACGAGAATTTAAATGACTTGCTAATAAAGACAAAACATAAATTAACAATTAAAGAAGTAGTTAGGAGAGGTGCTGATAATGTATCAGTCAATTCCAAAAGTGCCCATCCCCCCCCCCGGCATACCCCGGGTATTTGAACCGAAATTTGTCCCGGACGGTGGGGCATTTGACTTTCGGCTAAACGTTGGTCAGCGGTCGCCAGCTAAAGGGTTTCGAACGTCTTTCGCGCCCAAATATTCATTCATTCGGGTGTTTGCCCGGGTGGGGGGGGGGGGGGGGGTGGGGGATGGGCGCTTTTGGAATTGACTGATACATAACCTTGTAGAGATATTTATTCACAGCCAACGATCTAGTTAAAAACGTAGCAGACGTTTTTCAGAGGCATCGGTCTCCAGTCATCATCAGTAGAACAGATTAAAGTTACGCGAGTTTGTATTTGTGGTGTTGATACAAATGTAAAATGTTAAATGGTGTTGCAGAAAGTAAAATGACAAGAAGTAATTCTGTTAATGGCGATTAAGGGACCGTCGGAATAACCAGACTAATAGTTATTAAAATTTTGTCTCTTTTACCTTCCTGATCAATGTATATGGCTTCTCCTATACTGGACCGTAAACAGGCATTTAATTCTAAGTATTCCATCAACGATCACTATAATATAAAATGTCACTGATATGCTATCTACTCTCAAATGGATATCTCTGGAGCTCAGGCGATCTGACGCATGTCTCTGTATGTTATACAAACAGAGTAATGGATTAGTCACCTACGATTGCGACAAGCTTCAGAAAGAACATAAGAGCAGAATAGGCACCAGGCTCTCGTCTCTCAGTCATTGATTTGAGCAGCCACGTTGTACATGTGACTATTATAAGAACTCTTTTTACCCTAGGACAATTGCACAGTGGAACAATCTTCCACTGGAAACAGCAGCAGCTACTTCGTTACCTTCATTTAGGCTATCGCTTTGTAACATTATTGACTAGGGTTTTTTTGTAATAGGTTTTTATTGTTGTCATTTTTAGTATTTAAAGCAGTCTGCAATACTCTGTTAAGAGTGAAGACTTATTTGGTAAATAATATGAAAGTTGACAAGTCAGTTTTTTTTTGACAGGGAAATCTTGGTGTCTTGGATGCATCTGCACGCACCTACAGCACTCTGATGAGATCACACACCCAGCAGATCTTAGCCATGTCATTTGATTTAACTCGCCGATACCTGGCTACAGTTTCTGCCGATGAATCCATAAGAGTCTGGGACCTTGATACTCTCGCACAGCTGTTTGACTTTCAAGCCCCTGGAGAGGTTCCCTGTGCCATAGCGTATCATCCTCGGCAACAATGCTTTGCCTGTGGCTTTATTTCTGGCTGTGTAAGGGTGTTTGATGTGGGATCCACAAATCTTATGGCTGAGCATGACAAGCATTCTGGCCAAGTAACTGGTTTGGTGTTCACGCCAAATGGAGAGTTCATACACAGTGCGGGAGCACTAGGTAACACACAAACTGTAACTCGTTGTTTGACGTGATACCGAGTGTTTGACTCCTGTCGTGTTTCATGTCATCTCATATGGTATCACAATAGCCAGAACAAGATCTGTGTAAAAGCACCATACCCACACCTCCCATCACATATTCAAACACTGAGAAGTGAGTTGAAAAAATGTGACGTAGCTGAGATTTTTTAGGTGTTTGGATATGTGATGAAACACTCTTTCGAGTGTTTGATGTAGCTTATCAAAGCATTTTTAATTCATGAAGAAATTCAAAGCAAACCGTAACGTTAACCCAATTTTATGATGATTAGCATCACATAGTCAAACCTCCTTCCTTTGTTTTTTCTACAACCCGTTGAACGCTATTTGATTTCAGGTGCTCTCACTGGTCTGTAATTTTGGTGTTTGTGACCCAAAGGAATTCTGGGTAATTCTTGCATAACGGCAACGTGGAAGTCCGTCAATGTGCATTTCAGATATTTTTTATAAGTGTCGAGCCATCCAGTCCTGCTGATAAAATAGTGCACCAACTCCATTATTTACAAGTCAAAACTCGCTAAAATTGTCATGCGATGCCCTGGAATCCATTGTTTCTCACCTCTGTTTTCTTTCAGAGGATTGCCTCTACCCACCAACTCAGCTTTAGTATGCCAAGCAGGGGGCTTCTTAAGTCAAATACTTACCCGAATACTAGCCAGAGTGCTTGCTGAAAAACAAGCACCAGCTAGCTTGGCGAGTGTGGCAAGAAAGATAGAGCCTTCAGTGTTGTGGATCAGCAAAATCTCCTTGGTAACCCCTTGTATGGAATAACGAGATTGACTTGACCTCCCACCCTCCGGAAATTGCAAAACAAGACTTACTAAACGCCCGCTGGGAAAGGGTTAAACATTACCTTCTTTCATCTTGTCTTCTGTGGTTCTACCTATCCATTGAATTGTTTCTATATCAGGAACTCTATCATCATAGTAGCTGTTTCTCAGTGAAATCGAATGAATGAAATAGTTTTATCCTAGGTTCCCTTGCACTGTATGACGCAGCTGATGAAAGATTCCAGCTGATTCGCATTCTGCCCAACACAGTAGTAATGGGCGCCAAGTTTGGACCGCATGTGCTGAGTGTGAGTGAGGACAGCTTGAGATTGGCATTCATTGGTCCATCTGAGTACACAGTGACTGTTGCCAATGCCAGATCATTAGATGAGGTAAGGCTATCATGTTGTTGAACCAGCAACCTGTGAGCAACAAAAGATCCATATCCTGGCTGCAATTGCTCTAGTTACACCACGGGCATTCTAGCACACGTACGGCCAAGATTTCTAGGCTTTTGATGCCATGGCATTTGTCAATTGCACTATAGTTAACATCATACGTCTTCTTCACTTAGTGTATAGAGGTCCCTGAGGGTTAAAAGGAGTAGCCATAACTAGTTAATTTAGTCAATAGCAAAGGTGTGGTCTGGTCGTTTGTTCAGTATGCTGCTTACAGGAAAGCTAGGGTGACTTGTTTTTGTTCAGACCAAAAGAAAGATGGGAAGCCAAACAAAAGAGCCCAAAGACGGGCTATCTGTAAATGAGTAGTCCTAAAGAACAAAAAAATAAATGAACGTGATTTTGTTCCAGCCGGAATAACTTTGATCCGCAGGTTTTACGAATAGACATCACCACAACCACCACAGACAGATCAATCGTAGACTGCGCTCTCCACGTTTGCTTTGCGCCAGCGTCACTCAAGCAACTACTGGTTATTACTTCAACATCAAGGCTGCTGAAACTTGACTCGCACAATGGCGTCTTGTTGAGTGAGGTGTGTGGTCACGTTTTTGGCGTTTTTCTGTGGTAGTAAAGTGTGATCGATCTGCCGCATTTAAGATTTAATCAATATACAGGTATGAGAAAAGTATATTCTTGTTCCGTATCGGCGCTGTTTTTCTACGGTAAACAACTATAAGCAGGGTTCGTACAGGTCCTGGAAATCCTAGAAAGTACTTACATTTTAGTGTAGCATTTTACAGGACTGGAAAGACCTTGAAAATGGTAGGAGGTCCTGGGAAATCCTGGAAATCTATAAACTGGAGTAATAGAATCTGCCTGAAAGACATTGAGGAGCAGCCGATTGGGAAGATCCAACAACTGAAAAATACTTAATTTGCATTGTGGCTCCCGGAAAAAACTTTCTGAGGCCTGGAAAGGTCCTGGAAATTTGTTTCTGAAAAAGTGTACGAACCCTTTATAAGGAAAAGGAGATCTTTGGAAAGGCTATTGGAATCCAAAAAGAAAGCTTGGGTTATTCTTGTATTTCTCAGAGATAATTAAAATGCCATATAAATGTGAAAAATACAACATAATAAAAATGCATGTAACATCAAAGGAAACTCGGAAAAAAATCCGAGTTCCAGATGGGATTTGAACCCACGACCCTCCACGACCTAGACGGACGCTCTAACCACTGAGCTACTGGAGACTCTATGGTGAGCAAGGGTGAAATGTGGGCTTTGACTGGAACCGCATCACGTGGTCACACAGCCAAATAATGACTAGCACACTCATAACTGCATCACACAGTCACATTAAGGCATATCAAAGATGCAACCATCCAAGACCTCCAAAGTGAGTGAAATAAGAAATACAGCATGATAGAGATGCATGAAACCCCAAATGGAAACTCGGAAAAAAATCCGAGGTCCAGATGGGATTTGAACCCACGACCCTCCATGATCTAGACGGACGCTCTAACAACTGAGCTACTGGGACTCTATGAAATTTCACCCTCACTCACCATAGAGTCTCCAGTAGCTCAGTGGTTGGAGCGTCCGTCTAGATCGCGGAGGGTCGTGGGTTCAAATCCCATCTGGAACTCGGATTTTTTTTTCGAGTTTCTTTTGATGTTACATGCATTTCTATCATGTTGTATTTTTTAATTTACTCACTTTGGAGGTTAAGTATGAAAAATACAGAAAATATTTGAGATTTGCTCAAACCCTCTAATAACTACAGGGTCATGTTGGCGGCCATTTTATATTCCGAAGGTACAGTAACTTGACCTTTTCTTAGTAGAGTGCTAAAGTGTGGCATCACAAATATTAGAATTTTTGAGATTGTGGGATTTGTTGAGATTTTCAGAAAGAGCAAGATGAAAAATGCTAACTTGCCAAGAAACAGCTTTTAAAGGCTCTCCTGACTCCATACAAATCCTTCTAAATTTGACTCGGTTACAATGTTTGAACGAAGTAAAATTTAGAAGGATTTGCATGGAGTCAGCAAAGCATAACGTTGCTAATATCTCCCCATAATTTCACAAATTTAGTTTTTGTGAAGTCATCACTTTAGAACTCTATACATTTAGTTGGAGCAGCCTGGAACTTTGCCTTCCCTCAGGTATCCAACATTCACCGTGGTAGCTGTTCCAGTTTGGATGTCAGTCGTGATGGGAAGCACCTAGCAACTGCTGGAGATAGAGTCGTGAAGATCTGGGACTTCCACATGAGACTGGACATCAATTTTCAGGTATTCTGGGCAGGGCACCTGGCAAACGTGTTAGCAGCTGGGAAGAATCAAACGCCTGTGGTAGGCAGCATGATTGCAGATGTTGGAGCAGTGGTTCAATCACTTGAACGTGTCTGTACACAAAATGATCTCTTGCGTTGTCATTATCTAACAGGGAGGGCATAGAGGACAATAAACATTAGTAACCACTCAAGGTTCAAATCAAATCAGACGAAGAATATTCCTCGCAGTTGTGAACGCAATTTATACAATTGCAAAAAGAAGCCTGAAAAAAATTCAGGACTTCATCGGGATTACCGATTACCGGTGCGATGCTCTAACCAACTGAGCTATGAAGCCACTGACGTTGGGAGCAGGTCAATTGTAGGTTCATATGTTCGCGTGAAAGAGAAGATTTATTTCATATACATCTTTCACACTCTAGGTTCAATTGTCAGATCTGATTGGTGTTCACAGGGTACCGTCCTTGTCTTATAGCTTTGTACAAAACACTTTACTTGAACATGAGTGAACCTTTTGGCAAAATCATGAAGTAATGTTGAAATTGATGGTAAGCACATCTGGAGTCTAAGGTTGGTTGGAAATAGTGTGTACATTCTAAAGTGCGTCTAACCAGACTCTTCTGTTCGTTAGGTTTTCATTGGACATTCAGATCATATACAGCAAGTTGCTTTTACCCCTGATTACCTTGGTCTCGTTAGTATAGGGGAGGCCATTTTACTTTGGGATTTCAAAGGAAGAGGCCGACAGTTACACATCAATGGGTAAGCTACTGTGTGCAAGAATGTGTAGTTCAGGGTATTTGCATCAAGGCCCTGGTAAACGAGGACACATTGTTGCGGACACTGTATCTCATGATGTTTCTTGGGTGAGCAAACGAGCGGGACAACCTTAAGTGTTGTGTTTCCATACTGCGCAAACTGGGACGCATTTGTTGAGGGCGCAAATTTTGTGCCCGCAACAAATGTTGCGCGTGCGGGCAAACAGGGAAACATTTGTGTCCGCAACAATGTGTCCTCCAGGGCCTTTAGAAGAAGCAAATCTTCTTCAGAAAATTGGTTCTTGAGTTTGGAAAAAACGATTTTTCTAATGTTACGAATGATTGTGTTAAATTGTTTGAATAATACGTTTCCAAATAATAATAATAATAATAATAATAATAATAATAATAATAATAATAATCTTGGAACAATGAGAAACTCAACAGTTGGAAGGAAAAAAGGCTTCTTGGTCAATTTGTAAGAGAAATATCAGAAACGAGGCATGTAGAAGAATCGTGGAGCTGGTTGCGAAAAGCAGACTTGAAGATCCAAACAGAAGCACTTATTTGTGCAGGCCAAGAACAAGCCCTTAGGACTAATTATGTAAAATACCATATTGACAAAACGGTGGAATCCCCATTATGTAGGCTATGTGGCGAGAAAGGTGAGAGTGTAAACCATATTGTCTGTGAGTGTAAAAAGCTGCCCCAAAGGGAATACAGAGACATGACAATGTTGCAAAAGTAGTTCATTGGAAGTTGTGTGAGAAATATCATCTGGAAAAGAAGGATAAGTGGTATGAACACGCACCTGACAGTGTAAGTGAAAACGACGACGTTAAACTACTGTGGGACGTGAACAAACAGTGTGATCATGTCATTGAAGCCAGAAGACCGGAAATTGTAGTTGTAAATAAACAGGAGAGAAAGTGCACTATTATTGATATTGCCGTACCAGTGGATAAAAGAATTGTTGAAAAGGAGAATGAGAAAGTTGAAAAGTGTCAGGATCTTAAAAGAGAAATTGCAAGAATGTGGAACATGAGAACTGTGCAGGTGGTACCAATTGTTGTAGGATCATTGGGAAGTGTAACAAAAAACTTGGACAAGTGGTTGGGAAAGTTGAATGTCAAAATTAGAATTTCATTACTCCAGAAAACTAAGTTACTGGGAACGGCAAGGATTTTGAGAAAGGTGTTGGAGCTCTAGAGTAAGGAGAAAACTCTAAGGGACCTTTGGTCACGGGCTATGACCCGCTCCCTTAGGAAGCAAACCGGAAAAAGATCATCCAGTTCACAAAGCTGATAACAATAATGATAATACTTTATAACTTTCAAATAGCTCACAACGAGCTTGATCAATCTCGAGAAAATTTTGCTGGTGTTGAGAGTGGTTTACTTCACCGTAAATGTTGGAATATTATTAATCAATACAAAATCGACACAGTGGACGATTTGGTTTGGAAAGTAACAAAGACTGATTCAACTTTCCGTGTAAGTCCTTTCAGAAACTCTGCCTTTCAGGAGGTAAGATGGCCCAACAGTTGGAGCGCTGGACAAGCGATGCGGATGGCCCGGGTTTACTTCCCGCTCGCCACGCTTCAGTTGTAAATAGCCAACTGGTTCGCCTCCTGCCAGTAGGGCTTTTTAACCTTGTTATGTTTATTTGGATTATTTTTTTGATGTATTTGCTCGGCCCCACTAGTCTTTGTGCTATAAATACTGCAAGGGTAAATAAAGGTGACTTATTATTTATTTATTTATTTATTTATTTATTCTAGCTCCTGTTGATGCCACCTCATTTCAATCTCGTAAATGAAACAATCAGATAAAAGTGTATTTAGTCCCTATTTGGTTATTCCTCTGATTTGCACTTTTAAAAGAACTATTCAATTTTTGTTTTAGTGGACGGGAACCACAGAAGAGCTATATTAAAGAAGTTCCAGGTATTGTGCTATCTTACTCTATTATGCTATGACCAAGCCTTTGGGCACAAGACTGGATCAAAATGCCTGATGTGATTTAAACCAGATTCCAGCGAACAATGATAACACTGAGATGAATGTTGTAACTTTTAAGAAGGCTTGAGGTTATCGGGGATATACCATATTTCATATCCAGTTTCATGTAGCCTGACAAAGTTGAGTCCTTCAATCGTTTTGCCGTACATTCCTTCTTTGGTCTTAAAATAAAAAATGTGATGTGAATTCACTTTCTATGTGACATAATTGGTATGAAGTGATCAGTGTGGACAGAACCGACACAACAAACGAACTGGCAAATGTAACAATCGGTTCATGCGTTAGCATGCGTTCATCGAGATATGAAGCACGCAGGAAGTTTGGAGAGCACGAAAGATGTGTAAGAGTTGAACACGCTACGCTTTCACTTTGATGTCACTGTTTTAAGCAATCCGATTGGATTAGAAAACAAACTTGAAGGGGACGTAAACGAACCCACACGCTTATTACGGCACGTTAGTTTCCAGTGCTGTGGCACACAACTCAGGGCTGGATGAAGGCTGGGTGATGGGCTGATCGCCTCTCTTGGTCATGGAAACCTTTTAGGAGGGCCTGTACTTGTAATCCTAAGAAGGAGCAAGAGGCGGTAAACTGCTGTGAAATGTGAATGATGTATATGAAATAATTCATATATGAGCTGAATGAAACGAAATCAAATGAAGAATGATCCTCGCAGTTGTGAACGCAATTTATGCAATTGCGAAAAGAAGCCTGAAAAAACCCGTGATCTCGCAATATCGGTGCGATGCTCTAACCAACTGAGCTATGAAGCCACTGACGTTAGTAGCAAGTTCCCTTGAAAGAGAAGAGTGTGAATGATGTATATGAAGTAATTCATATATGAATTGCGGAAAAATGAAAATGTTAAACTAGCGGCAGATGAAAGAGCTTGAGAACTCTCGCGGTAGTCGTTTCTCAAGGTCAAACGAAACAATTTTCTAATTACGGTAGCTTTGGAATTTTTTCGCTGAAGGATGCCTTGTTGCTTTGTGCTTAACAATCCAGTGATGACATCCTTCTTTCTTGAAGACTAACCAGTTACTACATCCTTGGAGCGTCAGATGTGGTTGTTGAGGCCTTAATGGGAATGCCAATCCCTCAAAGAGTCATTTGATTTTTGTCATCATTTGATTTTTGTTGTTTCAAAATTCATTAAGATTAATTTCTGTGTACGATTTTCCATACAGACAGAAGTGTGAGAATCACTCCTGAAAGACCGTACAGTCCAACTCGCGGCCATCCGCACACCGTAACTCCAAGAAAATCTGTTCCAGTACCCACCACATACGAACCTCCACAGTTCGATGTAAGCCCAATCCCCGCTGATGTTCTTGATGATGAAGAAGTGCCTGGCACGCGTGATGACGTGCCGGCGGTTGAAGTGCGTGGTTATTATTCTCCAAAGAAAAGCCCACTGGAACAGGTTCCAGAAGATGGCGATGGACGCGTAAGCTTTGCATTTTGTTTGTGCTTACTTACTGGGCCCATTATTTGCAAGCTGTGTAGGCACTGTTTAACAGAACCGCGGTCTACAAGACAAGACATTTATTACATAATATTGGCTGTACACTTTCTTGGCACGCAGTTAGCCAAAAACGCTAGTCGTGGCGTGCCAAATTAATTCTATTACAAGTCAGATATTACAGATAATAAAAAGCAAAGAAAAAGGTCAAATTCAGTGTTTCTATTGGTTGAATCCAAACGTTACACACTGCAAACAGTAACATGAACGCGTACAACAGAGATTACCCAACATTTATCTAAGTGAAATAACCCACTTACAAAAAGACGTAAAAGCAGCTTAATTTTCTTAGGCCGCCGTCTAAAGAAGACGATGTTGAAATTACCGGCCCATTGTGTTTAGCCTCACCACACTTTTGTCAAACTTTGAGACCTGTAAATGGATATGTCATTAAGGTTTTGAGATGCTGGTTCCACGAAGGAAGCCACCGGCTATAGACTGAACAGAGCCTTTCTGTCTGTTGTGTTTTCGTTACTTTCAAACCTGAGTACGTAGCCAGTTACTTCCAATGTAGCCGCCGCCTGTAATAGGGTGTAACTGGCTGATTCTCAACATCCTTGGAAAAGCTTTTTGATGGAAGTATAAAGCCGAGAGACAGTGTGTTTAATGAGAACCATTGTTAAAGTAGGCTGTTATAAAAGTGGCTGACATAGGAATTAGGCCACCTCAGATTGTGGTCTCCTTGTGAAATTCAGTTGTAATATGTTGACACCAGTTTCCAGCACGTATGCTTTGATGGTTTGATTCTAACACTCTTATTCCTTGATACCACGATGATATCAACCAAATCCCGAATCACTGGTGGACAAGTTATGGCAATTTTCTTATCATAATAGGTTACCATAGCATCAGCAGAACGCGTCAGAAACATCCCTGATTTTTGATTGGTAATAAGTAACTTAAAACGAGCTCGGTGGCCCCTAGTTTTTATTGTTGAAGAGTAATTAGCCTGTCGAGATCTAACATTACGCAAAGCTTAAACAAATTAGTGAGAGTCAATTCAGAGCCACCTTTAAATTTCGAAAGTTTCAAGGTGGCTCAGAATCTGCTCCTACAATTTTTTTTGTAACTTTGTCTTATTATTTCTCAGGAATTAGAACCGGGAGTCACAGAGCTCGTTTTTGAGTTATTATCGCTTAAAGTGTCTATGTCATCTTCTGTCTTTTTTGTGGTTCTGGTATGTACGTAAAGAGAAGATAGCTGTTCGAATACGTTTTTCGAATTCAACCTTGTTTGTGCCTTGAGTCGGCATTCAAAGTTCCCGCTTGAGCCACGCCCATCAAACTTGACCGAGCTAGTAAGGGGTATGGATCTATTCCTGGTTTGACGTCACAAATTGATTTGCAAGTCTTTGTAAACATGCATGCAAAGCAGTTTGTGACGTCAAACCAGGACAAGACCCATGCCCCTTACTAGCTCGGTCACGTTTGATGGGCGTGGTTCAAGCGGGAACTTTGAACGACGATTTCAGGGCAAAACAAGGCGGATATCCAAAAAACGTTTTTGAACAGCTATCTACTATTTATGTACATACCAGAACCACCAGTTAACTAGCTATACTGTTGCTATATATGGTAACCTATTATGTCAAAAAAATCTCATAACTGGTTAATCGACCAGATGTTTGACACCACCATAAAGGTAACAACGTATAAAGACTGATAGTCATGATTGAAGTAAAAGTGCTGGAAGCAGGAGTTAGTCACCTGAAATGTTTTAATTGCGACCCGTGTAGCTTACAATTGCCTTTGCCACACTGTATCTTCCAGTCGGCTCCTTCAAAGACGAAATCACCTGCGAGAAGATTGAACTTCAACTTGCCACTACACCCCGAGTCTGGAGCTCAAAATACAGACACTCTCAGTGTTCCTCCTCCAAAGGTTACTAAGCATTACAAGCCAAGTGAGGCAGTGTCCACTTTAGCTGAACGTAGATACACAGCTCCACCCAACCAGGCAGGGCTCCAACTAAAATCCGTTCTTGGCTACAATGGAAATGGAAGGAAGAACATGGTTTGGAAATATGACACAGGTAATAACAAATAAAGCCCACGTACCGAGCAAGGGACTTAGAAAGATAGCACATGCTTTCGAGTTGGTCACCATCTCTACTTTAAGTACCTGAATTAACTTAGTTATAGTTGTGTAAATGAAATATGAAATAATTCTCATGTGAACTACGGAAATGAAATCAAATGAAGAATGATCCTCGCAGTTGTGGACGCAATTTATGCAATTGCGAAAAGAAGCCTGAAAAAAATTCAGGACTTCAACGGGGTTTGAACCCGTGACCTCGCGATACCGGTGCGATGCTCTAACCAACTGAGCTATGAAGCCACTGATGTTGGGAGCAGAATCAATTGTGGGTTCATATTTGATTTCATTTCACCAATCCGCAGTTCATATATGATTTAGTTCATATTTCATTTACATTCATTCATTTCACGGGAACATATGAACCCAAAATTGACCTGCTCCCAACGTCAGTGGCTTCATAGCTCAGTTGGTTAGAGCATCGCACCGGTATCGCGAGGTCACGGGTTCAAACCCTGTTGAAGTCCTGAATTTTTTCAGGCTTTTCGCAATTGCATAAATTGCGTTCAGTACTGTGAGGATCACTCTTCATTTGATTAGTTATAGTTGTTAAGAGCCTGTACTTGCACCTGGGAAAGTGATTTGAACCAAAAAATGTTATGTTAAAAAGGCAGATGGAAGAGAAAAACAAACTGCAAGCTGTAAGAGGCCAATTGTGTTGGAACTTTGGTCAGAAAATGTCTGATAAACACTTTTTTGTCAGTTTTAGTCCATTTGGCGAGGACACTGAGCTTAATGCCCCTATGAAAAGCCTTAACTGAAGGCGTGAGATTTTGCCCAAGAAAATACTCGTGTTGCTTTTTCGTTTCTATCAAGGACTCTTTGCATACACAAGTGGTTGCCTTGTGGTTATAGAGGACCTCCATTCGGGTACCCAGCGTCATCTCATGGGACACACAGAGGAGATCTCTACTTTGGCACTACAGCACGATGGCCTTGTACTGGCATCAGCCTCAGGGCCCTCTAACACTGGTCCCAGTCAAATCTGCCTGTGGAATCTACAAGATGGCATTTGTAAAAAGGTGTGCGACAAATTCAGCTTTCAGAAAAGTGTCTTTAGATTATCATGAGTGTAGACTTGACAAAGAAAGCCAGAGAGAAGGGCGAGGTTTACGTTTGCAAGACCTTTGGATTCTTCCATGACTAGTGATGTTGAAAGCTTGTTTCTTGATGAACATAGCGTAGTGTAGAGCTAACGAATGGCGGGTGGTGTACGTTCTTAAGCTTAACTTGTATATTTGATGACAAACCGTACAAAGTTTACATGTAACGTCACAAGCAGCCCAAGCGTACTATGTGTGGAGTCAGAGTTTGAAGGTCATTAGTAAACATTTCTAAAACGTACGCGTATTTCGAAGAAATAAATGCCTATCTGTCTTTAATTTGAGGTCTTTTCGTTTGTCTAGCTGTAATAAATTGCCTTTTAGTCAACTCAATTTGATATTAATATTTGCATCATTACGCGCAATTTGGATATTTGTGGCTAGAATATAAGCACTCATGTGTACCTTAGACGCAAGCATCAAGAAAATAATCACAATCACTCAAAATATAACCTGTAAAGCCTTCTTACCTCAATTCCACAGCCGCCTTGTGACATCCAGCCGTTTTTAACGCCATCTCATTGATTTTTCTTCTTACGAGTGCTGTACAGTACTCGTAGGAGGAAAAATCAATGAAAAAATCAAATGAAAATACAGGCCAAGAAAATAAAATAAAGGGCACTGACTGTAGTAACCCAAGTTACAATTTTAATAATTTAGCGTGAAACGCTCTCAGCCAAAGCGCTACGGTGTTGTTGGCCTCGCAAATGCGAAGGGGAAGTAAAATAAATGCAATGTTTCTCATGTGAAACATTAGGGACCTTAAGCAACACGTTGACAACGAGAACGCCACAAAACGGTAGGCTTAATGAGCAAAAACAATCGCTCTGCACGTGCGTTTTACATTTTGGTACATTTCTTTGCCGTCCTCTGCAAAACAACGTGAAATGACCAAAGTTTAGGTTTTCTTGACGGCAAATTTTTTTTTCTCTTTCCAGTACTTTGACGTCGCTCGTAGTAATTTAGTTTCTGGACATATCGCCAACATTTTCCAAGTTAAACACATTGGAATAATTGCGAAAGAGTTACAGAAACGAGAAATTATATTTTAAAATGACGTTTTCGTTGCCTTTGCCGTCGTCGTTGCTTAAGCTCTCTATTATATTATATTGTACTCTCTTGTGCCTCCCACCTTTTCATAGAAATAATTCAGCTCTGCTGGCAACGACAACGTCACCGTTTGCAGATTAGCTAATTGTATTGGTTTCGTCCGGGTCTCTTTAGGTTCTTTACCAGCATGAACACGAGATAGTGTGCCTTGCATATGCCCGAGATGACCGATTCCTGGTGTCTGTGGGTGACTACAGGGAGAGTTCAGTGGTGGTGTGGTGCACTAGAGACATGGTTGTTCTCGCTGCATCGTACGCCAGACAGCCTGTTCATGACGTGATGTGGGATCCATACACTGCGAGCGAGTTTGCATCAGTGGGGCAAGATGGATCTGTGTTGTTTTGGTTGCTGGATGAGACTGGTGGAAAACTGACGCTGAATGTAAGATTGTGTGGGTGTACAGTTGGAGTCGCCAACAGTGCTATTCAAAGTTTCTTAGGGAAAAAGCGACATATTATTAGAAATCTTGAAAATGAAAATCTAGGTATCGAATCCCTAAAACTCGAAAACGAAGAACACAGACGTGAGATTGATGGTTTGAAAGTGAAGCGGATGTTCTGTTTGTGGGCTTTTGCTTTAGAAAGTACCATGATTACAGCCACTGGAAGTAAGAAGCCACAGCACTTGGCTTGGGATGGGAAAAGGTATTCTGAAGCTCAGAATACCTTCCCCATCCCAGGCCAAGTGCTGTGGATATGGTTTTGAATAGGCTGAATGCGTAAACGTCCACAATGTTCTGAGTGGGTTGCCATCTAGGCTCCCTGATTTATAGCAGGTGAAGTAATCTTTACCCAGCCTTATTCCCTGTTCCTGGCTCTTGTGCTGTCAAACTGTTTTATGACTCTTGATTATGATCAAGCTTATCTGATGTTAGGTTCATGAACCAGACGTACCAGAAGAACTTGTCCAGTCCAAGAAAGTGGTAAGATATAATATAATGGCTTTTTAAAGGACTGAAAATTTTTTAATCTTACAGAAAGACCATCCGTCCAACAATATCGTCCAACAATCAGCTAAATATAAACGAGGTCCTATGGAATACTGTGCACTGTTGCGAATACTGTGCACTGTTGCATGATTGTTGCAATAAAAGTAGCATTTAACATACCACTGAACCTTAAAATCCATCCTTCAGTTCCCTTACTTGGGTAAGGTTTTTGTAATATCGAGAGGCCTCCACTTTGGTCGGCCAGTCTTAGCATTGAATACCATTCACTCTCATGGCCAGTTAATTCAGTATTACTGCATCAGCAAGATCAGTTGCGTACAATTAAGGGGAACCGGTAAAACGAAGGTAGTTGTGTCAATCGTAATGAAGGACAATTCTTTTACAGAGAGATGAATACTATGCTTTTACTGCCCTTTGGTATGCAGGAGACAGTGTCATGTATGCTGGTACCAGCTCAGGTAAGTTAGGGGTCTGAGTGAGGATCATGTTATGATTTTTCCCGCCATATCTTTTTAGCTGAAATCCTTTAGTTCTCCATCATTTTACACCATGAGTGCTGTATTTTTGATATACTTTTTTTTTTATCAAGGTATGCTGTCAGCATGGGACACGAGACAAAACAAGTGTTTCATTCACTGGGAAGGGGACACCACAGAAATCGGTATGATTTGATCAAAATTTGGAATTTTCCCCGGATCTTTTGAGTTGGTTCTTCGGCTAATTTGATATATAGGTTTAACTTTATTTAACTATGTTGCGCGGTTTTTGACTCGTAGAGAACATTGTTCCAGAGCACTGCACCGCTATACTTAAAGACTAAGCTTGAGAAAATTTGTTTTCGGCCTTGGAAGTGCTTGGTCAGTTTTGAGTTTCGTAAGATTATAGTTTATCTTGTTATCATCGAACTTTTTAAAGGAGTCTCTCAGATAGGGTGCGGATTGCTCATTAAAGATTTTGTGCTTCAGGGTAGCCTGAGCAACTATACACAGTAGCTGGAGTTATCGGCTACTTTTTGCACATCCGCGCCGCCCGTTTTAAACTTAGTGACAGCCCTTCAACAATAATCGTAACAAAATGATCGTACATTTATAATTATGTCTGTCGTTATGTTTAATGCTTCCACTAGATCATCATATTATGTTTACAGTTATGGCTCCAATTATGGTCATGAGCGGCGTTATATCACCTGTGGGAAGTAAGCCTGCCACTGCCATTAGCTTTGTTAAAATTGAGCTCATTAACGTTCGTATGCCAGATGTCGCGGTAGTTATGTTCATGCACTTCCATTTGATTATTGTGATGCTTTACAGACATGATAATGGGTCATGGAGGTACTCTTGTGGTGGGCAGCACCTCAGGAAATCTGCGTTTGTGGTCTGTGGTGGGAGTGTGTGAAATGAGACTTCCTGGAGAAAGTACGAGGTATCTTATTCGAACTAATTTTCGCGTGTACTTAATTTCGCGAAAAATTTCAAGGCGTATTTCGCGAGTATTTAATTTCGCGACTTGGGGAGAAAAAGAGAACCGAGTCGTATTTCATTTCGCGATTTCGTCCTTTCCAAAAGAATTCGAATTATAAATACCAGTTGATTTGGAAGACGTTTTCGTTAACTGTTCCAACAGCCAGATGACAGAAACAACAAAAAACACATCAAAATTGCGATGAATACAAGTCTCACGAAAAAGCTTGCTACAATAGCAGTACGAGTCTTGAATGAGCAACCAATTCGAGACTTTACAGCAACTGTAAATTTTTGCACGAATAAGGTAACTGAAATTTTCACTGCTTGTAGCCGCTCTCTGGATATCCCAGATTGCGAGCCATTATCAGCGCGGCGAGTCTGAAGCATGGGGAAACGATACAAACGATGGTTCTGCACCATTGGCGCAGCTGTCTTGATGTATGATCTGTTTCTTAATTAAGATGAGCAATATCAAATAGCAAATGCCATTAGGGAAACACGCACAATGTGTAAATGATGGCCAAAGCCAGTACAAAATGTAGGTTTTTTACAAGAAATTATACGGCATATGCCTTAAAAATAGAAATAACTTGGGCCATTCGATCCCCCTGCCTCGGGACACTAGAAAGTTTAAGGTAAACTTGGGTTACGTTTATGTTCATTTGTCGCTGCAGCTTTGTCCGATGCGTAATGGAGTTTTTCAATGTGTTATTGGCACTGGATTTGGTCAGACTCGTACCCAGTCGCTATTTACGTGTTTTGTGGGGAGAGAAGATTGGATACGAGAATGGGTTGAGGCGCGCGGGGTGTTGTGGGACACCCCGCGCGCCTCAACCCATTCTCGTATCCAATCTTCT
This sequence comes from Pachyseris speciosa, assembly GCA_016490735.1. NCBI lineage: Eukaryota > Metazoa > Cnidaria > Anthozoa > Scleractinia > Pachyseridae > Pachyseris > Pachyseris speciosa. Next base: position 324,487 of record JAEMWC010000199.1, on the reverse strand, counting down.
CTCCCCACAAAACACGTAAATAGCGACTGGGTACGAGTCTGGGATTTGGTCCTTTTTCTTGTTCTGAAGATGAACGTTAAATCTTCAAGATTAGCGTACTAAGCCAAGGTACAAGTTGAAACTGACTGCTACAGTTTTGACATCGTCTATATGTTGCCATTTAGGCTGTCCAGTGATGGCCTTGTGATGGAAGACGAGATGGTACTTGATGGAGCTATTATTTCAGCTTCATTTGACGAAGCACTAGAAACGGTAAGCAATTGTTAATCCTTTCCTGTTATACTTGCCTTTATTTGTTTCGTGAAAAATTAATATCAAAATTACGTTTACCAGGGAATTATTGGAACTACGTCAGGTACGTTATGGTATGTCAACTGGGAAGAAAGAACTAGCATAAGACTAGTCAGCGGACATGCCCAACAGGTGAGGCTTGTAATCTTCTAAAGGTAATACCCTAACGTTGAGGTCCAACAAGGTCCCACCCGCAAATAGAAAAGTAGAGCCTTCACTTTACTTCACTACCATACCGGCCGAAATTTGTTTTCACCTTCTCGATGTATGGCTTTGAAAGGTTTGGTCAGCAAACTTGATAGAAAGGTTTATCGTTACAGTCAAATGTAAGACGCGAAATTCATTCCTAACTATTTTCGCGTCTTTAGATCAATGATCTGGTTTTCAGTGGCCCTGACGATCAGTATTTTGCTACATGCAGTGTGGATGGCATTTTACACCTTTGGAGTGGAGACAACTTGGAGCATCTACAGTTTCAAGTCCTTGGACAGGTACCAAGAAAGTCCTAAGAAATTGTATTGCGTAACCCAGTGTATATTTTAGGAGGATACATTATAATACTTTATGACCGCTTTTTCACCAGACCATACATGATGACATAGTTTATTGCTTAAAATGTTTGCTTAAAGGTAATTCCTCTATAATAAAAGTGACAATAGAGTTTTGTTCAAAGTTTGCCCACTGAGTATTTATGATACAACTTAAATTTGAAATAGAAAAGGGGGTGCCCGTGTTCATTAAGGAGCAGTGAGGCATTGAAAATGCCCCATTTTGGCATTATTTAATGCTTATTATAAGAACGCGTTCCAAGTTATTGCAAAATCTTTGTGAGCCCAAACGCATGAGAAGGCGCATTAAACTACAGTCAATACATTGTGTCGAACACAAGAAAAATTTCAAATTTGATTTATACAAAAAGCTGAATCCTTGATTAAAAATTCGAACAGAATTTCTTGCCATGGTTACCGAACTGCAAAATACAAAAGACCACAGTGTATCTGCTATTTTCCTTATTTATTCAATTTTCAACAATAGAAATCAGATCAGTGTGAATGATATATGAAATGAACCACAGAAGAAATTAGATCAGTCTTTTCTCACACAAAGCTAATGATTAGTTGATTAAAATCACTGGAAAAAATATGGGGTGTCCATGCTCCTTAGTGAGCTATAGCCATTTTTCAAATCTACCATGTTTTCAACGTGCGCGTGCACGAGCGCGCGCTCATGATGCCATAAATTATGCGCAGTAAGGATGCGCGATGCAAATGTGACGAATCGCCTTAACTCTTTCCCAGTGGGCTCTGTAATTTACCGGACTATGTTAGAAATGAGCCACTATTATTGCCAAATACACAGTTGCTTAGACTTTAAACCCTTTTAAATGACCAAAACTCCCGATTTTCCTTGAATACGACTGTTTATTTTGTTGCAAAACCAGATAAAGCTCTAGGACAACACCAAACAATACGCAACTTTGTCTTGAAATTTTTCAGACAAAAATTCCTCTTGAAGCTAAATGTCCACGTTGGCAGCAAACTTCAACTCCACTTCTTACAATTTGTTACACTTTTTCCTGCTCACTTCTTTAGTGCGACGTGGTTAACGCTATTTGATTTCAGTTGCTCTCACGGTCTTGCCTAACAGCAGCATGCAACTCCAACAATTTCCATTTTACATTATTTTTTATAAGTGTTGAGCCACCCGGTCCTGCTGGCAAAATATTGCACCGACTACATTGTTCACAGGTTAAAATTCGCCAAAATTGCCATGCCAGGTCCCGGAATCCACTCACAAAACGACTAAAGACACTACTTCACTCCGTGAATTGCCATCACTCGCTCTAATACCATCAACCCAGCTTTATGATGCCAGGCAGGGGGCGTCTGAGGTGGAAAATGGCTCCAAAAACACACTTATAAATCAAATACGTAACGAATTGTAGATGCAGTAATCGTTTAGAAATAAACGACAGCTAGCGTGACGAGCGTGACGAGTGTGGTCTTGTGTACCAGCAAAATCTCCGTCGTAACTCCTAATATGGAAGAATGAAATTGACTTCGCCATCAACCCTCAAGAATCACAAGAAAGAAGGCACAAAATGGCCGCTAGGAAAGAGTTAAAACGTTGGACGGTATATCCAACGCTGGCATCCTCCAAAGCCACTTTTCATGGTGTGATACCACTAGGCTTATAGTCTATCAACTGATAAATAAGTGACTCCCTGCATTATCATTTTAGACCTGCAATTGTGTCTCCTTCAGTCCAGTGCCCGCAGCCACTCCCACTAAGTCAATTACAAATGAAGGACAGACAGTGGCTACTGTCCACCCACATCCTCCACCTGATGAGCCTGTGATTCAACCCTCACACTGTGTCGCTGGTTACAGTGATGGAACCATCAGGATATTTGATCTTGGGAAAGTGGAGATGATCATGAAGATGCAGCCTCATGGCGCCGCCATCACTGCTATATCATTCTCGGCTGATGGTAAGAACGTTGCTCATATTACTCGAAAGAAGAAATCGCCAGAAATTATGGTTTACTTTAGAATCCAGAAATCCAGAACTTCATCAATCTTCGGAAACTTCTTTTGGCGAGAGTAAAAGTGGAGATACTTTAGAAACCTACGAAACAACAAACGTGGCCATTAGTCACTACGTTTGGGTTTCAGAGGCGGGAAATACGCACTCGTGGTGTGTTAAATGGTCATCAGGTGCCCTGTCATTGAAAATAAAACGCGCAGACAGGGCAAATTTTGGCCACTGCTCAGAGTGTGGAGACAAAGTCACCAGTTGTGTGTTGAAAGTCATCAGTCTTGTGTTATGATTTCAAAAGTGAGAATGGTGGACAGCGTTCAGTCTTGACAGTATTTTTGTTTCTACCAATTGTGTAGGCAGAGTTATACTCAGTGGAGCAGAAGATGGTTTGCTCGCTATAAGCAGTCCCTCTACAGGACTCACAGTCAGATTATTGAATGACCACAAAGGTGCACCAATTACGTGTCTCCACGTCTCCTATGTTAAGGTGATGAACCAGACTCTTAGTGGCAGGCGTTTTATTCCTAACCGTACCAATTTAAATTAAGGTCCCAGATGCTAAACAGAAACTGTCAGTTGAGGGTACTTACACTCCCTTTGCGCATGCTAAGTGTGTACGTTTATGCTCCTGCATCACATGTAGCCAGTGAGATGTGGCTTACATGTTTACGTAATTGGTAGCAGAAATGGGTGCATTGGTAAAGTATGAAAAGCTAGGAAAATAGCTAGGGTTTCTGTCTACATAAGGTAATTTGCTGGTTTGCCATATTTGCGGAAGGGAAATCCATTTTAAGTGGTATACTTGGACACAATTTCGAGTGTCACTGTACATCAGTCTTCGAAATGTTCTCGGAGCATTTCACTGATTGTCCAAAGGTAAAGGAAACTGAAATCATTACGGTGCCAACAAGCTAACAGGGTGTCCACATTAAGCGGGTAAATTTTAGAGAAATTGTATGGCATTTCCGCTGAGGCTGACAGAACTTCTTTAGTTACGGGGCGTCCATGTTAAGTGGGTGTCTGTAAATTGGGGTTAGGCCTTAGTATCCTCTAGATATGACCTCAGAAACACAGGATCACAAGCTCTTACATTTAAATCGTTGCATGGATTTCAAGTTGCTTAACCTTTCCTTTCCATCAATTGTTACGTTAGGATCAACAGTATTCTTTGTCATCCCCCCTGTTGTGGCTGGCAGCAAGTGCTGATCGTCGAGTGAGTATCTGGAGTGCTGATTGGTCCAAAGACTTCTGTGAGCTGGTAGACTGGCTGACCTTCCCTGCTCCACCTATTGGACCCGATGGAAAGGCCATCAGGAGAGGGGATATTGTAAGACCTGGCAGGTTTCTGTGCTTAAACTTAGGCTTCGGACAGTTTCTTCTGTTAACCTCTATTTTTCCTACCACGTATTTATCGCGAAAGGAAGGCGAATACAAGAATCACCTTTTCGCAAATGCGAACAGCATTAAAAACCACTTACCGTACAAGCTCTATTAAGCCCTCCGTTTGGAAGTCGATTTTTGTAATAAGCCCCCCTCTTTAATAACCCCCCTCCCCTTTGGGCCGTGAGATTTTGTAATTAGTCCCTCCTATTCCCTCTTACGAAATCCACTTCATGCGACCCAGTTGGTTTGGTTTTAAACAAATATACACTCAAACACAATACTGTTTGCTGCTCTGTATTTAATACTAAAGTTTTCACTCTAGTTGTTTGAGTTTTGTACAAAAACTATTTTAAGACGATAACGGCGCGTTTAAAATTTGGAATAAGCCCCCTCTCTAATAAGCCCTCCGTTAATGAGGGCTGAAATGAAATAAGCTCACCCCTTCCCCCCGGTGGGTTAATAGAGCTTTTACGATAATTAAGACTCTTCCAGTATTTTTCACTTTTACCGTCTGTTGTTTACCACTGCAACTCGAGCGAAACATGAATGAATTCTTTACTCTTTGCTCTTTGCTCTTTGCTCTTTGCTCTTTGCTACAAGCAAAGACTTCCAGAGTCACTTCTGATTGTTCTTGTTCGGCGTTGTTGTTATGACATTTTTTGGTCAGAATAATTAGGCATTGTTCATGTATTGCAAGTTATAGCCGATTTTAATACCCATTCTCTTTACCTTATCAATTTCCGCAAAGCTCATGCGCCATGGCTTCTCAATACACCTGTCTGCCGTGTTGTTTTTCATTAGTTCTTAACACCATTTCCTTCCTTTTTGTGCCACCCGTTGGTTTCCATTGCTCATTTATAGTTTTCATACTCTTATGGCATTGCCTGCAGATTTAACATAATTTGCAACAACGTTTCTATGTCACGCATCATCTTTGTTGATTAACCTCTACCAGACCCAGTATAGTCAGCTTCCTCCGAGCCTGGCCCAGTTCTCCCCAACAGATCCTGATATTGTTGTGTACACGGGCTATGGTATGCAGAAAGTGGTGCAGTTTTACAGTCTTTCGCAGCAAAAGGTACAGACAAACAATCGCAACATCATGTTTTGGGTCCATGCTCATTTCATCGAGCTGTGATTTTTCTGGTTTTAATGGTGAATTGTTCCATTTTACAGGTAGTGCGCTCAGCTGCTCTGACACAGTGGGCGAAATCCATGGATATATCACCAAAGGGAAATCTTATTGCTATCGCAACAGAAGGTAACGATAAGATAAGAAATAATGTTTTGTCGCACTCGCCTTTGTCAGTAGAATGTACAATGTTTGTCTAAGTAATGCAAGCTATTTCAGTTTTGTTCGCCTTTGCCTGGCCAACTCATCGATGTAATAATACGACGAGTAACGTTTGTCAAACTATTGATATTTTCTTGCTTGTGTGTGTCTATGGTCCATACGACTTTTAGAACCCATTTTAGTTAGCTATAACTGGGGAGTTAATTGATAGACTAACAGGCTGACTGGCTGGCTGGCTGACTGACTGGCTGGCTGACTGACTGACTGGCTGGCTGGCTGACTGGCTGGCTGACTGACTGTCTGGCTGACTGGTTGGCTGGCTGACTGACTGGCTAGCTGGCTGGCTGACTGGCTGACCTGCTGACTGGCTGGCTGGCTGGCTGGCTGACTGACTGACTCACTGACTCACTGACTGACTGGCTGGCTGACGGACGCACGGGCGGGCGGGTGTTAAGTTGCTTACATGAGACTTAAATGTTTTGTTTTTGTTTTTTCTGTTTCTGCTTTGCATCCAGAACGTCTTGTGAAACTTATGGATTATGCTGAGGCGAGTTTTCAGGATTTTCTGGGACACTGCAGTGTCGTTAACAATGTAAGGTTTGCACCGTCAGGAGAGCTTCTGTGTTCAACGAGCCGTACCGAGGTGTTGATGTGGAATGTAAAAGCTTAGCTGCGTTCCAACAACATTTTGAGTGACAAAAAATGTCGACACTGCATTTTGTGCTACTGCATGGACTAGATGATGTGTGGGTCTTACTCAAGTCAGAGGTCGCCCTTGATTACAAAAGGCATCAAATGTTAGGAGTGGCCCGTCTGTAAAGGAGTCGGCTACGTTGCAGCACACACAAAAGAGGCCAAATGCATCGTGTGCATGGAGGATTATAGATCAGAAAATGCGTGGGCCTTCATCTGTTCCAGACTGAGTGCTTCCTCGGTTAGAAGGCACCTAGACTGCGAGCAGTCCCTCTTTCTTTCCTTCGTTATTTTTTCCGCTCGCTCAAAAAATCGACGAAGGAGAGAAAGAGGGACTGCTCGCAGTCTAGAAAGCACCAAGGTGAACGCGTCTTGCAAAGGTGACACTAAAATGGACATACCTGTGAATGGAATTGTTGCCTTGTACTTCCACATCATGTTGTACACCTACGTCTACACCAAAATCCTTATGAGCGTTTCAGTGCATCAAAGATGGTAAAACGTGCAAGGTTACATGTGAAGACGATTAGAAATAATGCAAAAATTAAAAAAAAATTCTTAACATTATGGTGGCGCTTATCAATATATGACTCCTTTGACATCGATGTTGTGGAGAAAGGAAAGTCACAGACAACCCACAAGTCAACCAACATGATGATGAGTCAGGGATTTTTACCTAGGTACGATGTTTCAGAGTGAGTGCTGGTATCGTTAGTGACACAACGCTAGTTTTACTTGCCAAGTCCAAGTAATTTAAAGCTACAATCGTGGCCAGTCGAGTATAAAGGGACGGTTACCAGTTTTTGACGTCTTTACCTCAACAACTTCAACCTCTTTTCAAGGAGTTCCTTATTAGCCAAATCACCCCCTCACCTCACCCCCTATTCAGTGTTGAACATCATCCCTTGTAGACATCATAGGTGTCAGGAAGTCTTCGATGTTCATCTACACCCACAAATTAGTTATTTAGATAAATAAAAAATAATAATAACATGGTTGGTGGAAGGCAGAAAGGGAAGCCATGCGTTGAACGGCCCCATTGCGGCCCCTGTCCCAAACAAAATAACCGGAATTGTTGGTGTTTTGGTTCCAGTGATTGTCACGAGAGTTGGTGTTTGAAGATTCTTTGGGTCCTCCTCCGTCTTAGCTACTGAGTCTGTTGTGTTTTCACACAACGTGCTCTCGTTTTTTTGTTTCTTATGCCAGGCGTAGTTAGATGACGAGTGTTGAGACACCATGACAAAAACACCCGAAGGATAACCTCATGCACGTTAATACCGGTAAGTGGCTTTGGTAGACGTTTCTACTGGTCATTCACATCTTGTGTATGTGCAGCCCTTTCAGTAAACGCCAGCGGTCGACAAGACACTCCAGCTGCATGTAGATACGTCGCCCGCTTTCTCGCCATGAATCGTACATCACGCCCATGAGTGTGGACTAACTTTGTTCACCGTCAAACTGTATCGAAGTACAGCGAAACTCAAGTTTCTATCAATGTATTCAGAAAAGTAGGAAGAGTAAGTTAAAAGCGCATGAACGGCAAGACAACCAAACTTACAAAGGGACTAACGTGCTAAGAGAAAGCGCGGTAAGACGTGCTCACCGTCCAGCAGAAAAACGTTGAGAAGATGAAACTCGTACCCATACGAACGCTTTAACGTACCTTCACACTGAGGTGTCGGAGAATAAGCCAATAGTGATTGGACTTGTGTTACGTACTGACAAACGTCCAAACACTAGCACGACGACGTACTGACGTGAAGAGAAAAGTCAATTAACACCTCACGAACACTGTACCGTAGGAAAGTATAATCAAATCCTGAGATTACTGGCTCCTCATCTCTTGCATCTTTTAGGAAAAAACTTAAAACATCTATTATCAGTAATTATTCATTCTGTTATGTGTACAAATGTGACTTGTCTGTACTTCTGTTACCATGTTGTCTAGGTTTAGTTACTATTATTTCTTGGGATGGAACGTAAGTACTACAAACCCCATGGTTTTTATTAGGCTCCCTCGCCATTGTCGTTTTTCTTTTTGTCCTAACTGTTTTTCTATGTTGACCATTGCAATTTCTGTGTATTAATCGTTGTAATTTATTAATCATTCAAGTTCATTGTGTGTGGCAAATAAATAAATAAAAAAATAAAAATGCACATTTAAATGTATGAAACTAGAAAGAAAAGTCGAGGCGACGCTGGTACAATATGAACAAGCGATTAGAGAAAGGTCAAGAAGACTAGACACCAACATACTTACATGTGGAGATACGTCAACGAGATTAAACCGTAAAAGCTTGCTAACGTGCTGAGGAAAGTCACGAGGACAAGACTGCTGACCTCCAAGTCCCGGACAAACCACCTAAAGAGGGTCGCAAACTGCTAGACCTACTGGATATTTATAATCTTCACTGTTTGATCAACAAGGCCACAAGGAAAACAAAAACCTCGGAAACACTTCTTGACTTAATCCTGACAAATAACAAGAAAACTACTTTAACATCAGGTGTAGTGGATACCTTGTAAGTGATCATTCACTGGTTTATACGGTTTTGCGATCATCAGCGCCGCGATCGCGTTCGCGTAAAATTTATTCTCGAAGTCTGAAAACCTTCAGTCAACAAAATTTTGTGCGGGATATGCAAATGGCCCCTTTTCACATTATGGATTTATTTGACGACGTGGATGATAAACTTTACACCTTTGAACATTCTTGATGAACACGCACCGCTCAAAGTGACACACATCAGGGGCAAACAAGTGCCTTATATGACTGATGAATGGCGCAAGGCAATTAGACACCGTAATAAACTTTGGAAGATTTTCACGAGAGAACGTACAGATGAAAATTATGAAAAATATAAATGCCAGCGTAATAAGTGCACTTCTCTTAGGCGCAAAGCCATAAGAGCAAATTTCAGAAGGAAATCATCAGAGCCAGAAAATCCGCGCGAGTTTTGGTCTGTTTACCGCCCCTTTTTGAATTTTAAGACAAAACAAGCAAACGACATTATTTTAAAGGAGAATGATATTGTTGTTAGTGACAAGAAGGAAATTGCTGATTTATTCAATAATCACTTTGTTCAAATTGCTGATTGCGCTGCCCAAGTAGGTGAAGAGGACTATGGACAGGATTATGCAAATCATCCGAGCATTCTTGCCATTCATGAACACAGCTCAAAAGGCCATTTCAAATTTCAACACACCAACCAGGTACTGGTAAATAAATTGCTCCTGGATATAAATGTCCGAAAATCATGTGGCCACGACATGATTTCTCCGAGA
>JAEMWC010000199.1:290000-310000 GCA_016490735.1 Pachyseris speciosa | reverse complement strand
TTTGCGATGCGAGAGACCGCAACGCACTGACTGACTGAATTGAGACGGAGGTTCCCTACACTTTCAAGTTCAAATGATGCTGTAGCACTGGGTGTCTCGAAACCTTGGACCCTAAAATTAATAAAAATTTACTCAGCGTGATTGCTGCAAGCCGTCTTGTTTACTGTTCGTCGATAATGTTGTAGCCAGAATCTGAAGGGGAAACAAAAACAGCTCGTGAAGGTAATTACCTGCACTGATCACAAAAATAATACTCAGCATTCGTATCGATTTTTGGTTGCTTTATAAGTGTTAACCCAAATTTATCCACAATGTTTTAGACTGGCGATTCGAGCTAAGTTTCAGTAGTTAGCGCGGGGTGCGTTGTGTGATGGTTTCGCAATCTGTACAAAAATATATAGCGTAACGTTACAGAAACGGGATGGTAAAGACAATGAACTCATGCCTTGGAAATTACATCTACGAACAGATACTTGTTTTACCATATTAAATTGACAGCTGATGTTGACTTATAACTTACGCCTTCTTAGTGAGTGTATGAAAATGCATATATTGGGAAACCGTCACGCAACGCACCCTGCGCTAACTAAACTTGGCTACAATCGCTTCTAAAACATTGTGGATAAATGTGGTTTACACTAATAAAACAACCAAACATCAATACGAATGTTGAGCATTATTTCTGTGATCAGTACAGGCAATTACTACCGGGAGCTATTTTTGTTTCCCTCCGCAGATTCTGGCTACGACATTATCGACGAACTCAAGACGGCTTGTAGCAATCACACTGTGTACATTTTTGTTAATTTTAGACCATTTTAGGGTCCGAGGTTTCGAGACACCTAGTGCTACAGCATCATTTGAACTTGAAAGTGTAGGGAACCTCCTTCTCAATTCAGTCAGTCAGTGCGTTGCGGTCTCTCGCATCGCAAACGGTGAACTGCCTCCTGCACGATTGGAACTTGAGGGCGTTTTATTTCCAGTAGAACTTGAGGAGGGGTCACCTCTAGCATAGCTGAAGGATGGCCCATTTAAGCGGACTATTTGAGCTATTCGGTCGATGTCTTGTAGTGTATTTCGAGCTATTTGTGCAATTCAACGTTCTTATGACGACGGGAAGAACTCGATCCAGTGTTGACGCTTTAGACATACAAGTCACAGCCACGCAATGCATCACCGAACCAAAAATTAATTCGATAGTACTAAAAAATAATTCACGGAGGGAACCAAAAATAATTCATGGACAGTGCGAAAAAAAATATTCGGAAAGGTGCCAAAAATAATTCGTACAATGTAATAATAAATAATTTGTAGGGGTAGCCCCCCAAAAATTCACAGAGGTAACGAAAAAAGTCAAGACAAAAATTTGAAAATATATTTAGACAGTGACATAAAATAGACTGCCAGTAAAAATAATTGAATACCATATAAGCCGACAAAAAAAATCTTGTTTAATTTTGACCAGAACGGACCTTCATAGGCTAAGGCCTTACAAAATTACCCGTCCCCTCCCCTACAGCGCTTCAATGGGATTTTTGGCGGAATTGGTACGTATGGATAACGAAACAACCAACTTTGAGAGATCGAACATTACGTTATGGTGAACTAGCATATTTGCGTCATCAGCAATAGCAATGTTCATTGTTAAACACGGGTATTGATACGTAACATTTGATGTTGAATTATCAACTTGAAAGTTGAATTCTGAAGTTCAATTTTGGCGGGATTGGAGCGCCTTCGGTAACTCAACATTCGACTTCGAGATTCAAATGTCATCTTTTGCTGACAGCCCATGTGCCAAGACCATTGTTGATATGTAAACATGAATGTTGATGGATAAAGTTGAATGTTGAACCGTCACTTTGAAAGTTGATGTCGAAAGTTTCAATGTTTGTGATACAAAGTACAAAGTTGAAGAGTGAAATATGATGTTGAGGTTTGCCAAGTTACAAACTGTAATGGTTAAACTGTCAAGTTGAATGTTGTGATCAACTTTGATTTTTGGCGGGGATGGAACACCATAGATTTCGATTGATAGATCCGTGCAATCGTGCGTGGAACCGTGCAGTGCTCTTTTTCAAGAAAACGGTGTTATTGTAGACATTTCTTGTCGTCAAAATTCACTGCGAGTTCTAGTTTAGTTATTTAACGAAGTAAAGCGTTCGTCCAAAGAATGTTTTCTGTTTTGTTGGGTGTTGATGTCGTGCTGCCGTAATGGCTTCTTCGCGGGAAGGCGATTTGGACAGTTCTTTCAGTGGATTGTGGATCGAAGGTTAAGGTATCACAGTCATATCTTGATCTTTTATACAGATATCTTAGATATCGCATACGGCGACTTCTCCTGTTGTTGGTGGAATGCAACAAAGCTTGAGAGTCATAAGATCAAGCTTAAATATTTATCGAATTCAATGATGAATATTAATAATCGTGCCATCAGTTGTGTAACGTTTTCCTTTTTAAGACCACCGAGATAAGGAAACGGATATGGCTCCCGCCCTACGGAGGAAGCGAAAGTCACGTTTTCTACGCAGCGCAAACACGCCATACCAACAGGTTACATAGGATAAACAAGGTATCTTATAAATCATAGTTTATTTAAGAAAGAAATTATTTTTTGGGAGGGTTTTCTTGTATTTGATTTCCTTTGTGTTCAGTCCATTAACACCACTACAGAGTCTTACTCTGAAACCTTTGGGATGTTTTTTTAAGAAGTCCAGCAGCAGCTGCTAAGAGAAAATCGTATGGTATTGGGATTTACAATTATTGTAAGTGCTAAACCCATATTAAAAACACATTGTTATTGCAGACCACAACAACTACCTAGTCTGTTCTCAACCCAGGACATACCACTGTCTCTATGCAGCTCTTTGCTGAAGCGGTTGACGTTAAATGTTCAGTCCATTGACAGCACCACAGAGTCATACTCTGAAACCTTTGGGGTGTTTACCGGTAAGAAGCACACAGAACAAGATTCACTGCCCGACCAAGTGCTGGTAATGTGGTTTTGTTTAAACGAAGATTTTTTCACGCACCTGCACCTGGCTAGCTGTTCAAGTCCAAAGATCTACACTACTGAAGGAATTTGTCAAAAAATGTTTCAAACATGTTTATCAATGTGTATCAAAAGGTGAAAGACAACTTCAACAAGAAATTGTATGACAATTTTCCAGAATGGTGGCACATGATGGTAGAGCAATGTGCTAATGACAATGCCCAAGAACAGCTAACTTAGCTATTTGAAATAGTGGGGTTTTTTGTTACAGATTCTTACACAGTCGCAATTTTTGTTGTGTAATTTCTAAGTTCCTAGTTCCATAAAATGCAACAGACTAGTCATTCCAAAACACATATGGCAACTGAGTATGAGGCCATACTGCTATAGTATAAATACAATCCAGATATGTGTACTATCTAAACCAGTTTTCATTGCAGCACTCATGTTTTATTGAAAGTCAAAGAAGTCAAATAAACTGTTAGCTTAATAAAATATTCTTATCCTTGACTTCTGATTAAACTTATATAATCATAACATATTCATTTAAACATGAATTAGAAAAGGGCTTAATAATTCTGCACAAGTTTCAAAATCTATCACTTGTGCTAAAATAACTAACAATAGAATAAAGTAGAACCTTCTTAGCTTGAACTCTCAAAGCAGTTCAAAGCAGCATGGAATAAGTATGTTGATAGTAAAGTACTGAAAAATTCAAACAAGTCAACTGAAGTAGTATTTTTAAGTAGAATAGTCTAAATAAAAAACTGAGAAAACTGAGAAATTAGTTTATACTAATTGTGTGCTCCTGTGAACATTTATGACCTGTACAAAAGTTTAAAGTGTCAGGGCTCTGTGCAAATTCACCTTGTTACATGCAATTTTCTAGCAAGATCTAGAGCCTTACTGCCAAGTGTAATATATGGTAAAGAACCCCTTTCATTCAAGTCTCTAATGTTCTCCGGCAATATATCTTAAGTTATTAATTCATGAATGGATAGAGCTGCCTGCTTGTCTGTAAAGGTTAATAATAATAATAATAATAATAATAAAAGATTTATACCGCGCCAGTATCCTACTGTTCAAAGGCGCCTTACAAAACTTTAAAATTAACACTTAAAACAGCTAAAATTAATTATAAAAAGCTTTCCTAAAAAGAAACGTTTTCAATCTACTTTTAAAAACAGACACAGACAAAGCATTTCTAATTTCACATGGCAAAGCATTCCATAATGATGGTGCTGCTACAGAGAAAGATCTTGCGCCATATGTTTTCAAGTTATAGGATGGAGAAACCAGAAGGTGCTTCGATGATGAGCGTAGTTGACGCGATGGAGTGTAAGATGTAATCAAATCACAAATGTACGACGGTGCCAAGTTATTAAGTGCCTTGTAGGTTATAAGTAAAATCTTAAAAATAATACGTTGTTCAACGGGAAGCCAGTGAAGATTAAAAAGAACAGGCGTAATGTGATCATGCTTTGTTGTAAGTGTGACAAGGCGCGCCGCGGCATTCTGGACGTGTTGTAACTTTTTTATAGTGTAGGCTGGTAGGCCATACAAAAGAGAATTACAGTAATCCAACTTCGAAGTTACAAACATATGAACCAGCAATTCAGTAGTAGTCGCTGAAAGAAACTCCCTGATATAGCTGATATTTCGCAGATGATAAAACGAAGATTTGCAAATGTTAGTAACATGATCATTAAAGCAAAAATGGCTATCGAAGATAGTGCCGATATTTCTCGCCTTTTGCACGGAGTTAATAGTTTCACCAGCAACTGAAATTTCGTGAAGGAGTGGTCTTGGAAGATGTTTAGCGGAGATCACCAATAATTCAGTCTTGTCTTTATTTAATTTAAGGCGATTAACCATCATCCAATGATTAATTTCATTCACACAGCTCTCGATGTTAGACACCGCTAGATCCCTATCACCCAGTACAGTTGGTTGAAAAGACAAGTATAGCTGTGAGTCGTCAGCATAAAAGTGATAGCTCAAGTTAAATTTCTTTACGATGTCTGAAAGCGGCGAAGTATAAAGCAAATACAAAATGGGTCCCAAGACAGAACCTTGTGGCACTCCACATTCAAGGTCATGTTTCGTAGAGGTACCACCCTCGACGGAGACATATTGCATGCGATTCGATAAATAAGATTGCAACCATAATAGAGGCTTTCCAGCTATCCCAAATCGTACACGCAAACGAGAAAGGAGAATGGCATGATCGACTGTATCGAAGGCAGCAGAAAGGTCTAACAGGAGTAAAATTACAGTTCGACGATTATCAATGGCAGAAAGGATATCATTGTGCACACGGATGAGTGCAGTTTCGGTACTGTGATATTGCTTGTACGCTGACTGAAATGTCTCATTTAACCCATATTCATTAATGTAAGAGATAAGTTGATTAGCTACCAATTTTTCAATTGCTTTGCTGATAAATGAAAGATTAGACACCGGGCGATAATTGGAGAACTGTGTATGATCCAAAGAAGGTTTCTTAAGGAGTGGGCGTAACATGGCAACCTTGAGTTGCGAAGGCATCTGACCAGATTCCAGTGAGATGTTTATTATTTTGGAAATGAAATGCAACAGAACACCAAGTGCATTTCTTGTAACATAACCAGGAAGAGGATCCAGAGCACATGACTTAGCAGCCAACTTAACGATACACGTATGAACTTCGTCCGCTGTTACCGTTTTGAAATTATCAAAAGAATATGGACAGGCATTGTCAACAACAGGAACTGTATCCCGATGAGAGTGAGCAGCAGTCATTATATGACTCCGTATTCTATCTATCTTTGTAGTGAAGTACTCAATAAACTTGTTAGCAAGATCAGTGGGCGATTTGCAGGGGGGATATTGAATATCTGTTTTCCTTTGTAGTAGTTTATCAATTATCTTAAAAAGCTTTTGATAATTTGACTGATTCTCATTAATTAATGATGTGAAATAATTCTTCTTGGAGTCACGAATTAAGTTGTTGACAGCATTACATCCCTCAACAAACAACTTACGATCAGAAGGAAGTTTGGTCATTCGCCAGCGTCGTTCAAGTTTTCTACGGGATCTCTTTAAATTATTTATCTCCTCAGAATACCAAGGTGCAGCCGGACGCAGAGTAACTGTCTTGGTTTGCAGTGGAGCATGAGCCTCAAGTATGGAAGCGAGGACTTTATTATATTGATCAATCAAATAATCCAAGGATGAAGATGACGAGGCAAAAAGATCAGGAAGGCTTGAATTCATAACATCAACACAAAAATCATCAAAGTCAATAGATCGAAGCTTTCTGAATGAAATAATCTTTTTGTCGAGCGGCGGCTTATTGAGCGATAGCTGGAAGTGAACAGCAGCATGATCAGAGATGACAAAAGGGGAACCAATTGTTAAATTCGAGACAATGTTATCATCAGATCGTGTAATCACAAGATCCAAGGTGTGTCCTTCTTTATGCGTTGAGCCATGTGTATATTGAGTAAGATTGAAAGCATCCAACAATTGGAGAAATTCAGTTGAGTGTTGGGAAGCACAGGTGTCAACATGTATGTTAAAATCACCAACTAATAATAATCCACAAGGATCAGTGGTGTATTGTTCCAGGAACGTAGAAAACTCATCTAGGAACAATGAGGGTGTTAAACCATTCAAGGTCGAAGGAGGTGGGCGATAAACAATGATAACTCTGATTTTTAAATTGACTGTACTTGACAATAACAAATCCATATATTCAAAAGACATAAACTTCTTGAGCGGCTGCAACTTTAAGTTAAAAGATGATCGAAATAACAAGCCAACTCCACCTCCACGAGTAGAACCAGGCCTAGGAACATGATGAAATGAATAACCCGAAGGACATAAATCACGAATAATTAATTCATTGTCAGCATCTGATTGAAGCCATGTTTCCGTAACACCAAGAAGATCAATATTATTTTCGACAACAAAGTCTTTGATGATGGTAGTCTTGTTGTTAATTGAACGAGCATTTAGCAAGCAAAAATTCACACAGCGAGCCCTTGGTGTGTATCTTTTAATCGGGCTAGGAATAATTTCAATTAAATTTCTTGGATTCGGTCCAACGGGAGTCTTCATAGTGCATGTAAATCGTGAAGAATTTAATCGACAGCCTTGGGGAGAAACCAAAACTCGAATATTATTCGAGCGCCGCCGCTTTTCTTGAACCAATTTTCCCGCTCTGCAACCTCTAAGCTTTCTTTGGCGATTTTTGCCCAAAGGAAATAAGATACCTGGAAGATTCCAATAGTAGCAGAAGCTCTGAGTACGACGAACAAAAGGCACTAATGGAGAAGAGTGTTGTGAATTGTGATTAAGCCAGTTCATCGGTTTCGTTGCAGTCGAAGACGCAGAGAACTCATATCCCAAATAAGCGTTTTGTTCTCTGTGTATCCCCACCATCCGAGAGGATGTAGGACCAGGATTAGATTCGATGTCCATGTAGATAGTAAGATCAAATTTTGTAGGCAGACCAAGCGTCAAGTGACCACGTTTGCACCAAGTAGAAATCGAGCGCGTAAGTTTGTTTCTTCCATCCACTGATCTAACTACGCGAGGAGGACCATGGCATTTCAGCAATAAAGTAAAGGGTCTTTCATAAACCGAAAAATTGATAAATGATGATCGAAAGATTGTAGGAAAACAAATAAAAAATCCTAATATCATCAGAACAAAGTAACACGTTGCAGCCATCTTGGGCGCATACATAATAATAATAATAATAATAATAATAATAATAATAATAATAATAATAATAATAATAATAATAATAATAATAATAATTGGTTCTCTAACCGATGCCAAATTCTTAAAGCTGTCCAGTCCTTTTTTAACATCCTCTTGACGTTTCAAGCCCCTAAAGGTCATTGTAAAATCTGGCAATGATGTGGTGCTTGGACAAGACACCATAATTGCCTGCAGGCATTTCACAAAGGCAACTGCATCATCAGAAACATTCTTATCTTGTGTGGACTTAACTCAAAGGCAGTTGACACATCGTTTCTAACACAAATCAAGACCAAATTCTTCCCCAAAATACTGCATAATCACTTTCGTCCTGCAGTCCAAGGTTAAGCAGTATTTGACCATGGAATTCAACTGATGAAATTTATGTTCCCATTTTTGCAAGTCCTTCAAGCATGAAATGTGTGACAAAAACTTGTTTCTATCCTCAAAACGATAAAAAAGGATAGAATGAGCTGGTTGACCATCCCTTCCTGCTCTCCCTGATTCCTGGAAAAAAAAATTTCTACGTTTTGGGACATAGTGTGATGAATTGCAAATCTGCAATCTTTTTTGTCTATGCCCATGCCAAAGGGTATGGTAGCAAATATGACTTTGATGCGGTATTCCATCCATCTTGTTTCAACATTTTGTTTCTCAAAAGGGTCTAAGTTGGCAAAATAATGACCAGGTGATATTCCACTAATATTTAGGTGATATGCCACATCCTTTGTGTCACAAACTTCAAAGCAGTACACAATGCCACTCTGTCCTTGAAATTTTGTGTTAATTGAACAATGTCATCAATGACCTTTTGTCCTTTTGGCTCAACAGTGTAACAGATGTTTGGTCTGTTCAAGAAATTTGTAGCAACTTTAGCCTGTGGAATTTTCAAAGTTTGAGTAATAACATGTTTTGTTTTGTGTAACAGAGCCTGTGAGAGTAAAAACTGGTACTCCAAAGTCCTTGAGGGTGCCCAGCTGGGTATAGCTTTCGCAAAAATCATTTCCCTACTGTCTATGCAATGAGCCTCATCAATAATAAACAGCTCTAATTTGCCTTGCCTTTGAAATGTAACAAGAGTTCTTGTCATAGTTAGATTATGACCTTGAGATTTCTATCATGTGATAGCTGATGAGGGCACAGCCCGAATCAACTATCACGCATAGAAATTGAGAGCGAATAATCTAATTGTTTTAGTATAAATCTACTAGTCGTTCAAAACTAAACACGTAAATTGTCTAAATCTTCCACATAGACACTTTGAAAATGCAAACAAGCGGTGGCGTTTTGTTTACAAACACTACTCACTATCTATCACAGAATAGATAGCGAGTAGCGTAGCCAATCAGAGAACTGCATTCGTGATAGACCGCTTGTAGGTTTATACTAATAAATAATAGGTGTCGGTGATAGCACTTCTCATAGGAAAAAAATAGTTACATGTACAAAGGAGAAAAAAGGTCAAGAGAGCATGTTTATGGATATCAATGAATAAAAGAAGAGACACCCCGTGTAACAAGATGTTATACAGTAATGGAAGATTTATTAGCAGCTTTTCTTTTGGATAAGGGACATCATATACATGTGTAGTATCCCATCTGGTTTAATTATTTACATGTAAGCTTAAATACTGCTAGGTTAGTTTAGTACTACAAATGAAAGAGCAAAAGTAACCAAGAAAGGAAGGTATATTGTAGTTTCTTTACCCGCATTGAGTGGATAGCTGATACTATAACGGATGTTATCTCTTGTTCAATGCCAGTTTCCTTGCATAGGTGGTAGGCTCGATTTCCGCCGTGCACTCGGGTCCGGGCTTTCCTCCCCGAGAGCCGAGAGAGCGGCTGGACGCGTCGGTTAGCCATTGTTGGTTTCAGCCAATGAGCTTACCGCCTGCAGATTTTCGTCTGGCAATGTTGTCGCATAAATTATCATATCAGAACAGAGTTGTGGAAAATGGCGGACAACGTGGAAAGGATGTGTGTGGCTTACGAGCGAGTTTTGACGACATTTAACATTGAGAATTTAAACGATTTACAGCGAGAGGCACTGGAAAAGTTGATTAGTGGCCGAGATGTCTTTGTTATTCAACTAACTGGGTCGGGAAAGTCCCGGATTTTTCAGTCCGCTCCGATGTGTTTCGACACAGTTAGTCCTTTGCTAACCAATGCGAAGTCAATCGTAATTGTGATTTCCCCTCTGGCTTCCCTTATGCAAGACCAAGTACGGTACCTTAAGTCTCTTGGAATCAGTGCGAGTTCATCAGGGATGAACTGAAGAGCGATGAGGCTAAGCAACTGGTAGAACGCGGGAATTTCAGGTCGTGTATGGCTCAGCAGAGGCGTATTCCTCAACAAAACGATGGCGTGCTATGCTAAGCAGTGACGCTTACAAAAATAGATTGTCCGCCGTCCTTTGTTGCACCTCTTAACAGTGAAGGACCGTTCTTCGCGCAAATGTTTTTGCATTTGTTGTGGACATCAGAACAAATTCGGTCCTCGATGGCTTTTTTGAGTTCAGCACTATCCATAACTGCGTCCGCGATCGACTTATAACTGCTTCCTCGCACCAAAGCTCTACCGAGCCGATGGAGATCCTTTGATAACACTCCGATTTACTCCCTGATTCATAAGTCACAATTGCCTGAAATAAAGAACATTTTTATAATTTTATTTGAGCCGAACAGGGAAGAAGGATAACGTGCACGTTCTGTCAAATAAATTGTAAACAAATAAATTTAATTAGCGCTTACCTGTACTTCACAAATATCTCCCTAGCAGTGGACTCCTGGCGTTTCCTTCACCAAAGGCGCATCTTGGACGGGACCAATGGGCCAAACTATTGGTAACTGAACAGGCATGGGACTTGGTTTGGGTCGAATCTCTCCAAATGACAAGCTTTTTGCGGCCTTTTTCCTTCCTTCATCCGTTACATGGCGAAGAGATTTCAACAGCGCAGCAACACTTATAATAATAATAATAATAATCACTTTATTTAAGTCTCAAATGTATTTAGCCGAGCACAGATGCTCTACTAATTGGGGAGACTAAATCAAATCAACTCTAAATAAATCAAATCAAATGTTGGTTTTTGGGGAGAGGGGAAAACCGGAGTACCCGGAGAAAAACCTCTCGGAGCAGAGTAGAGAACCAACAAACTCAGCCCACTTATGACGCCGAGTCCGGGAATCGAACCCGGGCCACATTGGTGGAAGGCGAGCGCTCTCACCACTGCGCCAACTCTGCTCCCCTAACTTGGCGAGATTGACGAGTCTGTAGGAACGCCTCGCTTCGGCCGATTATTTGCTGTAAACTTTTCTTTCAATGAATGCTGGAGAATTTTAATCTCCTCTCGGATCTTTTCAAGGCGCTTAACATCTCGATAGCAGCGCTCGTTGCAGATGGTAACTGTCCATGTTTACACTCGAGAGAGGGACATCCATTATGTTGCAAATTCTGTTTCGCAAATCAGACACTTTTCCATTTAATCTAGTTTTATTCCTAGAGTCAGGAAGCTCACAGCCACAGAATACGCATCCAGTATTCGTTTGAAATTTTTTGGGCGTATCCTCGCTTGCACATTCGCCATCCATTACAACATTGCGTATTTGCGCGCGAAATAAGAGCCTGGTCCTCACTAGCGACGCAAGCATAAGCATAAGCTTATGCGCCGGTGAGGACAGCCGTGACATAAGCATAAACATAAGCATAAGAATATCAAAACCTTGCGTTCTTCTTATGCTTATGCTTATGCTTGCATTGCTGATATTTCCACTGAGGACATGGCTTAAATAAGGAACATTTGGAGTCTGATTTCACATCCGGTGACATCTGAGACGCATAAATTACAGACAAGGTCGCCGGGTCACGCGTCCAGCCGTTCTCTCTCGGGGAGGAAAGCCCGGACCCGAGTGAGCGGCGGAAATCGAGCCTACATAGGTGGTCGGTCACATTTATCTCCCACACTAAGAACTCAAAGAAAAATTCACTGCTTGACACAGAAATCTTTTTCCCTGACTGGCGCCCAGAGAAAAGGCAGCAACACACCATAATGTAGCAGGCAAGGCCCCATCAGCTTGGCAGCTTCCGTCGGTGTTTTTGCATAAACTCTCAGCTGCAAATTTAACGGCTGGTAAATTGCAGACATTTTCATGAAGGTTGGATCATCGCTGTGCTGAAATAAATAAAGATTCGTAAAAATTGACTCGAGTAATTCATAACAATCTGATACCACGATAATTCCTTTTTACCATCTTTCCTCCATAGCATGTTTTTGATAAATGTGCTCCAAATATGTTTTGGTTTCGTTCCCATGAAGCTTGCGAGATAAAGTAAACTTACGTTCTTCTTCCAAAAATGAAGATGGAACGTTAGGACCTTGCACGGTCTTGCATTGATGCAAAAAGTACCTCTGGTGTAAAACCGGCCGCCATGTTGGATCGAAATCTGCCAGTCGTTATTTTTCCTTCGCCTCTTCCCACGACACCCCGCGCGCCTCAACCATCCTCGTATCCAATCTTCTCTCCCCATAAAACACGTAAATAGCGACTGGGTACGAGTCTGACAGAGTAAAGCAGAACCAAAGCAAACGCGAATAGTCCTTTCCCAGGATAATTCGCGCACAACGGAGACTGGGCAGAAATATCGCGAAAGCGAGGCTGTGGTAAGTACAGATCTTCCAGCGATGGTCAAAACAATATGGCGGAAATCAGCAACGTTGTTAAAACCGTTAAAGCTGGAAGAAGCCTGAGCTACAAAAATGGCTCAGAAATCATGGCCTTAAAGTAACCGGTACAAAAGCGGAGCTAGTGATCAGGGTGGAAAATGCGAAACGAACGGGAGTTGAGACAGTCGTTGAAAGAATTGCACGTGAGAAGAAGGAGATTACAAAACGAGCTGTTGAAAAGCTGAGTACGCCGACAGAGATCCTCCCTGATCCAAAGAATCTAAAATCGTGGACTAAAGATTTGTCAAGGCTTCCTCGTCTAACAAGTAAAGACATAATGAATTATCTCGTGTTTGGAAGTTGTAAGTTCTACAAGAACGGGGACATGCACTGTTTCAAGCAGCTAAAAGCTTACAAATTTTTAAAAGATGGCCACGTTCAAGACATCGAGCTTGCGTTCATCAACGATAGAAGCAGTTACTGTTTTGTCAGGGCCAAAGTATTACCATCTATGAAAACTGATCGAGTGTACAACACCTGGGTATCTATGGTCAAAGACACTGCGAATGTTTTTTCAGCCGATTGTAACTGCATAGCCGCAAAAATAACACTATCCTATATTTTAAATATAAGCTTTTTCATTTAAAAGATCATAGTAGAAATCCTACCTCACATCATATTTAAAAGTTTTAATTAAAACATCTAAAAAGTACTACTTATCAAAGATCTTGCCTTTATGAGCTCTTTTGCATTGTGTATGATGTGTAAACTGCATCAATCTACCAATTTGTGGTACTCTAATTAATTTTACACCCTTTCTTGTTTTCCTACATTTGTGCTTGGTTAAAACAGAGAAGTGTTTGTTGATGGTCCTTATCTGGCTGTTTGGTTTAGGGGACCTGGCAAGAAGTAACTTTCTAAGAAATATTTCTCTTTTACATTGTAGGCTAGGAGAAGCTTGTAATCATATTGCAGCATTGTTGTTTGCAATTGAAGACTATGCAAATATGATGAATGATGGGGAGATGTCTTGCACTTCACTGCCATGTGAATGGAACAAGCCCCGGAAGAGAAGAGAAAGCTTAGCCCCAAGCGAATAAGCAATTTGCAACCTGTGAAACATCAGTATGGCAAAAAGCCTAGATTAGCAGCTGTGCCTAAACCAGGGCTATATAAGGCAGGTGCTCCTGTCAGCAACTCTTTCCTCACCAGTTTTCTGGATAACTTACAGTCAGTGAATCCTGACTGTGCAATTTTTACAGTTATAGAAAAGCAAAATGTTGTTTCATGTGATACTGATATTTCAAGTGATGATAACGTCAGGGCAAATGAAGAGGCAGAAACATCAGAATTTGATATTGAGGAATTTGCCAAACACTTTGAAGTGCAAAAATTTCCTCCTAGAAATGTAGAGTTATTAAGTGATAATCTTAGTTATTCCTCAGATGAATTTCAAGAAAAAAGAAATAATTACTTTGCATCACTGACCATGTCAAAGGTTGAGGCAGAAGTGATTGAAATCAGTACTCGTGGGCAAAGTGACAATCTTAAATGGTTGCAAGCCGGGGAAGGGAGAATAACAGCATCGGTGTTTGGTCGAATCTGTAAGATGAGGCCAACAACAGCTCCAGATAATGTTGTTAGGGATATAATGGGTTACAAACAAGAGTCTCATGGGTATCGGTCTCTCCCCTCAAAAGCTGTTCCTCTACAATGGGGATCACAGCATGAGTCAGTAGCAAAAGAGAGATATGTTAAATTCATGAAGAAAAATGGGCACAAGAGACTCATTGTCATGGAAAGGGGGCTTGTAATTCAGTCAGATCTCCCCTATCTTGGTGCAAGCCCTGATGGGTTTGTTTACTGCCCTGGCTGCAGAGAATATCAACGGTTACTTGAAATTAAGTGTCCCTATAAATGGCGTTTCCTAACTCCAAGAGCTGCAGCTCATGACAAAAAGTTTTTTTGTTACATCAACTCAAAGGGAAAGGTAAAACTCAAGAAAACATCAATTTACTACTATCAAATTCAGGGTCTAATGGCTCTTTGCAAACTAAAGGTATGTGACTTTGTGATATGGACACTCAAACGTTTATTAGTAACAAGAGTCAAGTTTAATAAAACATTCTGGAAGAAGCAAATGCTTCCAAAACTTATGGCATTTTTTAAGGAGGCCATTGTGTCAGAGGCTCTTACTGAGAGGGTCAGAATGGAGGTTCCCCTAACCAAGTAATTATCCCTCTTTTATCACAGCCAAATTTTCCATATATTGCTACCTAGTTTGTTGTTATTGTCACCATTAAACCGTGAAACAAAATTGTTGATCATGTGGATTTATTGTTAACAATTCTTTTCACTAACTTTCAATACTGTGTGTCTTGCTTTTTACTCCTAAATTTAGACTCAAAGACTTTAACTAAATTCATTTAACTAAAGGAGTCTCAAGGTTAGTTAAAGCAGTACAGATAAGTACAAGATTATTTGCTTGTTCCATTCTGTAGCAGGGATAGTCCCCTGTAATATCCTGAAGTTCTTAATTTGCTCCATTTTCCTTTCCACATGAATGCGAACAGCTGCAATGCGCCTTGTTTGCTCAACCTCTTTCCTTGTCAGCTGAAGGTTAGAATCCCTTTTTGGAGGCATATTTAGGGTAACCCCTAATGGTTTAAGTAAATTTATCATCAATGTCAAATCCCTTATCAGCCATGATACTGTCTCCACTCTACAGCAGATTAAGCAGTCCTGATTCCCTCACAATATGTTTGTCAGAGGCATTACCACCCCACAACTGCGAAAGAAATATTACAGCTCCCGATGGGCTAATACCTACAAGAACCTTAAAGGTATTATGAGATTTGTAGGTGGAATATGTAATAGACTGATTTACTAACGACGTCGGCGTTTCGATGAAAAATTCGGTACAATCTATTATCACTCGAGTGCCAGGGAATTTTTTGAAACTTTGTGGCATTCTCGTTTCAATTACATCCTGGCAAGGCCAAGAAATTAAATGCCTCAGATGATCAGCAAGAACAGCATACCAAGTAATTAGGGTTCGGGACACTGTACTTGTTGAGACACAAAAACGATCTGCTAAATCCCGCTCCAGAAGTCCCATCCTGAGTCCCATCATCACCATTAAGAATTCGTCAATCAGTCTCATTTTTCTCTTAGGTCCTGGTTTTTGTCTCCCTTCATCTGCGAGATACGATTTCTCTTTTAAAGAATCCTTCCCTTGCCAGTAGTTCAATTTACCAGCTACTTTAGCAATGCTATTAAATAACAGTATAAAAGTTCCAAAATTGACTATTCCTGTGTAAAATGTGGTCTTTTCGTCATTGCCTTTAAGATTTTCTGCTGTCAACGAAGGAAGATTTACTTGCACCCGACGTCACATGTTACTACCTTAGTTTGGATATTTTTGTCCTCTGTACTTGAATGGAACTGCGTACCGGTATCAGTTTGATTTTCTTTGACAATGTTCCTGGGCAGTAGTTTGACGGTAAATAATCGTGAAAACTGTCCTCAAATTTTGCCGAGTTGTAAATGGTAACTCCGCTGCCGTCAAATCGTTTTTCAAGACATAAACGTTTTGTTGCTTTGAGCCCAAATTTCGATGACGAGCCCTTGGATCTATCAGGCAATGATCGTTTCAAGGTGGGAGATTCTGGTGGTGGCTTTGAAGGAAACGATGCAGGGAGTCTGCTCCAATGTTTCGGCCCATCAGCTCCTTTAAAGTGAAGACTGCACACTCTTGTTCCCGTTTTCGGAACAAAGTTCTTGCGAACACTTCGCAACTTTATAATCCACTGACGTCTCAGCTTTAAATCAGATGCAGCCTATGCAATTTAACCGGCTTTCCATTTACAACTTTCCCCTTAAAACTGTGACATAATGGGACACAACAGTACAGAGCACCTCGAGGGACTCGAGCTCTTGACCCTGCAGGTGTGCAACTTGAATTCGGATTCACTCCCCCTCGTTTCGCATTTTCCACCCTGATCACTAGCTCCGCTTTTGTACCGGTTACTTTAAGGCCATGATTTCTGAGCCATTTTTGTAGCTCAGGCTTCTTCCAGCTTTTAAATTCATCGGTTTTAACAACGTTGTTGGTTTCCGCCATATTGTTTTGACCATCGCTGGAAGATCTGTACTTACCACTTAAACTTACCACAGCCTCACTTTCACGATATTTCTGCCCAGTCTCCGCTGTGCGCGAATTATCCTGGGAAAGGACTATTACTTTCCACACTCAATTGAAAACCACTCTAGCCTCTGAGGTAATAGGAAGACTTATGTTTTAATAACACTTTTTTTTTATGAATAAGACCTTTGTGAATAATACTTTTCTGTAAAAAAAAGTGGCAATACTGAAGTGGTTTTCTTTCATAGTTGTCGTTAAAGGCCATAACCTGTAACATTTGTTGCACCCTTGATGGGATCTTGATGTTGGAGGTGATCGTGACTGTTGCAGGTTCATTTCACTCACAAAGTAACAAATTTATTGTGGATGCAAAGCTCAACACGACAGGTTGTTAAAAGCTTGATGACAGCCCAGCTTTTTACAAAGTGGCCATTACATGGCTCATGAAGAACTGTGTCAACTGTGGGTCATGTTACATTCAAGTTCCCTGAAGCAGGTGATACGAATTTGTCACCAAACTGCTGTATGGTTCAGCTCATTTCAAAATTTGTTTGGGCATGGTGTTCATGCAGACAGAAACGTTTTCTTAAAGACCTTGTTCAATGACTGTGTTTACTTCTTAAACACGTTTCAAAAAGTGCCTTGGGTGAGAATTACCATATCACTGTAGTCACCTATCATAATGTATTAAGAGTTGGTTTTCGTGAGGTATGTTGCTTTGCCCTGCAAGTACAACAATTTGAAATGTGCTTAAATTTGTGGCAGCCTGAGATACAAGAATTCTCAAAATTTTTGTCAATTAATGTTAACCACTGACACCCGTGCCGGCCAAACCACGTCCCTTGTACCACTTGTGATGTCATCAGTTTTAATGCTCATGGACAACTCTTACATGTAGCATGTGTAGGGGGAAGAGATCTTTGAAACCACGCCCAAATGAGCACGATTCTGTCAAACAGGCCGGAGAAAACGCGAAAAAACCAAGTGACGTTGAGCCGAAAATTTGAATGAAAATCTTGTTCCACTACCCACCTGCACTTCCTTCCACCTAATCCTATGATCCTAAAGTTTTCCACAAATCTTTTCCCACCGAAAGGAAGCTCAGAAAATGCCCAGCAGGAGAAAAAGAAAGCGAGGCAAGAAAAGGGGAGGAGAGAAAGCGAAAGGTAGATGGGGAGGGGGCGGTGAAACTTTTGAACCCAAAATTTCTCGAAATTTTGTTTTCTGCGCATGCCCGATCTTGGAAAGCTGATATTAAACATCAGGAACAGAAAGGCATGATGAACTCCACCAGCAAACAGATTTTTGGGCAGTTTTGGTTCTTTTTGGCTAGAATCTGGCCAGAAAACAGCTCGACGAGCTTCAAAAGGTGTTTTTCAGCAAAAACACTCGGTAGTCAATGGGTTAAGTAAAAGATACAGTTTTCTGAAAAACATCCACCTTTGAGCATAAAACAACCCAATTTATAATAATAATATAATAAATGATTTATTAGTAGTACTTCCACAAGGTGGCTCTTCGCCTACTAATTACAAATCTCAAATCAAATCAAATTAAATCAAAAGTTGGTTTTGAGGAGAGCGGAAAACCGGAGTACCCGAGGAAAACCTCTCGGAGCAGAGTAGAGAACCAACAAACTCAGCCCACATATGACACCGAGTCCGGGAATCGAACCTGGGACACATTGGTGGAAGGCAAGTGCTCTCACCACTGCGCCAACCCTGCTCCCCCCAATTTGCCCATAAAATGCCAAATCGAGTGTAAAAGACGAAAAAACAAATTTTAGCATTTTTGATTAAAGTGCTATCTCAAATAATCTGAAAAAAATATAATTATTGGAATATCAATTTCATGATTTGGTTTATTTCTTTCATATTCTATTTCTATTTCATTTCTTTACGGTGGGCATGCTGGTGCCCCTCAGAGGGACATCAACGTAGTGACCCATACTAAATCTCACAATTTATTCATATAATCCCATACAGTCACTGTAATTTTAGCCGTGTTTGTACCCTGCTAGCAAGTCTTTTAGCATGTACAAAGTTATGAAAGGTGTTCGTCATCGTGGTTTCAAATGATAGCTGAGTTAATCTTTTGCCTCACGATTGAGTCACAAAGATGTAGATCATGACATTTCCACCGCTATACTGCTGGTCTTCATCAGGCTATGGTGTCGACTGGCTACGTGTGAGTATAAGAAATCCTCCAATCAACAACAGCCTAAGTGAGGATTGAAACGCACCAATCACCACCAGCCATGGTGCTTCTTATACTCACATGTAGCCAGTCGACACCATCTCCTGATGAAGACCAGCAGTATAGCGGTCAAAACGTCGTGATCCACATCTTTGTGACTCAATCGTGAGACAAAAGATTAACTCAGCTATCATGCACAAAGTTGTTTGCATCTCTTGTATTTCACGTAGTTGGCTTGTTTACTTCCCCGAGAGAAACCTCTGCCATGAGTCGCTTACATTTCCCGTTGAGCATGCGCTAGATCGTAATCAAGTTACTATAGAGATTATGACGTAAATCTCAAGCAGGCTATTTTTGCACAGCAAATCAGTAAAAAATAGATGTGCATGAGTTGACAAACTCGTTTAAACCAGTTTTTAACCTGTTTTCCATGTGATCTACCACCAAGAATTTGGAGGTACCATATCTAAAGTGCATGCTCAACGGGAAATGTAAGTGGCTCATGGCAGAGGTTTCTCTCAGGGAAGTAAACAAGCTGACTACGCGAAATACAAGAGACGTGAACAACTTTGTACATGCTAAAAGACTTGCTAGACAAAAAACCTCTGCTAGCAGGGTACCATGTTTGCCACCCAGTCAAAATGGCATCAGAAACGTGGAAAGGTCTATTCAAACAATGGCTAGTTCTGAAGATATACATAGCTAAGAAGGAATTGGTTTTAGGCCTAGTTTGTCTGATGCTGATTACAATGCTCATTTACCCCTTAAATAACTGTTCAACGACTGACCTCCTCGAGAAATGGTATTTTTCAAGTTAGACTCAGTCAAACATCAGCAATAAGTGTCAGTCAAGAACATCTCTGTATGTTTTAGAAAAATAATCAAGACATCAAATTGCATGTCCTAACAATTCCTCAGCTGGTTACTTCTTTGTACACCAACAAATGTCAGTAATATATGGCAACTTGTACACTTCTGTCCCTTGTAAATCAGGGTGATTTGTCAGGATGTCTCTTATCTTAGCTTTGACCATTTCTCTCGTCTCCTCACTGCTCTGGCTAATTGTACTTATACACAAAATAGCAGATAAAATTTTATCCATGTCACCTTCCACATAGGTTCTAAACTTAGTGGTTCTTTCCACTGTAGTAAATTTGCCAGACTTGTCTAAACTTTCCATCCACTTAAGCTGCCTGGGATCGGCAGGCATGTCTTTCTGTCTGACAAATGGATCGACGATGTCTTGCATTGCTCTCA
>JAEMWC010000199.1:277500-285000 GCA_016490735.1 Pachyseris speciosa | reverse complement strand
AACATTTTCGGGCATTTAAAATTTCAGCTAGGAAATCCGAACAAATGAACTTCTTCTAGCTTATGAAAACATTACTTTAAACAGACTTCAAACACCATAAGGTACTTAAAAATGACTTTCTACAGCTTTTGGTTGATTCGGCTCGTTGGGTGCCCCTGAAGAAAGTTGACGATCTTTTTGTTAGCATCAATTGAGCGCTCTACGAAATACATTCTACCCAAGAAACAAGTATTTATATATATATATATATATATATATATATATATATATATATATATATATATATATATATATATATATATATATATACTGGAACAACGAGGACAGTATCGCCAGACTACCGAGTTTTAGTGCGCGTGACGGTCAGAAGGGCGCCAGAACTGGTGAACGTAACGCTGCCTCTTGATAACGCAGTGTATGAAGAGAAGGCGTCGAGAGAACGTGGGACGAAGTTGGCTGTCCTGAAGAATGTGAAGAAACCATCGAGAAAGGCAGACCACAAGGCGAGATGGGCGGAGTCGCAGAGATTGAGATGGGCGCGGAACTGTAACAAAATTGATGGTGAGAGGGTGGCTTTGCGGTGAGGTACGTGGACCATGGACTTCTCCAAACCTTTCTGGGTTAATTTGACATGAATGTCATCAAAGGCTTTAGTGTCAAAATGGCAAAATACATGTAAACGACGGAGAGCACTGAGGTAATTGTTTATGGTCTGATACGATTTAACGGACCAATGTAAGGAATGCAGCAATGGTAGACGGAGATGCAGGAAATGGTGGAAGCTCATAAAAAGAACTTGATATAAGAGTTCCAAATAGAATGATAGTTCCGTTTAGTGGCGTCCGATAAGGCGAAGGCTTGGATTTGGCTGACATGATGCTGTAGGCCGCTGAGATGGAAACCTGAAACAGAACGAAGAGGTGGTTACAACTAGCACGCGAAGCGAAACAAATCGAAAGAACAAAAATACTCGGACAAGTGATCATAATAAAGAGAAGCTGAGTAACGAAAGGTGACACGAAAAAGAGGTCAGTACCCCATCGACTTAAGGAATCGGCGATAGTGTTCTCATGACCCGGTATGTGTAAGGCGCGAAGCTCGAAGTGGAAGGTAGAAGCGTAAAACCAAAGTTCGTGCAAACATGACTGAACGAAAGGAACGCGATAGCGACCAGTATTGATGGCAAATTCAGTGTTTTGATTGTCAGTTCTGACCAGTACCCGTTGGCCACGCAGCTCCTCGGACCACAATTTGACGCTGACCGTGACGGCTAACATTTCGAGCGAGGCGATGGTCAAGGAAACGGGATCGATGAAAGGTGGATGAGCCGAGTGGTAAAAGCGGCCGTCGAAGAAGCCGCCGACCCCGGACAGACAAGCGTCAGTGCAGAAACGACGCTCGTTGTCAATCCAAGGAGAAGAACGAAGCAGTGAAACGCCGTTGTAAACCGAGAGGAACTTATCCCACCAGCGCTAATCGGCGAGAAGTTCAGAGCTTGGTGTGAAACGAGTGAATATGTGAGGAAGTCGGCGAAGTTCTTGTAGGATGCGCTGCATGAATTTTTCCCGGGGCTGATGCAAGCGCAGAAATAGGAAAGCTTGCCAATAGGGGGATTCATGCTTACGTCATTGTTTACATTTTTTATCATTTGCATACGGCTTTGCTTACAGAAGGAAACATGTTAGATGTGATTTGACTCCAGGCAGCTAAAGAGCTAGTGAAATTTAATACATTGTGAAATTTTTAGCTCTTTAGGTGTAGTATTCAAGGAGATATTGTCTTCCAAAAACTGCAAAATTTCTGGGTGGCACTTATACATTCTTTGCAAAATTTTTAGTTTTTACACCCGCGTTGCACAAAAAGTATTCAATACATGAGTCTCATAGTCATTGGAAGAGTTATTCATAGTATGACCTTTCAATATTCAGAACTGATTTATTTGTAGCTCCATCAGAAACTGAATTGTTCATGCTAATGAGGCAAATATTGTAAACAAGGATTCCCCTATAAGAGACTGCAAGTCGGACTTGGATACAAGGGGCGAACTGAGCCAATGGCTGAGAAGTTGCGAAGTGTGCTGTAACTTGTCCTGAGGAACCTCTAGAGTCATAGCGACTGTGTCGTATGTGAGACCAAGGAAGACCATTCTAGTGGAGGGAGGCCAGTCCTTTGTCGGCGAAGATTCGAGACCCAAGCTGGTGAAAAGCTCTTCAAGGTGGGAAAAGGAGTAGTATATGAGGGACCGGTTACTCCGTTTTTTTGCGGTGGTTTCTCATTAATTTGCGGTGGAATACATTAGCGTCGATGACGTCATGAATGGACAACCTCATGCGTGTTCCATTACCTTAACCCCACGCGTTTACCTTTAAACAATGAAAATAATAGGCTTGCCCAAACATGCCCGCTATTCGTCAACACGGACTGGTGTATTGAGAGCGCTATCTTTCTTGTAATTCGTTTGCTAGGAAAATCTTATCTCCAAGACTTTCAGTTTATTCGAAACGTTTATCGATCATTACTGTTAAAATGGCTTGCTTAACCGTTAGCGATTTCCAAGTTGCTTTGAAAGCTTGTGTATCTCTTTCTTGCTTTCCGCTCCATTAGTCACTAGCTAATCATGCAAACATGCAGTACTCTACATTTGCATACCAACTCAAGAGAAGAATCCCGTGGGACACCCTTCAACCATTCGACAACGAGAATAGACGGCTTACGTTGTTTGGAACGATCAATATAAACACGTGAGTAATGTATCACAGGTTTTTGGGAGACAAAATATACTGTATTGGCGAATACAGAAGATTAAAATACAGAATGAACGAAAATCAAACAAAGTTTCTTCCTACTGCAAAAGCAATTAAACTTTCCTTCGCCATATATTTTCTAGCAAAGTTATGTTCAGTTATGTAAACGTTTTCCCTCCTCCTCCTCATTTCTATTGACAAGTGATCGAATTACTACAAAATCTCAGTCAACACCCAGCCGGGAAACGGCGTGGGGTCCTGGGGCTAATTAAGTTATTCCCTGGGAATATGAACCATTATGTGGGTTAACACTAGACTCTCAAGTGCACTTCAAGTGCTCTTCAAGTGGACGTGAGTCTAAGTGCACTTAGAACGCGCTTGAAGTGCACTTAGAGTTTTCTGTAGAAACAGCGACTTTAATGCAGTTTTCGTGCCCAAATGGTCCAAATGTAGTGCCGGTGAACTCGACAAACTCCTGCTTTGAATTGGCTGAAAAAAGTAAACAGAAGGAGTAGCTTGCACTGGAATGTATTGCATTTCGTTACCATCACCCGACGCAATAAGTCTAGAATCCACGTTTTGTCTGTAAATAAAATTAAAAAGGAAAATAATTTCATTGCTTTGCCGTTCACGAGTACTGGAAGATTCCGATGATCCAAGAAAAACCCACACGTCTTTGGTAAAGGATGAAAAAGGCAAAATTGCTCGAGAGATACGATCACCCTGATCTACCACTTGCCTGAAAAACGCCATCATACAGCCGCAAATAAAAAATAAAGCGAAGAACCTTGATACTAGTCTTTTTTTGCAGTAAATGCTTGCGTTTCCGTAAAAACCCATCTACAAATGATTGACATGCCAGTAATTAGCTTTAAACGCGTTGATTGGATAAGAGCACTCTCAAGCAAGGTATCGACCATACTTGAGAGTGCACTTCGGCACTTTGATCTTTTCACGTTTCCTTGACGACTAAGTACAATCAGTCAAGTGAAACGGTTTGAAGCAGAACCCGTTCACACACAAGTTCGTCTCAAGTGCACTTGAAACTCTCCTCAAGTGCACTTGAAATGTCTAGTATGAACCCACCTAAAAAATTCTCACTCATTCAATATGCCTCTCATTGCCTCGCGTGATTAAGATATAGGAAAAGATTGTGGCCGAGCCATCGGTGTGACACGTCGCTGAAGGGAAGGAGAATTATGCAACTCACGCACTCAGGAATTTCATGGTATAATCATGAATGAGAATAGTACTCCTGTTTTATATAGAAGTTTCCAGCTACTGAGAAACGAGTAGAATAGGAATGAACCTGTTCAGAGCGAGTAAAAAGTTCATAAATATTGGGAGGGGCACAATGATTTACGATGTCATGTAACAGAGAGGCAACCAATTTAACACATTGGCAACCATGCCGGCCAAAACCGGCCGCGCAGAACCTAACCTGCGATCAGGCTCTATTTTCGTTTCGATGGTAAACCTTGTAGCGAGCGCCGACGTAAGAGGACATAAGAGCAATGCTTCAATTGGGCCTGATCGCAGGTTACGCAGAACCACGTCCCTTGTACCGCTTGTGACGTCATCAGTTTTTAACGCTCATGGCCAACTTTTATATGTAGTATGTGTTGGGGGAAGAGATCTTTCAAACCATACCCAAATTAATGAGCCCGATTCTGTCAAACAGGTCGGCGAAAACGCGAAAAAACCAAGTGACGTTGAGCCGAAAATTTGAATGAAAATCTTGTTCCACTAGCCATCTGCACTTCTTTCCACCTAATCCTATGATCCTAAAAGTTTTCCACAAATCTTTTCCCACCAATAGGAAGCCCAGGAAATATCCAGCAAGAGAAAAAGAAAGCGAGACGAGAAAAGAAAAAGAAAAGGAGAGGAGAGAAAACGAAAGGTAGAAGGAGAGGGGGCGGTAAAACTTTTCAAACCAAAAGGCTACGGCCAGGTCTATAAAGGTCTAACAGCTCCTGAAGATAAACATACTAAGAAACTTTCTAATTTTTAAAATTAACCTAATTGAGTAAAGAGCAGATTTACATATTTGCGCGATGTGTTTATTAAACTAAGAATGGAGTCAAAGATCACTCCAATTTTCCTTGCATGATCAGTGGGCTTGAGTTCAGCACTAACTACTTGCAGACATGCAGTCCAGGGAGGGAGCAGGCCGATGTATGGCATGGAATACTAGTATCTTCGTTTTGTTGTCATTTAACTGCAAGTTGTTATGCAGCATCCAAGCATTAACACTATTGATGCAAGCCTCCAGCTTGAGTTTGGTTACTTCAAGGACACCAGCATCTGATGTCTTGAACGAACAGTAAATTTGTGTGTCATCAGCATGTTGATGGAAGGAAACTTCATGATGACGCATTATGTCCCCAAGCGGCGCTATGTACATCATATATAGTAGTGGTCCAAGCACGGAGCCTTGAGGAACCCCGCAAGGCAACAGACGACTGGTTGATCGTTCACTACCAATGGATACAAACTTCTTTCTTAAGAAATATTTGGTTCGGTTCCCAGCAATAAGCAACGAACTAAAAAACTTGGGGAGACTTTGCTTGTAACAGAGGAGAAGGTGGCCTAACATTTCAGGGAATACTGGATTTCCCATTTCCCTAGGGGAATATCAAAGCTAACACCCCTTGGGGAAACATGAAAGGCGACACACCCACACACAGCGCATTTCACGCACTGGCAAACAAACCAACAATTTTACTTCAATTTTGATGGTTTTATTAGCCTTAGAATCTGTTCACCACTTCACGAATGCAGGACGAAGAGGAGTGGTTAGGGCGTTGGACTTGTAATCTGGAGATACCGGCTGGTGTTGCTTCATGGTAGTCCCGACTTCCGAGTTCAACTCCTCGGCCACGCTTGTAGAATAGCCAACTGGTCTGCTTCCTGCCAGCTGGGATTCTCAAGGCGGGGGTAAACCTGAACGCCGTTGTCAGGTCGCTTAACATGGATTTCATGTTAATAACTCGTTCGCGTTTCAAGCAAACAAAAATCCCTCTGCTCATTTCACAAAGCTATGTTGTGGGATATTTTGTCTAATCCTTGGTGATTATTGGGTATATTTGGAGCGAGATAATTTTTCTTAAAGGATTAGTTAAATTCAGGGAATTATGAAATATTGAAGATTTACATGATGAAGGTTTAAAATTGGGATTTGAAGTTGGAAATTAGTAGACGGACAGCAAATAGTTCCCCAGCAACCTGTGCCCTTGTGGGGTGTCAACTAACTGGAAGTGCTTCAAACATTTTTTACTCTATTACAATCCCTTAATTTCACAAAACTTCATTTTTACCCCCACCATAATAAATATTTGTGTCTGCATGATATTATTTCTGGCCCACAATGAAATCATTATTATTATTATTATTATTATTTTTTTTTTTTTTTACATCTGGGCCCCCGTTGGGAATCGAATTGGTGACGTTTTCCTTGATCGCGCTCCGACTACGTGATAAATAGGAAAGAACAAATTATCAATTACTTTTCTTTCTAGAATTGATGCGAAAATATGGAACTGTATACTCCCCCCCCCTGAATTTCGTGAGCTAAGAAAAGCACCCTTGTATCTTGTATCTGTGTAACTGAGGAAATGAGCGTTGACATGCGCTTTCTGAAGATGCACTTTAACTAGCTAGCTTTCTCTTGGACCTGTTAAGAATCTCTTTATTTCCTTATTTTCTCTCAGGCTAATGTAATGTAGACATCTTTATCTATGTGTAACTGCTTTTGTTACAAATATCAACCTTATTATTATCATCATTATTACTATTATTATTATTATTATTATTATTATTATTTTGAGTGCGTGTTTTCTTAAAACGACCATATTATATACAGTGTCAGTTTAAGTAGCCCGTCTAGAACAGCTGTGCTAACTGTATGCTATAAAGGCCTTTTTCACAATTGTAAAAATAAAGTCAATGTTGATGTTGTTGATGCTGTTGTGGTTTATTGAATATAGTTAGCCTCGAGAAACAAAACAAGTACAAAAAGTACCAGCAACATGAAAATAATACGATTTATTAGATATACGCTCATACAAGTGCAGTGAAATCCCAAACCCATACAATTGGGCGTAATAATAACCATCATCATCTACATTTACTTAAAAAGCTCATTAACAGTTCATGAAGGAAATACAATAGAAAATAACTTTTAATGAGTGTCTTTATATCAGATAAAGACACGGCTAAATTCTACATCCGATTTTCTGGGCCAAAATAAGCCAAAATCTAAATTTAGTGTAAGAATGGATAGATGTACAGTAAAGTTTTTTAAGCTGTTAAATAAATTCGCGATTTTTGTTTTATCAAGTCCTAAAACACTCTGCTGCGCCTCGTGTTGATAAAACACTCCTCCTCATTTATTAAACATTACTTGGAGCAATTTCCATAAACATGCTTAATTACGCTTCACGAAAGTTGTTACAAAAATGTTAAGAAATGTATATATACAGGTAAAAATTAAGAAACTAATTCTGAAAAGCTCTTGTTTATTTTTGTTAAATTGTGAAAAACTTCATCACACAAAAATATTTTCATTTTAATTTTAAAACATGGCAGGCTTGTAGTTGTTCTTATGTCTTGTGGTGGGTTGTTCCACAACTTCGGGTAGGCGAACATGAAATAGCGATCACCAAGGGTCTTGGAAGATTTGATTGGAGGAAGGCGAAGAAAAATGGATGACGTAGTGGAATTTAGTCACAGTCACATGACTGAACGTTTCTTTCCC
>JAEMWC010000199.1:175000-275000 GCA_016490735.1 Pachyseris speciosa | reverse complement strand
GGGTGGCATGAAAACGTCGACTCCACTTGGAATTGTGATACCGTTGACGGTGCACGCTTCGTTGCATCTGCGGTGGACCAAATACCCAGGGGTGTAAAGCCTGAGAACCTCGCAGAGCACTCGGTCGAGATAATCCAGGCTGTTGACAAAATCGTACAGAGGCATGTCACCTCGCGTTTCTAAAGCATTGTCGAGTTCCTTGAGGAGTTTCTCCTGTATTTCAGGGTGGGTAGCTAGAACGTACGCCATGCAAGACAGCGTGCTTCCCGTGGTTTCGAATCCCGCCACCATAAAGATGACAGATTGCGCAGATACCTCTTCATCGCTCATTGACTTTCCCTGAATCTGCTGTTGCTGCGCTTCTAGCATCAGCTGTAGTAAATCCCTTCGGCTGGGCGCTTTTTGAGCCTTTCTGGCGTCGTAGATTGCGCGAGCCAAGCTTATGAAGTGGTCAGTGTGATTGAGAGGACTGATGTTCAATTTCTTGCTGAAGTAATCAGAGAAGGGAAACATGGAGAAGGCACGAACCCAAAGCGGTGTGTTGAACACGGTCTGGGCCTTGTGCACTGTGTCTGAATCTGGTTTTTTCTGGATTTCAGTTTGCATCCCAAACGCTGCGGATAAAATGACATCCAGCGCGAACAAGCTGAATAGAGGATTGATGTCTACGCTTGTCCCTGTGAAAGTAAGACATGTAAACGATGTTTTAGGAATGCGACGAAAATTCAACGTAACTGTGACAGTTAGAGCGGTTTTCAATTGAGTATCGAAAGTAATTATGGTTTTGCTTTGGTTTTGCATTGCTTCGCTCTTTGATTGGCCAGGAAAACTCGCGCCACTTTCTCGACCAATGAGAGGCAAAACCAAAAACCAATTGTGATTTCCAAGGGCGTATTTTCCCGCGCTTTCCTCGGGCTACATGATTTTGCTTCGTATTCTGATTGGCTCATTGCACTGCTTACTTCTGTTGTGATTGGTCAGAGTAATTGCTTTGGTGTTGGTTTTACGACACTCAATTGAAAAGCGCTCTAAAATTAATAAAAATAATCTCCTGTAGAGGATTGATGTCGACGCTTGTCCCTGCCGGAAAGTAAGACGCGAAAACGAATATTTAGGCATGCGACTAAAATTCAAAATAACTATCATAGTTAAAAATAATGAAGTATTTTCCTGTACTCAGAGCCCATAAAAAGTTTAAAAGTGAAACATTTCTTTCGACTCAACCGAACTGCATCAGCCACAATAAAAAATGTGAATGTTAAGAATGGTTATATCGTAACCGGATCTTAAGGTGATCTTCCACTCAAGACCATATGAGGAAACCATGAGTTTTGTGCTAAAAGTGAGTTTGGGGGTGGGGTTATTAAAACTCTTATTTCTCCAAAGATTTTGATAGAGGACTGGGTATTGGTATGCATGTATCTTGTCACATGACTCCTGGTCACCCGAATCATTTGCAGAATTTACCCTGGAATGTGTCAAAATTGCCCTAAATTACTGTGTTTTAGGTCATTTGCTGGTGCCGGAGCTCATCATCAAGGGCTGAGAAGGCTTAAACCTTGCCAATTCCAAAGAACTGCTTATTGGCACTGTGAATGCAACAAACTTTGCCGCTCCAACGCTAGCTTCAATCTGTTGACGGTTTGTTGTTCATGGAGACGTAAATGGGCCTTGTCTCACTATGCTTAAATCTTAACTTGTGGAAGTTTCATTGAAAGTTGAAGGCCGTGCCTGGACAACTCTTGGTGTAAGATTGAAGCCTGGTCAGAGACTTGGTCAGAAAATAGTAAATTGTTTCCCGCTCAAAGATATGTGGAATTTCCCAGAATGCAACGGCGTCAGATTTTTGCTGTTTAGTTGCGTGGTTGAGGTTGCTGATAAAAAGGGAGCTGATAGAGCTCTTGTTTGCCTTTAATTTTCCCCCAAAGTTCCTCTTTAATTTGGAAGCAGAAGAGCTGTTTTGTGATTTTTAATCCCTGAATAAAGGATTCAGTTGAAAAAGATTTGTCCAGACTGCTCGTTTGCGAGGTAAGATTTGCATTTAATTCTTGCGCCAATTTGGAGCTGAGATGTTGTTTTCATTCCACCTCTATGCTATTACTTTGCTGAAGAAGTACATTGTTATGCCTGCCTGGTCTTTCTTTTCCCTTTGCTTCATATGTAACAAACACATTTACACTGATATTGCTGGAAAAGATGGCGAAACCTGACCACAGTAATTTTTTTCTTGACCCTATGTATTTTTGAAACTTGAAACTGGCATGGATTGTGTAACTGGCAAAACAAAAATTATCCACTTTCCATGCTTTTACTGTGACCAGCTTTTTAGGGCTCAAATTTGAGGTAGACAAACCTGCTATGCCAATCTGTTGAATTGTTCTTTCGTAACATTCCAAAGATTTATATTAGGTATTTGGCAAAGTGAAACTTTGAAGATTTTTCTCTCTGCAAATAACCAGAGTCAGTTCAAAAGTTTAGGTTCACAGCATAGCATTTTTACTGTCCTCAACGTGTATTCAGTGGCCTGTATAATTAAGTGGTCACGTAGCCATTCCCCGAGGGTGATCACTTGGTAGACCTTGTACATGTTCTACCGTATTCTTTATGATTTTGTTCACGATGAATGTGGTCCACCTTTAAACGTTTTTGCCGCAATACAGGAGAACAATGTTTTGGAGTTTATAACTCGGTGTAGTTGCACGTATTAATAGACAAAACTTAGACAAACTATTTTTTATACATATCATGTTTGCGATTTATTTTGTCTTTTTAGGCCCTGTAAACAATTTTTCCAATATCTTCCTCCCCCCCCCCCCCCCCTCCCTACCTCCAGAAAAATAATGCTCCGTCCTAATAGTCTGCTTTTGTTCGGGGAAAA
Organism: Pachyseris speciosa; assembly: GCA_016490735.1. NCBI lineage: Eukaryota > Metazoa > Cnidaria > Anthozoa > Scleractinia > Pachyseridae > Pachyseris > Pachyseris speciosa. Next base: position 272,122 of record JAEMWC010000199.1, on the reverse strand, counting down.
GTTTTAGAGCAGAGCAGATAATTTCAGTAGCGAAATCTCTAAAGAGGTTCAGGGAATGACTACGCATGTGTCGTTACTTAAGCCTGGTTCACACTTGTGAGATAAGAACAAGCGTAAGCACAATGACGTTCACACTAGCGACTTACGCATGTGCAGTGCGAGTCACATCGGTGGATAAACAAGATGGCGCAAGAAATTAGATGGCGCTTAAGCTTATGCCTATTTCACACCAGTTCCCACTTGCGAAATAAGCATAGCATAAGCACAAGAAAAAGGAAAATGTTTCTTTTTCTTGTGCTTATCAGGCTTGTGCTTATTTCACCTCAATGCACACTAGCGTTTTCTTGTGCTTATGCTTGTGCTTACTCTTGCGCTTACTCTTGTGCTTATGCTTGCGCTTACACTTGCGCTTACTCTTGTGCTTATGTCACAAGTGTGAACCAGGCTTTAAGTTCTGTTAAAATCATCATTATTATCATCGTATTTCATTATCATCATCGTCATTATCTGCACCACTGCCATTGCTATCACCATCATCATGAATCCGTAATGTTCGCTCACTGAGGATGACAGGATATTGGCTCGTTCTTTTTCTAGGTTTTTTTGTTTTAAAGAAAACTTGGCCAATATTCAGCTATCTAGGCCTCACGCTTGGTCAATAGCGCACATGTTATTTTTAACGGTAATTCATTCTTTATCAGGTCAAATGTGAAAGGTGTGATCAAATGCTCTATGATCAAGTCATGTACTTTCGTTGATCGACCGATCGATCGATAGTCTCAGCGGAGTCCCTCAGGAACAACTGCGCGGGAGCCTAATCAATAAATTGATCGATAAATCGACTGTTAAGAAAACTGCGCGTTTATGATTTATTATGACATAGCTGGTAAATTCGTGTAGTCAAATTCAATTGCGCTAGCGTGCTTCATATTCGTATTGTGCACCCTGATGACGTAGCAGAGGGAATTTTTCTTTAAAACTACCGCGTTGAAAATGTTATAAATCAGTTGATCCATGCGTCAGCTGCGGTTCATCAATATATGAAGCACTTGGGAAGTTTGGAGAGCACTCGAGAAGCTAGAGTTCCGCATCTTTCGTGCTCTCCAAACTTCCCTCGTTCTTCATATATATCTCCGGTGGACGCACACCAATAGACCCTTTTAACTTGCAGATTTTGTTTTCCCAATGCATATGTAGACCATGTGATCTTCCCAAGGGGATTTGCCTTTTGTCTTTTCATAAATTATGCGCACATATGCACGTAAATAAGGCGAAATTTCAAAGAAACAGTTCTCTTGGGTAACTTCACATGACCTACATTGGGAAAACAAAACTTAATTACAAGCTAAAAAGGTCTATTACTTATTTGCTGCGTCATGGTTTACGTTTTATTGTTATATTGTTATGTAGATGAACGGCATATTAGTCGTTGTTTTTATGGTATGTGTTATTTGTGTGCCCGACCTGTCTTTCCAATTAATCTTTTCTTAATTTTGGCTTGCTATTTTCTCAGTTAGCTCTCATAGTTATTAAGGAAGCCAATACCCTTTCTATTATTTTCTTTTCTTTTCTCTTCTCATTGCAGTTTGTGTATCAGATAAAGGGAAAAATGGAGTTGTTCTTGTTATTATTATAGCCGAAAGAAAGAATGTTGAGGAACAACTCATTAAGCTCATAAGAAAACGCTTTCTCAGTGTTATGAAATTCTCTAAAGTGGTAGAGTTTTGAAACGTCACTGCGTAGCTTATTATGGTACAACGCGAAATTATAATTTCAATTTAAGCACAGTTCCAATCCAAAGCACTTAGTGTTAGGGTTAGTGAAATAATCATATCGAAATTTTTGTTCGAATGAATATTGTATTTTTACTCCCCATAAGTACTAGCAGGGGGACTGAGAAATCGGCGCCAAATGCTGAAGAAGTAAAATAAAAGCTAAAGATGATGCAGTTCTTGACTATATAAAGGGATTTTTCTCACCGGGCTTTGCAGCTTCGAACAATTTTCCAGCCAGCACATTCGCAGCCTCATCCATAATTGGAATGACCTCTTTCAGCTTCAGCGCGCTGAAAGTTGGAGACAACGTTGTGCGGATGCGCTTCCACTGGTCGCCCTTGGCGATAAAAAGAAAGGAATTTATTGGCGAATTCACCTCGGGAAACCATCTGTTGTGAAACTTGGGAAAATCTTTGATGGTTATCTCCTTGATCATCTCTGGGTCTGTCACCACGATTGTGGGACGCCTGCCGAAACCCATCTTGTAAACTCGGCCGTACCTCTGAAAGTATTCCCACAACATGCCATGCATCCCTCCGAATTTGATGGCGTCTGGGAGATTTCCAAGGTAAGGCCATTGACGAGGCCCAGGGATTGGAAGGTCTTTGAGACAAGAGAAGCTAGCCACCCCGCGCCAGTAGATGAAGGATATAAGGAGGCTTAGACAGATTGCCCATAAAATAGTGCCGTAAAGTTCCTCCATAATCATCCGCAAAAACTAACTGTTGCACAAACAATCTTTTGCTCTGGACAATATAATACAACTGTTTTGTGAAAACCTTCGAGGAAATCTTATGCCTCCTTGTTGTCCTAAGGATTGCAATAAGTTCGTCACCGCCTTTTAAACTCGCCGGAGTGAAAGTTGAAATTGTTAAGTTAGAAATTTGCATATGTATTAAGCGATGGTTTTAGTATTGTGGGGGATGTGGATTATTGTTGCTTTGACGTCATGGCCTGTTTGCGGTCAGTATTTGTCATTCTCTTTGTATCACATAAAGTCCCAGTGTTTTGACGTCGCAAATCTTTGTTTAGTTATTTAACTAGCATTTATTTTCTTTCTTATAAAGTTGCTCACGCTTGGGTGGTTCATATTTACTGAAATCAACAAAACTAAGGGTCAGTTAAACGCAATTACTGACCCGTAAAATCCACGCGCCGCGTACCTCGTCTAACCGTGTGGGTATCAAAATGATGATTGCAATCAGGAGCGAAGCAACAGAAAAATTCGCACAGACTTATTCCAGGGTGAAAAACTCCTCCACAGTTTACCAATTTCTATCAACTGAAGAAAAAATTCTTTAAATTAGAAACACTTCAACGTGGATCGAGTAGTCCCTAAAAAGAAAGCAAAACACAGGAGCGCGCGCCAAAATCGCCTCCCTAACATGGATTAGGAAGCCATTCATTACCAATTAATGTTAAACAAATCACTCCCTTTTTAGATTTCGTCAAAATATAAAGAATTCTATGATTGATGGTTATAATAGTGTTATTAATTCTTAAATAGTTTCTCTAAATATAGTTCATTCTTAGTAGTTAGTATGAAAGTAATACCTTTTTTTGCCTAAATTGTTATTAATAATGTATTCCCTTTGTTTGAATTATTTGTTTTGGGACACCCACTCGGTTAGTTCTTAGAACTATTTGGGTGCCCCAAACTGTACACAACTAACATAGTATTTAAATATTCTTTGCTTCCTCTCCTTCTTCATTTCTTAGATATCCTTAGTAACAATGAATTGTAAATTATTTTAGTGTCTTTTTTTATTTGTTCTCTTATTGTACTGCATTCCCTATATTGATGTTTGTAACACTACTGTAATAATATAACTTTCTCTAATACACTGTATTCGTGTGAGTTTCAATAAAATTGAATTGAAATTGAATTGACTTCCCGGGACTGGTACGACTAAAAGCACCAATTTGATGAGAACAGTTAGCGACGTTACTTAGATTGAAGAAATAGAGAGCGTCGACTATTTTTATTTTCGTGTGTCTCTCTCCCGCCAGTGTCACAGCGCACGTGAAAGGTGGGTTACTCTGTAACAGGGGCTTTTTGGGTGATTCACTTCCGTGGTTGAGCGAGAGGTGCTTTTTACATCAAGCGGACCAGAGCTTCGTTCAGGAACATGGCGTTTATTGTAGATCTTGACTCATTTCGTTACAGGCAGAACTCAAAGCCCTTACTGACAGGCGAATTGTCATATGCGAATTCCGACCAATAACATTCGAACAGCTCATTCACTTACGTAAGCTTAGCGAATAGAAGAAATTCTCACTATTCACACCTTTACATTTTAAAGCTCATTTCACACTCCAAAGACTTTCTCCCAAAGGCAGGTGGAAAACACCTAAATGAATCGCTTCATGATCAGAAAGACTTCGATGTTCGCGAACTTCACTTAGATCTAGTTTTACTGAAAAACGTCCCGTAACAACTCCCCTATGTGGCCTATTTCGGGACGTGTCGCTGGATAGGGTATGGTTTTTGGCCCCCCTGCCCTGAAAACAGGGTATGCAATTTCAAGCGTGTCCTATAGCTAATCGGGGTCTGGACCCGTTATAGACAGGGTACGGCCGCAAGACTGTCGTCGGGTATTTAGCAATGCGGAATCGGAGACGTTTATCTGTATTTATTTCACAGGTCACCAGTCAACATTAGATCATTTTCAGGACTAGATATTAGCGCTATTGTTTTTTTAAACAGATGGCGTTGTCCTACATAGGATACGTATTTAAGGTTTTGTTTTTGTCCTAAGTATGGTCAGGGTTTCAAAGCCTCAGTTTCCATACGTATAACGTTACATTTTTCACAAGTTAGAAGAAACTAAAGGGAAATCCTCAGCCCCCCCCCCGGGGGTAGGGGGTACTCCCTAAAATGGCCTACACGGGGAGGCTCCGCCCGAAAGTACTATGTTAATTTATTGAACGCTCCTTGAAAATGACAAGAAGATCTCATTCTAAGGGCTAGAAAGGGGATGCAGTGTACTTAAATAGGTTTGTGAAAGGGGTGCCATTTTCCAATGGAAGGTATACGAAAGGGGTACCTTTTCCGTCAAAAAGGGTATATAAAAGGGACCTCGGGGCGGAGCCTTCCCGTATTAATTTTTTTTAGTACCAGCTTTACTCTCAGTTCATCATCATCTTGGTTAACTATTCCTCAGGACCAACTACTTGTAAGAATTCAGGAGTGCATGTTTCGCACACACGCCAACACGAATGGCGAACAGCAGCATGACTTGTGCCCCTACAAGCAAGATTTCCATGAAACACTGTACAGGAACTTTCAACCTAATTTCTTCCCAGTTTTTGCTTCCTTGTTCATCACTAACACATATGACCCTCATAATGGCAAATGGCGTTTACATTCAGAGAACTTGAACTAATTGGAAAAATTGCCTACGATGGAATCTATTGGTCATTTGTCTTCTTTAATCGGAAGAAAATGCTGGTAATAGTCCTTTGTTCTTTCTGTCATTAACTCCTGCATACACTCGGGAAGTTCTGCTGTAAAGACACCTGAAAATAAAGCAATAAAACTTAAATCTAAGATACTTTCAAATAAATAAATAAATAAATAAATAAATAAATAAATAAATAAATAAATAAGGCTTTCTTCTAGTAGCCATTTAAAGATTGGCACTCTTTTGTATCTGCGAGTCACTGTCTGATCAGGCATTACCCACTGAAAACTGGAGTAAATTCACATTCAAATTTGTCCTTGTGCTGGGGAATGAGAATTCCCCATTATTTCGACTTCCACAAATTGTTTCAACATAATCCATTTTAGTTTGGAAAGAGTTTCACCTTATCACAATGTTTTTTAATTTACCACATGCAAATAATGGCAAGATTTCATTTTTGTTTGTGCAGGTGGCAAACAACATACTGTACGTTGTCAAGTTGAGGGTTTTGAATATTACTACAAGCTGATTTTTGGCAATTTGTTCTCTGTTCCCCTGTTTATCTTTTGGCACACCACACGAACAATTTTATACATGTCGATATGACAGCCACTGTGGCAGCTATCGAGAATAAGGCCCTGGGCTGTCACTAGTCAAATTCCCAGGTATTTTGATACGTGTAGATAATAGCACATTGACTTGCTACGTACTGTAATACCACAGCAGCTGGAAAATGCAGATACTTGTTGCATGTTCCCGCATGATTCAAACGACTAACTTCAGCTAAGCAATGTTTATAAAGTTCATTGCACATTAACACTCACTGACCGGGGGATCCTGAGTAGAGTGTGAATGGTGGGACAACTGTTTCAGGTGGAAGAACAGTATTATCAGCTATGGCACAACAGTCTTTAAGGACACTTCGACGACCCTTAAAAACAAAAACAGAAAGAACATTAATTTCTTACATGTAATTGTCTTCACGAAAATTAACATTGTAAATAGCCAACTGGTTTGCCTCCGGCCAGTTGGGATTCTTATCATGTTATGTTTATTTGAATTATTTGTTTCTGATCACTTGTACTTGTAAAGCACATTTGATCACATGTACATATTAATTTGTGCTATAGAAATATCAATTATTATTATTATTATTGTTATTGTTATTATTATTATTATTATTATGTATGCCAGGAAACTTCCCTTTCCCCAAATCAGTCGGTCATAAACTCACTTTATTCCAAAACTTGTCAGGGGGTGTTAAATCATCTGACAGTGATTTTAACCAGAGAGCTCTTTTGTTAAAACTTTTTGGAGCGTGTTTTGAATGTTGAATTACAAATGAAGTAAATGAAACTACAATGTATTATTTGTGATTCAACAAAAAGTAATTAAAAAAATCTCGGGGTGAAGTCTCCATTGTTACATGTGCATAGGACTGAAATTAATGGAGAATGTTGATTTCCTGGAATGGATGATAATGACAATGCTGTCTGAAGTGTACTACTTACAATAACACAGTTCTTTCCAATGTGGACGTAGGATCCAACTTGTGCAGCATTGACAACACAGTCCTCCCCGATAATAACATGATCTCCAATATGAAGTGGAAAGAATGCCACTCTACAAAAAAATGCAGTGCTTTAGATTTCAAGTCTGACTGACTTTGTTTGTTCTTTGTTTGAACCAGAAGAAAAGGCATTAACTAACCTTTAGCTTTACTGTTGTATAGACAAGCTTTTAGAAAAAAGGCATTGGTACCTTATTTGTCAAACTCAAGCCTTGAAGTCAAACCATAGAGAGAAAACAATGTTTCTGAATAGATAATGACTCTGTCTCCATATATAATTTATGAGCTAATTAACTTAAGTTACAGTATAGGAATACCATACTTCCAAAAAATGATCTAATTGTTGTCACCACTGGGAGGAGTGGTTTTAACAATCTTTTAAAATGACATTTGCAAAAAAATAATATTACATGCATTAGTGCTTTGCCAACAGGAAGTTTACATTGAATCCATAAGGAAATCGAACAAAAAACATTCTTTGGTTCTTGAGTTTTGGGTTCAAGTGTTTGCCTGACACAAGTTGAAATTAATAATATTTGTTCTACATTTAGTTGTAAAAGAACTTTATACAGTTTAAACTGACAACGAATCCACATGTATAATCTGGGTTGGTGCACACATTCCATGATGACACATTCACATAGATGTATAGTGGTGAATGGTAATTTCCTGAAGATGGTTGTGTCATCTTCAAACAAAAACACAGTCTTTTCAGTGAATACATGTAGCATTTATAATTTATACAAACCCTTTGCTAAATTTCTTGAATGGAGGCCTAATAACACTTCTTTTGCTAATCACACACTGTCGTCCTATTCTCACATTTGCTAGATCACCACGGAGGATGCAATCTGATTGAATAATCGTCTGAAACAGCAAGAATGGTATCGTCAAGAATTATCAAACTTAAATTAAATGTAAAAGTGTTTTAATCTCGTTCTTGGATTTTTTTATTTTGGAAAAACAAAAGAAATCCTATTTCAACTAGATAAGCATTTAACCAGATTTTGACCACGAAATGATTACAGAAAACAAAAGTAACAAAAAAATCTGAACACAGCAATGTAATTACAATAGATAAGCCACAGATTTAATGTGAGACTCTTGAATTGCTTCATTCTGTTTCCTGACTACATTCCAGAAATAATTGAAACATTTCTGTTTGACGTTACTACATTTTTGGCAAATGAATTTGTCGACTGAACAACGTTCAGCAGACAAAATTGTTAATGACTGTTTGGTGGAAACCATAATTATTTTTACTAAGGCCAAACAACAATATAGCTCTGAGAGAAAAAAAATTATTGTGTTTTCAAAATTGCACAAAATGTGGTGGAAAACTTGTGGTTGGCAATCTGATGAGTACAACTACATGCTTGTACAAGGTGATGCAACAAAAATACAGTGTATGGTCGGCATAATTGTCAACAGAAATTGAGCAGAGGCATTTTTAATTTCACTTTTCTTGTAACATTCATTAATAATTATTATTCATTGTGTTTCTGACCAATAAATTCATGGAACCTCATGTATACCTCTGTAAACCCCAATAGAAATCAAACAGATTATTGATTAGTACCGTAAATTAACTTTTGATAGAAATCAGATGAATTACAGATTATTAAATGAACTTAAAATTGATAAAGATTTCTTCCTAATAAGAATGCAAAATCCAACTCTTAAGAGAAAATTAATAATTGTTTTCCTGGTTCAATTAATTTGCTGGCATTCACAAACCAATTATGTAGATATCTGAGTTATTCTTTCAATTTTCACAAGCATGATAACACATTTGTGTCCGATCTTTACGGCATTTACATTGGCTTGCCTTCAGCTCGCCATTGTAAATTGCCATAAAGATCTTTCACTCATATTTTTTCTATTGCTAACTAAAGAATTTTGACAAAGAAAACTACAACAACCTAATATTTTTCCATTAATGGTAGGTGAAATATTAATAACATCAATTAACAAAGCCAGTTTGAAAATTTAAAACCATCAGTTGGTGAACAAGGTGTGTGAATTTATTATCACGTAAGCTGTTTGGGAGCAAAGCCTATCACATTTTAAAGCACATTTTACCAAACTTAATATTCTTTCCCAAAGACTACATGTAAGAAGAATTGGGTCCAATATTATAATTGTTGAATGAGAATAAATTATATGCATGACATATATGTTTTAGGTCAAAATGGAATTCCCTCGTCTCCAAACCCTGATTTTCAACCTACACTCCAAGACAATCTACATGTATTACTTGTAAAACCCCTCCCCATTTTCCCTCCACCAATGTTAAATTCAAGTCAGTCACGCAAAAAACCCCTGAGAATTTGTGACCTTTCTTGTTGTGTTACAGATAAATTTGGTGTGGAGTGTAGGTTAAAATTGTTTTAACCTGAATTCATATTGATGTACAACATATAATTCATGTAATTAAATATTGAATTGTCTATTCAACAGACTCCCATTATCTTGAGTACTGGCTACACTGAACACCTTGCAATATCAACAAGATACCCTTTTTCCTCAAAAGGAAATGTACTGCCACTATCTTGAATGAATTTTAACTTCATGTGTGACAGCGTAACAAGGCCACAACATGAATTATGCACATTTTAATAAATTTATTGAATTTAATATCAGTTAATTATAATAAAAGGAATTCCTAACAAAGACACTCTTCTGCCCAAAGATCAAAATAAAAATCGACGAATGAAGAACAATTAACTCAAGGCGGTCGTCGATTTCCCAGAAACATAAGTTTAAGTTTATAGACAAGTACAAAGCCTGTACATTGAGCCTATAGCTAGTAGCAAATCGTGTTCACACAAGAGCGTTCCAACATTTATATTTTATATACATTAAAGAATCGTTTCACTAACCTTTCCATTTAACACAATGTTTTGACTTCCACACAGAACGGACTGGCGACTGACTTTATTTCCAGAAGCCTTATAAAAGGTTGTCAGGGGGAAAAGAAAACAGTTTTTAGAATGATCATTTCGTATTCCATGTTGTTTCATGTTTAACTTTGCCATATCGTATTGTATCCAGGTAAACTTCTACTACTACTTACGGTTTCTATGTACTCCGCCTTGTTGTAGAATGTATCTTTTTGCTCCATCGTTAATTTTTATCCGATAACTGTCGAACGTACGTTGTGTCCAATAACTTTGATTACATTTCTTCGTCCTGAAAACATAAAGATCTGTTTCATAAAACGCCAGGCGTTTGATCGTGATTAACTGGGCTCTAGTCTTAAAACTCGCATTTTTCTACTCTCTGGGGAGGGTTGAATCTTCACTAGAAAATATAACTTATGAGCCAATAAGGAAGAGCTTAAAGCTATTCTCAATACCTCAGAGTCGATATAGTCATCGTATTAAGTTATTAAAGTTTGTTGGAATCATATTTAAAACGCGTATAAGACCTGAAACAATTAGCTTCGCAATTCATCGTCTCCCCTCCCCTTAAGACATGATTGTCATGTCCTTAGTTTTCTGGCTCCTTTTACTGATTTGTGTCGCAGCTGTTTTTGAAAAGTAATTTCAGCTTTTCTGTGTTATATGGCTTGGAATCAGCCTCCAGGACAGCAGCCAGGTTATAACCCGGCTTATGTAAGTTTGAACTCCACTACAAGCATTGAAGTTTTAAAGTTTGCTTATGATATTATTGAAGGTGCCAACAGTTTGGGTGTAAGAATCAAATTTGTAAACTTTACCGATCATAGCAGAACTGCTTACAAGTAAGATATAGATCTACGGCCAGGTCTTTGCCATTGGTTTCTTGGTTCTTGTCCAGTTTTATCAGCTGGCTTGTAAGCGTGCTTTGTTGCAATCGATCTAAGAGAGACCTGTCCATACCCAAAACGAATGAAAGCGATCAGTTTAGGTCAGTTATTAATTAAGCATGCTGTTTATGCTTGAAGCTTGAGAACGATCACATTGACTGCTCGAAAATGACCATGCTTGGTGGATAGCTGATGCATGAAGAACTGGATGGCAATCTCTTTCACTGAACTTCTGTAGAATGTAGATACCTATTTTAAGATTTGACATGGTAAATAATTTTCTCTGTTATGCATAATTAGTATATACCACACAAGTGAATAGTGCTTTTTGCGCGCTCTGATTGGTTAACTCGGAGGTGATTAGCGAGTACTATTCACTTCAGAGCAGCCGGCCTGAGGGATTTTACAATTTCCGACCACTTGTCGGTATATTGTCACACATAAAGAAACATTTTTGTCCGCTAATTATTCAGCTTGTGTGGTATATACTAAAACAATTATTCACCTCAGTGTCGGTGAAAGTGGTGGATATTTACCTCGCTGCTTTGCGGCTCGGTAAATATCCACCACTATTCACCTCCACTTCAGTGAATAATTGTTAATTATTATTTATTTGTTTATTTGTTATTTTATTATTATTATTATTATTATTATTATTAGTATTAATTCATTTATTTTGTTATTGTTATTATTTTTTTTATAACTCCTAGTATAGTGTATACTGTTTTAGGAGTATACCTAAAATGAAAGCATTAACCCTTTCACTCCCAAGGGGTCTCCCTTTGACGAGTAAAATCGTCTGGCGTTAGACAGAGTAAAATCTATAAAGTCACTCTTGGGAGTGAAAGGGTTAAAGCATTAAAACTTCTGTCAACCTGTCAACCCCAGCCCTGTCAAAATGTTTCATAGCAGCAACCGTCAGCAAACCTTCCCAGCTAGAGAACTCCTAGTGAAATCCAAATGTGAAGTAAGGGGAAAATTATTGCTGTAGGTGGCAAACTTGCTGGCTGGCGGCACATTTTGACAGGGTTGCAACTCAGATGAGGTACTTATTACCGACACCCAAAATGCACAAAATTCTGATCTCAGGAAATTGAGGGCAAATTCAGAACTGAAAAAGCACTTTACGTTGCTTTTCTCTGGTTGATTAAAGGGGCACTGTCATGACAATTCTTGTCAAAAGCTGTTCAAATCGTGAGGAAGTACTTTTTCTATTGCGTGATTGGCATGTCAACAAGAAGAAGTAGATTTGTAATTATTTCTTGAATGGAAAAGGAAGTCGTATTATTTTATGGCGATTTTTCCGGCACACAATGAAGAAACTTGAAAAAGTTAACAAGTTAAAGTTGCAATACATTCTCTCCTCATCATCCGTGGCCATAGACAACCCGCAAATAGTTTCAGTGCATGTAGTTACTACATGCATTGAAACTATTTGCAGGACTACTTCACAGGAAAACTGCGACATTTTTTAAGTGTTCCACTTTGCAAACACCTGTTTGGGTTCAGACCCAAATTACATGGTAGTGTCCCTTTAAAGAGGCTCTGCATGTTAGGATAAATTCTGACAGCTCTAAAATGGCAACATGAAGGAGCTGAAATGGTGATGAATGATGATGCTTACATGAAATTATGACAGCAACAAAGAGAAAAACAAAATGGACAGTGACATTGGCGTTTTTATATCAGATGGTGACTTGCAGATATTCGGGCAGAAGAAACACTTTATTGTATTTTACAAGGTGAAAGGTTTACCCTTGGTTGGATCTTTTCTCTTAATAATTTAATTGATAATTATCCAAGGATAGAATGTTTTGAAGACACAGCTGTGTTTAACATTCTGGACTTAAACAGTTCCCACATTGATATCATTGATATTCCAACAGCGACATGCAAATCTTCTAAAATTGTTACATGAAAAGGTTTGAAACTCAGACTGGGGACATAATGATCTCCCCTCCCCCACTAAGAGGGCATCATTAAAGGGACTTCTCTAAACTACATTTGTGTATCCCATGTGATTTTGTTTTACACCTCACGATTGGTTTCCATTAATGAGAAAGTTTAGGAAACAGGTGGGTCATACATGTAATGAAGGATGCTTTTACATTTATTTTAGTCAATCATATAAACAAATATTTGTCTTTTCCCTTTTGCACATATCAGGGTGGTCAGTATAATTATGGTCAGCCACATGGATACCAGCAGCATAATCCCTATGGACCTCCCCCTCCAGCCTCTCAGTACCCCCCTAGTCATCCAGGGGCATGGGGAGGCCGTCCACCTCCTCCCCCTGGGGTGGATCCAGTTCTTTGGGAATGGTTTCAGGTAAAGAAATTTTTCCAGCAAAGTATTGCATGAGAAATGTTTTCTTTTGTTTTAATTTGTTAATTAAGACCTCAAGCTTTTTTAAGATGATAGATCTATTTGATTTTTAAAACCAGATTGATCATTTTATGGTTGGGCTACACAAAGGGACTACACTGTAGTTCCCTGTATTGTTTTCACAAGAATGCTGTTTGTGGGAATGGCCTCAATTTGTTCTGAGTTTGGTTGATATTTTTGTTTGGTCAGTGTCCAAAGCTTGTCCCATAAATAGTCCTAAAGAAAGCAACTGAAGGGTAACTTCTGGGCAAGAACATTCCCTTGGTTTTTGATCGTGTTTTGGTTTGCTAAAAAATAACAGAAGTTTGACATGTGGGCTTATTAAGAATCCCCAGGGCACTTCCCTCAATTGGAAGCTAGAAAACAGGGCTGTAATCAATGAACAACAGTCACATGTTATGGTCAGTGTCCACTGTGAAGAGAGATATCTACTGTAGAGTTCCAAAATGCCTCATGACAACTGACAAGAATGTAAGACTTCCTTTTGTTAATGAATTGTTTCTTTATAAGGATATGGTTATTGCCTCCAAAGCATATTACAGCCATGGGTGACAATTTTGGTTCCACTGATAAGCTTCTCAACAGTGATGGTTATTTCACTTTCATTGTAAGGTGAAAGAGATGTCCTGGAAGTAATTCCCTCAAAGTGTTTAAAGTTTTGCATTTTCCCATGACCCTGCTATTGTGTTTTGTTCTGTCAGACTGTAGATCAAGACAAATCTGGTAAAATAACTGCTACTGAATTACGCCAAGCCCTCTTCAACAACAACTGGTCACAGTTTAATCCTGAAACTTGCCGATTGATGATCGGCATGTTTGACAAAGACCAGTGAGTACCATAGATAACCTACAGTTACTGTAGTATACCTGCCAACTCTCACACATTATGCATGAGTCTCACGCCTGCGGACCAAAGGCATCGATCTCACGCATTGAGGACAATTTCTCACGCCTGACTTAAAATCTGGATGACTTGTCCTTTAACACATAAACAACAAAAATTCAATTCAATATTCCCGTAAATGTTCCAACAAATGGTGCTTAATATCGAGTTTGAGTACTTACTGTATTAGATGACATGCTGAAATGTCACGTTTCAGTATGCATTTGAGAGACTGGAAATGAACTAAAAGTCATTGGAACATCTTCGGACATGTTCGGTAGCGTTTGGAAATCTTTGAGAAATCATTGGATGTCGCTGGAACATTGTCGGAAATTCTGGTCATGAGGAGATGGAAATCTCACACATTTGACTCAGAAAAAGTTGGCAGGTATGCTGTAGTTGTTCCCATACTCCCACTTTTTGCTACATGTAGTACAAAACCACATAATTTATGTACATACAGACTATATCACAGTCTAGTTGCAAAAAAAGGGTATAAAAGGGATGCCTGACTGACAAGAGAGGAAGCTGCATGTACTTTTGAGAGTAATACCTTCAAAGTGCTGTTGGTGTTGTTGTTCATTATGTGGCATTGACTGGTAAGTTGTCAAGGGAAAAACTAGCCTTTATCTATGGAATGTTCTCCAGAATTATTGTTGGATGCAAAAACTAAAAGAAAAATCTGAGCAAAAACAAATTAGCTTACGGCAGTTATTATCCTTGATGGTTGTTAAATGAATCAGTATTCTGTTCGTCATCATGGTTTGAGCTAAGGAGATTCTTATTGTGCTTAAGTACATGTAAAGGTGCAAAGAATCTGGAGCCAGAAACATAACTACAGGAGCAGGGTTGGGAACCATGAGGAAAGGATATGGCTAAGGACATGTTACTAAGACCCAGTCCCATAAATTGTGATGGACCATTGAAAAATGGCTTTTGCTATGCTATCTGTTTTGGGGGTATCACTTTAATACATGGTTTTCAAGTTTACATGTACAAGTTTTCTGACAGATTTTTAGCACATGATCTGTGCTTAGTTGTTATCAGCTGTGGTGCAGTCTGTATTAAATTTTACTGAAATTGTTGAGAAGTAACTTTGTATTTAGCTGTTTAATAGTTACTTCTGCTTGTTACCCATTGACCACGACCTTAGTTAATCATATTTAGTATTTATTGTGTGTTTTACTTTAATTCATAGATCTGGTACAATTGACATCTATGAATTTGCAGCATTGTGGAAGTACATTCAACAGTGGAAACAATGTTTTGACAGGTAATATTCAGCATAATTATAATCTTTTGCATACATCAGATGAGTACACTGTGTAATAATAATCTTCTGCATACTTCTTGCAAAGATTCCTAATTTGCCAGGCTTAGAGGACTGGTTGTACTCTACCTAGTGGATTTACTACCCAGTACAGCCAGTACAGCAGCAACCTGTACTGTGAGAAACTTGAACATAATAATAATAATTTTAATTAAGACCAGTGATTTTCAACCATGAAGTGGTACCCCATACGGCCACTTTTGTTAATGCAGCCACCCCATTAATGCAGCCAATGGTCCTCTTAAGTGAAATCCCAACAGGTATGCTCCTTCATTTATTACACCCATTATGAAATCACTGGTGATCCTTGCAATGTGATTGGTTCTCAACAGTGTAATTTATTCCCAAATTGCACCATTTTTTACTCTAAATCGCATCCTTTCTGTAACTCATCAAAATGAAAGTGAAATAATACTAACCTATCAAATTTCATGGACAAACAAATATTAATATTGACAAAAAACTGTGTGATTTGAAAATGGGTGTAATAAAGTGGTAATTGAACTTTGTGTCATGCAATTTTGGTCTGAAATCATACTTGTGATTTCAAATCAAACTTGCGCTGTGCACTCGTTTGATTTTGAAAGCACACGTATGATTTCAAACCAAATTGCACTCCACTCAGTTCAATTACCATTATAGATTAACCTCGTTACTACAGTCAATCAAACCAAATCTGCTTTCTAATGGACAAACAAGTGACAAATCGTGAGAAACAATTACCATGTTCTTTTGAATTGATTTCGGAGCCTACACTTTTAAAAGGATAGTAATAATGCATAGCTTTTTATTCCTGTTTGTAATTTAATTCAGTCATGTTCATCTTGCTTGAAAAAGGCCAGCCATAACATTTGAATCTACCCTTTTACTGCTGCCACCCTGTTGATACCGCCAAATTTGTATGGTCCACTATACAATCGACAAACATTTATCCCTCAAGAAATAGTAAAACATTTTCAAAATTATTGTTTGTTTAGTTTTGATCATGACCGATCAGGAACAATAGATGCTAATGAGCTGCAAACAGCCTTCACAAGCTTTGGATACAGATTGTAAGTTGCTGTTTTTTTATTGTTGGATTCTGCTCGAAAACAAGAAGCTGCCCCTCTGCCATTTTATTTTGAGCAATAAACAAACCACAA
The DNA here is from genome assembly GCA_016490735.1 of Pachyseris speciosa. NCBI lineage: Eukaryota > Metazoa > Cnidaria > Anthozoa > Scleractinia > Pachyseridae > Pachyseris > Pachyseris speciosa. The sequence goes on along the minus strand of JAEMWC010000199.1, from coordinate 255,843 downwards.
GAATTTACAGGAATGTGCAGCTACATATAATAGGCTAAATTCATTTTCAAAAGAATGTTTACAGATATAATTCATTTACACAAGTAGTTTGATTTGTGGAAGTGCAAAGTTTAATAATGATGATGATGATGATGATGACGACCACTTTATTAATTTGAACTGATCCCCATGGAATGAATCAACAGCACCACTTGCATTTTCCCAGTTTTTTTATTTTGCTAATTTTAATTTGGGGTCAATGCTTCACTGAGTTACTTAATGACACAGCTAGATTTATCGCAGCCTTAACCAACACAGGATATTAGTGAGATATGAAGAAGATCATCTAGGCATAATTCTGAAAGCATTGGTATTATTTACAAATGTATTGTGCTGGCACCAATACTGATTTTTAAAATGCCAGTCAACATCTTGTTTGTCAGTACCATCGAAAATCTAATTACAAAACTGTCACTCAAAAAAACGTTTTTGGAGACCAGGCTACCAAATAGATGTTTCTTATTAAATAAGAAAGAAAAAAATTCAGAAAAAAGAATCACTAATGAAATAAATCTGATTGTCTCGTTTGTCTGATTGTCTTAATTCTTTCAGATCCCCAACTTTCTGTAACTTATGTGTAAGGAAATTTGATCGCCTGAACGTTCACACCATGAAGTTTGACGACTTCATTCAGTGTTGTGTGATGCTGAAGTCGTTAACAGATGCTTTTAGAAAACATGATCACCAACAGAATGGCACAGTTACTATCAGTTATGAACAGGTAAGGAGGCATTCAGAAATGTCATGGGCATTTGGGAAAACATCCTCCACCCTGATAACCCATACAGCTAATTTAAGGCGGGATTTAACCTAAACATCGTTTTTTAGCCGCTTAACATGGATTTAATGTTGATATCTCGTTGCATTTCAAGCAATTTAAAATCCCTAAGCTCATCCCACAAAGCTGCAGTATGTTGTAGGCTATTTGTCGAATTTTTTGGTGATTTTTGGGTATATTTGGGAAGAGATAATTTTTCTTAAAGGATTAGTTAAATTGAAGGAAATAGGGAATTTTGAAGATTTAATGAAGGTTTAAATTGGAATTTGAAGTTAGAAATTAGTAGACGGACGCCAAACAGTTCCCCAGCAACCTGCAGTGCACTTGTGGGGTGTCAACTGTCTGGTGGTGTTTCAAAACATTATTACCCCTTTCAATCCCTCCTTAAACCTCCTTAAAATTCCACTCCAGTTCTCGTTAAGTCCCCCCTTAACGGTCTGCTGAGCATGAATTCACCATAAGAAGAAGAAGTTAGAAATTAATAGACGGACACCTCAAACAGTTCCCTAGCAACCTGCAGTGCCCTTGTGGGGTGTCAACTGTCTGGTGGTGTTTCAAAACATTATTACCCCATTTCAATCCCTTCTTTAACCTTCTTAAAATTCCACTCCAATTCTCGTTAAGTCCCCCCTTAACGGTCTGCAGAACTGAGAGTATGCACAAACCGTACGACTGATTCCAACGATGCACGGAATATTCACGAGAAGAGCTTTTACATTCTAATTTATTCCAAATTTATTCAATACATTGTGTGTTCCGCGTATTTGCTAATTGCATTGTGTGATTGAAATCTCGAAGTATGAACTTCTAGCACATTTTTGAACACATTAGCGGACTCGTTCGATCTTCGTAGACGGAGAATACTGCTATTTTGTGTCCGAGTTTCCATCACTGATATAGAACGTCAGGAACTGCTACACCAGCGAGATAAACGTTAACTGAGCATGCTATACTGTGATGTGACAGAAGCAAAATTGCAAAAACAAATTTCACAAAGAAGATCAGACGCTTCAAAGTGTAAGTTTTACGGTTTTACTCCTGTGGAAGCCAATAACTTTCAACGAGTCTTGTGAGCGCTTTTGTACATAAGCTGTACGTTAAGTGATCGAAAGAGCAACCTGTATGAAGCGGTCACTTAGCCATTCCCCGAGGGTGACCGCTTAATCAGGGCCCACGCAGCAAGTTTGCAACTGGGGGGCTCGCTTCGAACGCGTTAGCGTGAGTCAACTAGGGGGGGCCGGAAAATTTTTAAATTAAAGTCCTCTGAAATGGCTGGAAATGCATTTAAAACTAACATGGTATGGTGAAAGTTATATACCTTCAGCAACAACAAAAAAAAAGAGGTGTTTTAGAACAAGAATAATCCGTTTTCGGTAAAACGCTAAATAAAAAAGTAACTTCGATTTTTTTTAGTGTTACTTGCTTTGTACTTTTGTAAAGTGGGGGGGGGGGGGGGGTGCCTGTTAATACAGATTCGATTGTAGTTTACTGTTCTTCTCAATCAGAAAACTCGGACACAAGCACTGATTTCCCCAGTTCTAACTTTAACAGCCTAAAATATCACCGTAAATCGCGATCCGCCTATAATACGACAATCATGATGTAAGTCCACCATCCAAGATCGCTGTCAAATGTCAGCGAAATCGACCCTCAAAATTCAGAGATTTGAAGCTTAAAAATGAAACACCTAACCTAAAATTTGGCTCATCAAGTTATTCATAGGCAAGTGTCCTGCGCGACCTTAAGTTGAATGAATTCTTGCTTTGTGTGAGTTCAAGACAGTCCATAATAATGAGTTACAAATTGAAAAGCAACTCCGAGGAAACAAGTTCGTTTTGAAACATCACAAATTTATCTTGCTAGAGTTCAGGACAGTGGTCGACTACATTACTTGCCAAAAATTTCGGACGATTTTTATTTCGGACAAAAAATACGTCCGAAATTTGTACAGTACAGCGTAAAACTTTTGAGTACTTTCTTGGGCTAGAACTTGGATTAGGCTTTTGCTCGTTCATTTTATCGCTGAAAAGAAAAAATAATGTTTCTTTTATGAAAATCATAAGGTACATAAATTCCATTTTGAGCTCCAAAGCCCTTAGTTTCCTTTATGGAGCGAATTCTAGTTGAGACACTGCTTGAGATAACGGCTGACAGAAGTGTTATTTCTCGTCGGTGTTGAGGGTGCAGTAAAACTATCTTTTTCACAGATGTTGCTTCAGTCCAGTTCCTGTTTTGTAGGCGTAAATTTACTTAAGTTTCAGCAAAGTGTCCGAAAATTTAACGTCCGAAACTTTTGGCAAGTAACGTTTATCCAGTTTAATAATTTTAACATTATGTTTTTTGCAGTTCCTAGAAATGGTCCTTGGCCATACATTGACTGGTATATAAACGATGCTGCGCATAGCTGTCCGTTGAATTCCCAAGGACTGAGCCTGGAGCAAGTGTAATGAATTTTATTTTTGCCATTTAGAACTGTACAGTCGACTCTGACGTTTTAAGTCGCCTTCCTCAGGATAAGCGCGAGTGATTGCATATGAGAGGTGGTTGCTTAACAATAGAGCAGTGTAGAAAAGTCACCACAAACTCTGCCCAATCCTGACGCTGAAACTATGGGAATATGTACAAGGCGTCTTAAGCAACATTGTTGCACTCATAATGTACTGTACACCATCAATCCAGAGTGTACACCTTATAAACTACAGTTTTGTAAGTTTATTCTGAATTTAAGGCTTTACTTTGCATCAAAGAAACACGATGTAATCAAATTTTGTCTTTTAGTGTGAAATTCTGAGCGACATCTGCGTTATTCTGTGAAAAATTCTAAGCAACTAGTGCGACCGAAGCATGTCGGTGAATGTATTTGGTCGCTTAGCAGGCATCGTAATTAAAGGACTCTAAAGGAAACTTTGAAGTCTTTAAAGCCATCCCAACAGCCAAAGTAGCAATTAGTCAATAAAATATCAGCAAGTTACACGTCCCCTATAGTTACTGTTGTTGTTTTTGCTGTTTTTCGCTTGCTATACAGGTACAGTTTAATGTTCGTCACTTTTTGGTTTACGGTCGTTTCGTACCCAAAATTAGGTCGTTTTGTTTTCTAAACAGAAATCTGGGTACGAATCGACTGGGTACGGAACGAATTGGGCACGAAACGACCGGTTGCCCCCACTATCTGTATTTATGTAACCTGAATTGACTTAGGAGCAAACAGTTGCAAGGAGATGGAAGGTTCTTAGGGTTTTATGGTTGCGAAGTAACTGAACCGTTGTAAAGTTAACTTGAAAATTTGAAACATTCTTCGTAGTTCCAAAAATTACAGCGTGTGTAGGAAGTAAAATGACAGATAGTATTTGAGCTTCTGGTCGGTATGGTAATTAAAAATTGATTTGTTTTTCTCGTTTTACCATCAGGGAAGCCGTTTATTAAAAACTGACAAATTTCGTTCTCAGAAACAAGATAGTTATGTGAAATACGTTTGCTCCCCTAACGCCATTTATCATTCGTCCAAGTCAATTTTTTCCATCTTCGTTTTCTTCTATTGCTGCTATTCGCAGCCGTTGTTTGTGTCGGTCCTGTTCTCCCTTCCCTCCCAATAGGACCGACACAAACAACGGCTGCGAAGGAGGCTACTATTCCATAAGAATTCAAACTGATTCACTGTTGATGCCCGGATACTGACCACAGAAACGAGAAGAATAGAGCGAGAGTGGAGTGAAAGGTTACAAACCCAGTGGGCCTAACTTATAAAATATTCCTTTTCGGCCCGAATATCCCTGCCATTGCCTCTATAAGATTTGTCATCACATAATTTCTAGTCAAAAGTTGCGGTGACGCACAACGAGACAAGCGAACAAAACTCGCACGCACGATCCTCACGCGTGCACGTGTCGTGTTGTTCTCGTCCCAGTCTCCATACCCCGTCCATGCCGAAGTAAACATGGAGGACACGCTCTGTGAAGTTGCTGGTATTTGCTGTTCCTCGGATTCAAAACACCGTAAGGTGCAATCGCTTGCTGAAGGATTAATTTAATCTGTGAAGGCTTACTGATTTAACAGGTAAAAGACTTTTTGGATTGTAAGTGTTACTTTGGAACCCAAAGTTGTTTCCAAGACTGTCCTCGCGCGCCAGATCGATCGCTGGTTAGAGACCTGCAGCTTATATTTGGGCTTATGCTGTTTTGAAGCTCGTATAAGTTAAAAGCATTTATTCAGCTCGTTCAGATGCGGAGCTTATGGCTGTCTTCCATCATTAGTCAGGATAGACCAAAACCGCTATTTTTTACAAACTCACTGACAAACTGCAGCCAGTAGTTAATTTAAGCTTAATTAATCAATACTCTTCCTCATACTGTGGTGTTTAATAATATTGAAAGTATTTCGGTGGGTGTACACCATTGAGATCACGTAATGCATCGTTCAATTCAATCAGTGCCCATCTCCTCCCTTCCCAGGTTCATCCACGACTCTGCTGAAGATAAATGTATCATGTTGAATACTATAAAATGTTCAAAGAATTGCACATGCTGTGATTGGTCGAATCAAGTGCAATTTATCTCTATTGCATGCACCCTACATCATGCACATGCATTATGGAGTAATTTTATAATCCAAGCAGACTGTGTGCACACAAATATTTGGACATCTATTTTTAGGAAATAATGTAAAACATTAAAAAAAGATGTAATTCAATCAATATTTCAAATTATTTTAACACAAAAGCTAAATTTTGGGGTTAACGTCAATATTCCACAAATAATAATAATAATAATAATAATAATAATAATAATAATAATAATAATAATAATAATAGACATAGTTGACAATTCACCTGAATGTTGTGCAATAAACTAACATGCTCAAGATATATACTACACAAACAACAAGATGGCATAATTGGGAGGGACACATGGCAGGTTATTTACGATTTTGGGTTATACACATAAAAACAAAGAGAGCCTCACTTACCTACTTACTACTGTGTGTAAGAAAAGAGTACTGGCTAACCCTTCCTTAACTCCCTAGTACCTCACAGTCTGGATTTGACAAGATAAGATGTGGCATTCAGTGGTTTTTATAGCAAAGCAGAGTCTGAAACTATGACCAGTAGGTCATGTTGTACTATAAAGAACCTAGACACTATGGTCGCAAACTACTAGCTATGAATAGAGCTCACAAAAATGATATATTTGCAGACATTTATGCAACATAGTCTTACAATTTCTAGCCTTGAAATGGTTTTATCCCAAGCGTATGAATGGAACACATTCATTATGAATAAGGCTTTGACTATAGACCTACACTGTAAGCTTATGAGTCGGTAAGACTTGCCCAACCCACTACCCCTACAGTATCACATTCCATTAACTACATTTTACTGCTTGGTAAAAGCTTTGTTGGAGTGTCATCAAATTTCATCAACAGATATGAACGCTCACCCAAATCCCCAGGGCATTTTAGAAAACGTGTTCCTGCATGCTTATTTGACTAAGCAGTACACTCGATACATTTTTCATTTCTTTAAAAGTTATTTAGTATACACCTCTTACTAACTGAGTTTGAGGTCCGTACTCTAAGTTACGGACCAAGTTTTTTCCCGTTGATTTAAGGCCCAAGCGCGAAGCGCGCAGGCCATAAATTAATTGGAAAAAACGAGGATCCGTAACTTACAGTATGGACCGAGAAAACGAGGTTAGTAAGATATTTATTATATCTCTGAGGTTAATCCGGCGCGCGGAAAAGGAAACTAGTTGAAGTCAAGTGGGCCGTACTGTAGAATACGGCCTGCAAAATTGACCAATCACAGCACGCTTACTAAGTAAGAGGTATAATAATATTTTCTATGCAGTTTTTCTTACTTTCACATTTATCCTCCTTGGTTTATTTACTGTAATCACAAATCTATCTAAGGACTTCTGAGACAACACTACATCACAGGTGCTTTGGTTTTATTATTGTGTTCAATTATTCTCATATTCATTTCATTTTGACATGCGCAGTTCATCATTATATATCTAATAAGCTTTTTATCAACAAAATATTCACATAAAGACAGGCTTAAATACCTATACATGTTATTGAAGATGCGTGTTTATTGACTATTACATTTTTGTAATTTTAACTGTTGTGGCCCTTGCTGAGTTGGCCATTCCACTACAAAATTGTCATATTTTCCAGGAAAATCTTCACTGGAGGCCATACTTGCAATGTTTGCCACAAGACCAACCACAAGGGTGTAAAATGCCTTTAGGTCATCCAAAGGGTAGACCAATGCTCATTCTCCGGGCAATGATAAAATCTTGAACAAATGCCCCTCTATTGCCTGGGAGGGTGGGGTACTGCAGGAGTTGACTGATGCATAACCATTATTACCTTATCCTGTCAGTGTCAGATATAAGAATTCTGTTGTCTGTAAAGAATTGCAGGTGCAAATTATGTTTAATGGACATTCTTCAGGGCCCATGGAGTGTGTTTTGGGCATGGAGGGTGTGCTAGGGTGAAAGTGTGAGAACACCACTGAGCCATGCTCCCCTAAAAGATTAGACATTTAAGTCTTCTGAAATGGTACAAATGCATCATAAACAAGTTGTTAGACTGACCAAAAATATAAGTTGGTGCTCATTACAATTTGGCCACTGGAGCTGTCCGGCAAGATAGCACGTCAAATGAATATATTTCTAACCTATAAACCTGAAAAAAGTTTCCCTGGCGAACTTTTTAGCATGTTGTACAAATGTATTAAGTCCTCTTTGAGATTACTGATGTTTTGTGTACAATGTTGCCATAGGCAACTGCTGTGAAACTGCAAAGAGGTAGAGTTGCATGTTCTCTGCTTGCAAAAAGTAAGACGGTGACAATTGATGGCTTGTTTTTATTGAGTACTAAAAGTATATTAAGACGAGTCACAAAACAGATTCCTCTTAAAAACGTTATCTGGTAGGAGGTTGACTTTTTCATTGCACTGTTTCTCTGTTAGAAAAATGAATAACGATGATACAGGTGGTCTCTTTCAAGAATGGTTCAACGCCATCAGCAATGAGCTGAGCAAGAGTGGCCGCTTAAAAGAGATCTCATCCCAGTTTAGCAAGCTAAGGTCTGATGATGAGAGAATTGGTTTTGGATTACGTTTAGCGTGCGTTCATGATGTCATGATAGTGAAGCCCAGTTTTGTTCCAAAATCAGCATCAGAGTCTACCAGGCTGCGCAGTGAAGGAAACAAACTGTATCAGAAAAATAGATACTTAGAAGCATTAGAAGTGTATTCACGAAGCATACTGAATGCACCTTTTGAGAGTAATGGCAAGGAGATTTCTCTTGCTTTTGCCAACAGCTCTGCAGTTTTGTTTCATTTGAAAGAGCACAACCATTGTCTTAAGGGTATACAACTGGCATTAAATTATGGGTATCCTGAAGAACTACGGTACAAATTGTTTGATCGCCAAGGAAAGTGTTTCCATGAACTTGGCCAGAATGATGAAGCATTAGAGTGCTTTACGACAGCAAAGCAGGCATTGAATCACTCAAAACTGGATCAGAAGAAAATAGAAATGTGGTCTAAAGACCTTGAAGTGGGAATCAGCAAGAGGCAAACAAATGAGACGCCAAAAGACCAAACTTCAGATAAAGGACATGTCTTTGGCAGAGTATTTGAATTGCCTCAGCTGACTTATGGGCGAAATGGCAAGTTTTTGTCAGCCTCGTGCGCTTTTGATATAACAACTTCCCATGACACTGGTCGTCACCCTGTGGCCACTCAAGACATCAAAGTAGGAGACATTTTGGTCATTGAAAAGCCTTTTGCTTCTGTTTTGTTGCCCAGACACTTGAAAACGCATTGTTACCATTGTCTGAAGTTTACACCCTATGTCCCAATTCCTTGTCACCAATGCAGTACTGTAAGATATTGCAGCAAATCCTGTGCAGGCCAAAGTTGGGATTCATACCATTCAGTCGAGTGCCAATATCTTGATCTTATTCATCAAGCTGGCCTTGGGGGAAATGGGCACCTTGCACTCAGAATTGTAGCAAAGGCAGGTTACAAATTTTTGAGAGACTTCAGAGATGAAATTCAACAAGGTTTTCATAACGTCACTGGCAGAGAATCGGGGTGTCGGAAGAATGGAATTTACGACTCATCCGACTACCTTTCAATCTATTGTCTTGTGACTCATTCTGAAGACCGGAGCATTGGTGATCTCTTTCGACGCACGATGATGGCAGTGTTCCTACTCAAGATACTTCAAGGGGGATGCTTTTTTGGAGAGGAGCCAGGCACAAATGAGGACTTGGCCTTCATCGGAGGTCTGATTTTACGACACCTTCAATCAAATCCCTGTAATTCCCATGAAGTCTCAGAATTGCAGCTCAATCTCAACTCTGTTGCAACTTCAGAAACAGATGAAATTGCCGCAGGGATATATGCTACTCTCAGCCTTTTTAACCATTCTTGTGATCCAGCAGTAACAAGGAACTTCTATGGCGACACCTGTGTTGTACGCGCGATAAAGAATATTCCAAAAGGTCATGAGATCTCTGATAATTATGGTACTCTTTGTGCACTCAGTACCAAGTCGGAGAGGAGTGAAAAGCTGAGAAGTCAGTATTATTTTACGTGTCTCTGTCAAGCCTGCAAAGACGACTTTCCCTTGTACTCAGATATTCCAAACAGTGCTTCTCCAGTTTTCAAATGTGAAAACTGTGGCACATCCCGTAATCACGTAACAAACAATGGAATAGATTTCATCACAGACCATGCGACAGGTCACACGTCAGGTCATGTGTCAAATGGTAAAAGTGAATCACAGTCAATTGCCTGCACGAACTGTCACTGCACTTACAATTTGACGGAGATGAGAGCTGCATTAGATGCTTCAGAAGAGCTCTATCAAAAGGCAATGGATGCACTTCTTCTCGAGGCAGATGCTGAAGGCGCTGTGACCGTGCTTGAGTCGCATCTCAGGCTGCTTGAAAATTTTGTGTGCCGCCCAAGGAAAGAGTTCAACAACTGCCAAGAAGCCATCAAGCAGTGCTACAGCATTATGGGTAACTGTCATGTACTGAGATGATTGGGTGGTGCAAATTAGTGGGCAGTTGTCGTGATGTGTTTGGTGAGCGCAGAAATAACAACTTGCGAAACTGTCCACCTGACAAATCGTTTCTTTCCCAGACATGTTGTTGGTTGCTAAAGGTTGTTTGAACATCCAGTGTAACGTTTGTTTTAGGACCAACGAAAAACGCGGAAGACCGTTAGCAACTACCTCTGTCGCCGCTACTTATTCTCTTACTCGTTGAGGACTCAAAAATACCCAATGGACTAGTTGGAATGGCGTTATTGCCATTAGCAGTAATGTGGTTTGCGTTGAGATTAACGTGGATTTTTCGGGTACATGGTCTTGAGAACCATTTTAAACGCATAGAAAGGTATTGTATTTATCATTTGTTGACAAAAATGGTTACAAATTACGCAATCACCCCTGCACTATATACGCGGCAAAGAAAGGTTATCTTTTGAAAAAGCTGAATAGCAAGAACTTGCGAATTTGGAGTTGTAATAGACAAACAATAGTTGGCATATTGCAGCCTGGAAAACGTGACGATTTGTCTTATAAAGATAGAATTAAGGATTACAGTTTGCTGTCGCATTTAGGTAATAATGCTTTTTTCATGTAAAAGTTTTGAATTCGGGATTATGGTAGTCACTAAGATTATCACATCTCATAACTACGGTGGCCCATACCTGCCACGGCAAAACTTACTTTTCCACGGCAAAACTTACTTTCTCACGGCAAAACTTACTTTTCCACGGCAAAACTTACTTTCTCACGGCAAAACTTACTTTTCCACGGCAAAACTTTCTTTCCACAGCAAAACTTACTTTCTCACGGCAAAACTTACCTTTCCACGGCAAAACTTACTTTCTCACGGCAAAACTTACTTTTCCACGGCAAAACTTACTTTGTCACGGCAAAACTTACTTTTCCACGGCAAAACTTACTTTCTCACGGCAAAACTTACTTTTCCACGGCAAAACTTACTTTTCCACGGCAAAACTTACTTTTCCACGGCAAAATTTTACACGGCCATGAGACTGGAATCTACGAAAACAAAATGGCGACTGCTGATGATCAAAACGTGGACGATTGGGAAGATGAATGCGAAGAGGAGCTCATAAAATACTACTTTTATCGAGGTTATCAATATAAAGTCATCCTGGAATTTCTATCGATGTATCACAACGTCGAAATAAGCGAAAGAACATTGCATAGAAGACTAAGGATCTATGGACTATCGAGAAGAAATCCTCAGTACGATGTCAATGCCGTAATTGACGAAGTTAGACGAATGTTAGACGGTCCTGATTGCATTTCTGGATACAGGCACGTGTGGCATAGTCTTCCGTTAAAGGGACATCACGTTCCTCGACTTGTGGTTGAGACTCTGCTACGTGAATTGGATCCTGATGGGTGTCAACTGAGAAAAGAACATAAACTGAAAAGACGCGAGTACCACAATCCTGGACCAAATGCCGTTTGGCATGCAGACGGATACGACAAACTTAAACCCTATGGTTTTCCCATTCACGGTTGCATAGACGGCTGGAGTAGGCGACTTTTATGGCTGGTAGTTACTCGATCAAACAACTCCCCTGACAACATAGGATCTTACTTCCTTGATACAGTTAAGGTGTGTGGTGGGTGTCCACGTGAACTAGTTACTGATTTGGGTTCAGAGAATAAGATCATGGCCTCTGCGCAAGCCTTTTTTCGTGACGATGAAAACGCCCACAGATATGTTGCATCCCCGCGGAATCAAAGGATCGAGGGTTATTGGTCACAGTACCGAAGGAATAGGTCAAGTTGGTGGATAAATTCATTCAAAGATCTTGTTGAAAGAGGTGATCTTAACACGAGTAACACGTTGCAGAAGGACTGTCTGTGGTTCTGCTTCGCAGAGTTTCTACAAGAAGATTTGGACACTGTAAAAGAACATTGGAACACACATCGAATAAGGAAATCAAGACATGACACCATACCTGGTGTTCCAGACGTGCTGTATTATCTGCCTGAAGGAAGGGGCGGGGACTCAAATTTGCTACTCTCAGTACCTGACAACAAGATCAATTATGTCGAAAATCATTTAATAGAGTGAGAGGAAGACAATGAGCATTTTGATTATTTTCGGTATGTGATGGATTCTCTTGAGCTAGTAAAGCCTGTACATTGAAGAGAAGCCTTGTACCTGTACCACAAACTTGTTTCAGTGTCAGTCTCAGGTGGTTCTTAGGCTACCGTAACCTATAAGGCTCTCGCAACTTCCAAGATTGTTGGTATTAGTTCTTTACTCATCACTCAGTGACATTGTAGTACTCAAGACTTCACTATTGGTCGTCAACTTTAATGCGCTTGCTTTCGAAGAAATACTAGTACACGTTACAACACAAAACGCATCTGTAGCTACTTCTGGAAGCATTATGACGACAGTTCCACACAAATCCAACTGAAGTTCAAGAGTGCTGGTTTCCTCAAATCCTTGATAGACATTATAGTCAAAACACTTTGGAATTTTTATTTAAGACCCAAGCGAAAAAAAATACCTTCAGCAAGCAGGCATGCCTGGATATCCACAATTAGTTAAAACAATGTGCACCTCTCTTGTTCAGGAATGCTGTCTGACTATGTTTATTACAATCTGATGGCCATAAAGCTTGAACAATTCTATTTTCTTTACTTTGCTTTGAAACTGTTATAACTGGAACTATCATCTCAGCATTTGATGATTTGATTGAAATAACATGCAGCAGTGTTTTTAATTGCAATAAAGATCTATCAGTGTATGGTTAATAAAATAATGTTACAACATTTAGGGGAAAAGGAACTCAAACAACACAACACCTAAAGTATTACATCCAGAGAAAAAAATGCCTTTGTGCCACATTTTGTTTTTCACAATATGGTCTGAACAACATAATCTAGACCTACGGTTTAGCAAAAGCCTGCCCTTTAGAAAAGGCAAGGATAAAGACCTCTTTGAACTCAGCAAATGAGGTCATGTGTGCCATAGGGAGGGTAATTTCCTTGGCACAAGCCCCTACAATAGGAAAGCATATTTTGTGATTTGGGTTGTGCTTTAAGCAGTCATGGTTAAAATAAACAGTCACACTGAGCTTTTGGTTATTTACTGGCCTGTGCCTTTGACCAGTTAACCATCCCATAACACCTGCCACAGTTAAATCTGGATTTTCAAATATTTCTCTTCCTTGTTCAAGTCCACTGTCAAGGGTGTCATCCTTATAACCATCTGCTGCAACGTGACCCACAATATTAGCATCTTCACACAAATTTAAGCAATCCTGGAAATGATCCATGACATTTTCTTCAACGTGTCTGCGTACAGAACCTGTTGGTGAATACTGTGGGCTCATTATGGAGAACAAATAGTTAGCATCCGGTGCCAGTTGTTCCTTGAAACTTCCATCAACAAACAATGGTTGGCATGCTGATGGGTTGCTCTTCATCAACTCTGCCAATCCATAGATGGACATTCCTGTAAAGAATTCTTTCATATACAACATTCTGCGATTAACTAGGCTTACTTTTACAGATCGTATGATGTCATCCACATGTTTGTCGTCAATCACTCCAGTGTATCCATGTTCCAAGATCATATCAGAGTAGTTCTCACAATCTTCCTTTATATCAGTTAGATGTGTTTGCTCCTTTGTAGTCAAATCTGCCTCTTGAATGTTAACCATGTCAACACTGTTTAACATTGAGTCATATGCACACTGCTCAAGAAAGCAAGGTGGAGGCCCACCTTGAGCCAAAGAAACTGCCGCGATTTCTCCACAAGTACGGAAGTTCCCATTTTGAACATGATAGGTGGAGTCTGCAGGACTGTCATCTGGGAACATCTCCCTCCCCATGTCAGTAATAACTTGCGCTAAGAATTCTTGGGACATGGCGCCAGTATCAATTCCAGCCTCACCACTGTAATGGACTCTTAGAACACCACCGGGTGGATTTTTTTGGGCCTGCCTTTGCCATAATGCAAGTGTCCTTGTGAAGAGTGCAGCACGGCGAGATACAAGAAAACACTCTTGTGTTTGATCCACTCTTTGTGCCAGCAGTTTGGCGACTTCATCTGGTGATGACAAAGCAGTGGATGAGGTCAAATCAGAGGTAGTATGGTCAGGAAAATCAAGAAAACAGTCATTGTCATTTTCCCATTCTTGAAGTAAATTTGCTAATTTGGCATCTTCTACTATCTGCTGTTGTAATGGTTGAATGCTTGTACTTGCTTCACCTACCTTTTCACCCCTTGAAGAATGGCAGCTTATGGGTGGAGTACTAGTGTCAGTCTTGTCAAGAGAGCTTCCTGATAACTGAGATGGCAAGGAACTTTCAGACATAGGAGTGGGCATAGAATCACTTGGTTCTGATTCTGTAATATCGGTTCCTTCAGACATTTCAAAATCAGCAGTTGTGCACAGGTACATGGTTATTCCCTTATAATCTTTACCAAGTTCCGTCTTATACTTTTCAAGCTGGAAATCTTCTTCTTGGCCTGGTAGGCAGAGGGCATGGCTACCATCTTCATACAACACAACATAATCCTCCTCGCCATCAAACTTCCTATCAAATGCGGCCCACTTTTCAATTCCTCTGCCTAAGATTCTGGCATAGCTAGCTGATTTTGGAACTTGAATAGGTAGCCACTTTCCCCAGACTGGTTTTAAGTCGTTTTCCACCATTCTCATCAGGCCAATTGAAACAGTTACGGTTTCATCAGGATTCACTTTACTCTTCTTTCTTGGACGAAATTGGTGTTGCTTTTTTTTGCAATTCATGTAATCTTCAAATGACTTTGCTTGATTTAGAACTGGCTTCCCAAAGGAAAGTTTTGCACTCTGACTAGTGCTTGCTTCTGCAACAGATAAGCCACACTGAACTGGAGAGCCACATTTCCAGCAAAATTTTGCACTCCTTCTTTGTTTTACTGAACAAGATGTACAAAACCTACGTGTAATAAACAGAAAATATACCGTACATAAGCTTCCATGGAGTGTTCCCCGCAAGTAAATACTTCATTACTTTCTGATGTATTACATAACATAACCCTCCAGATCATGATATTCAAATGTAACCTTGTAAATGATCGTTCAAAAAGGTTTCACTAACACTGGAATAGGGATTAACGAGGAACCAGTTTCGTAGTGTTGCACAAGTACTTTGTGCGTTGGACTTCTGGATTTGGATGTAACACGTCGTTGGCTTGAGGTTATACACTGAACTGAGAAGTTTAAGTTCAATGGAGCGTGTACACCAGTTAATGCGAAAACAATAAGAATCTTAGGAACACTTTCCACCAGGTTCCATTCATTTAACCTTAATTATTGCTTTTATTATCACTTAATTATCACTTAATCGCTTTCATTACTCGTCTCCCTGAGAAAACGAAACCTAATAAATCTGAGTCACTATCAAGAGTCCCTGCACATCAATTTACGAGGAACATTTTCCCGACCAGAGTTAGTAGAGGAGACACTGACTCTGTCCCGACGTAGCGATAAACTGGGAATTAAACAACCGCCAATGGAACGTTACATAAATTAAAGGTTTTTCCAGCGTTTGAAATTGTAAAAAAAAAAACAAATTTCAAAGGAAATACTTACACAAAATCTTCTTCGTCCGCCATGTTGCCGAGCAGACATTACGAAGTTCCCGGATCTACATAAGCGCGGGAAACTGCAGGCAGAGAGAAACTGGAAGCTAGCCGAGGAAAAAGTTTTGCCGTGGGAAAGTAAGTTTTGCCGTGGAAAAGTAAGTTTTGCCGTGGAAAGAAAGTTTTGCCGTGGAAAAGTAAGTTTTTCCGTGGAAAAGTAAGTTTTGCCGTGAGAAAGTAAGTTTTGCCGTGGAAAAGTAAGTTTTGCCGTGGCAGGTATGGGCCACCGTACATAACATGATGTGATGACGGGTAACAAGTACGGTGAAAAAACTAAAACAGTTGGCTGTTTGTATTGGGTAAAAAGTACAATATTTGCCATTTAGAATATACCGGACGTTTCCATGTTCTCCAAGAAAAACTTAACAAAGAGAATGTGGTTTTGCGTTGTCTATACTCTTATCGACAACGATATTCGTCGTGGACTCAAGGAAAATGTTAATTTCAGAGCGCGAACTGAAAAAAGGCATTGCGCGATACGTTGACCGCGCGAGTAGCGTTGTCTAGTTAACAAATAGATTCCAAGTTGCCGTGCGTCTGTTCAGCAATAGGCTGATTTAGCAAAGACAACGCGGACTTCTTGACAACGGCGCGCGCAGATCTAAAAACCGACTTGACCAATGGCAGAGCAGCAAATTGAGCACCGGAAGTCGTGTTCAGTCCTTTTCGCGCGCTCTCACGTCCTCAAATGACGTTCCCGTTCTGTTGCTAAATTAGCCTAATAGATCACAGATGACGTCAAAATGTGGTAAAAACAAAGAAGTGGCACGCGAGCCGCAGGCGAGTGTGTCACTGATGTTTTTACCACATTTTGACGTCTTCTGTGATATATTACTGAACAGACGCACGGCAACATGGAATCTATTTGTTTTATATAATAAAGAAACAAAATGCAAGCGAAAAACTTGTTTATTTTCACATTTCTGGAGAAAATAGTTGCAGTGATGACGTAATCTGTGCATCTGTCCTCTAATAGATCATAGCTAAGAACCAATGACAACGCGCGAACTATTCACCTTATATAAACTCTTATCGACAACGGCAAATTAGCCAATCAGATTGCGAAATTACAAGCAATTGTGGTAAAAAATGGATTCGTGACGGTTCAATCAAAACTGCTAGTTCCGTTTGTGCGTTCACATCAGTTGGTCCACGTCAGCCCTTTGGCTGCCTCCTGTAAACCTACTTTTCAAACAAATAATGTATGTATGTATGTGTGCGTGTGTGTGTGTGTGTATGTATGTATGTGTATGTGTGTGTGTGTGTGTGTGTGTGTGTGTGTGTGTGTGTGTGTGTGTGTGTGTGTGTGTGTGTGTGTGTGTGTGTGTGTGTGTGTGTGTGTGTGTGTGTGTGTGTGTGTGTATTGACCTCACAAACTGATTCATTGAAGCATGCAAGTGCTCGCTCCTCAGCTGGATTTTATCATTTGCACAGAGTGGGACTCTTTCTATATTAAGGTCGCGCAGGACACTTGCCTATGAATAAATTCATGAGCCAACTTTTGGAGGTAGGTCTTTCATTTTCAGCTAAACTTTGACATCATGATTGTCGCCGTGATTTATAGGCGGATCGCGATTTACCGCGATAGCTTAGACTGCTAAAGTTAGAACTAGGAAAATCAATGTTTGTCTCCGAGTTTTCTCATTGAGAAGCGTAGTAAAGTAAATGGTTTTATTACTTAGTGATAAAGGATAACTTCTTCTGTGAAGTGACAGAAGGAGATGTCTCAATTTCAAGACTCGTTGAAAGTCTTCCAAGGGGTGGTCTGGTGTCGCTTTGTCGCACGTTCACGACTCTGTATGTCGCTTGTTTCGTTAGGGACAAATGTCGCTGTCGCAAAGAAAACAAAGAGGAATGGAAAGTGAATTGTCGCTGTCACAAACTTTCGCACTTTTTCTGCCAATTACTGTCGGCTGTCATTGTTTTTGGAGAGGATTGTTGCCTGTTTTCAGGACCATATCGCTTAATTGTCGCTTTTACCACTTGGAAGGCCTCATTATAGAAGCCAATAACTTTCAACGAGTCCTTTGGAAGTACTTTCAACGAGTTTCAACGAGTCCTATGCAAGTTCCATTCGCCACTTCCACATCTTCCATTATACACTGTGTTTGCCCGTCACCCAAATTTTGCATAACCATTGTTTTCAATTTCTCTTGGGACTAACAATCGTCCCTAGAGAAATCGAAAACAATGCTCGAGTCTTGAAATTGAATTGGAAGTGGCGAATAGGAGTAAAACTGTGAAACGTAGACTTTGAAGGGTCTGATCTTGTGAAGTTTGTTTTTGCAATTTTGCCTCTGTCAAAACACAGTATAGCATGCTAAGTTTATCTCCCTGGTGTATCAGTTCCTGAAGGACACAAACTTGCAGTATTTTCCGTCTCCGAAGATCGAACGAATCCGCTAATTTATTCTAAATGTACAAGAAGTTCATATTTCGAGATTTCAGTCACACGTGCAATTAGTAATACGGCGAATACACAGAAAAAAACTCTTCTCATGAATATCCTGTGCATTGTCGGCATCAGTCGCACAGTTCGTGCATACTCTTTAACCCATTGACTACCGTGCATTTTGCCGAAAAACACCTTGTGAAGCTTGTCGAGTTCTTTTCTTGCCAGATTCTAGCCAAAAAGAATCAGAACCGCCCAAAACTCTGTTTGCTGGTGGGGTTCATCGCGCCGTTTGTTCCTGATGCTTAATATTAGCTTTCCAAGATCGGGCATGCGCAGAAAACAAAATTTCGAGATATTTGGTTTGAAAAGTTTCACCCCCCCCCCCCCCCCCTCCTCTCCTTCTACAGTTCGTTTTCTCTCCTCCCCTTTTCTTGCCTCGCTTTCTTTTTCTCTTGCTGGGCATTTCCTGGACTTCCTTTCGGTGGGAAAAGATTTGTGGATTAGGTGGAAGGGAGTGCAGGTGGGTAGTGGAACAAGATTTTCATTCAAATCTTCGGCTCAACGTCACTTGGTTTTTTCGCGTTTTCTCCGGCCTGCTGGACGGAATCGTGCTCATTTGGGTATTGTTTGAAAGATCTCTTCCCTCTACACATGCTTCATGTGAAAGTTGTCCATGAGCATTAAAATTGATGACGTCACAAGCGGTACAAGGGACGTGGTTCTGCGCGGCCGGTTTTGGCCGGCACGGGTGCCATTGGGTTAATCAAAAATACATTCATAATGAGATAATTCATAATGAGAGTGTTCTGCGCGGCCTTAAGTCTAGAGAACGGCCCTTATTCGCCCGTACCGCTTGGTGAGTAACATTTTTTGCAAATCAAGGCGACAATACTTAGGGAAACATTACGGAAGTTTTGAGATTTCTGGCAAATATTTAGTACTTCTAGAGAGAATATTGACGCAATTTAACGTAATACTTCTATTTTAGCGAACTCGTATTCATAACGCTATGCTGATAAAGAATACAGCACAATTATCTGTATCAGTTAACGGCGGACACTTTTTCATTAATATCCCTTTTAGTTTGAAGGCCGAATTTCATTCATTGTCAGCAGCAAAAAAAAAAATAATAATAATAAAAATACTTCTAGGTCTCTGTTTCACCGCTTGTCTTTATTCCCTGATTTTCCAGCAATATAAAAATGGGTTCAGCGTTAAGTTGAAGAAGACAAGTATTCCAGCAACACTCCAGACATGAACACTAACATTTAAGAGAGACAGGCCGCGAAATGAAGCTACAGGAGTTGTAATAGCATACGGCAGATAACAAACTAGCAAAGCTGCATGTATCCACAGTACACCACTAACGGTCTTTTTGTAGCGCGCTATATTTAACCCTGATGTACAAGAATTCTTTCCGTTAACCTGATCCTGTATTCGATCTTGATGATGACGAAGCATCAAGTAAATGTTTGAGTAACAACAAGTCGAGATACTTAAACACAAGAAAATCCAGCCGCAGCCCTATAAAAAGACGACGCGCTTGTTCCACAGGAAGAGAAGGGAGGCAGTGAGGCTCGTAAGCCACGAAACAAAGAAACGAACGCGTGCCAAGGAAGCCACCTGTCTGTATCTTAACCCCAATAAAAGAGCGAGAAGTCTGTGCACATTTATTGCAGTCAGCGTGTTGATAGATTATCCACAAAATACGGAGGCAGCGGCGAAGGCTAAGCCTTCGGTTATTTCACAGATGGTCCAGTTCTGGCTTGCAACTGTCGTTAGGTACATAACAAATAACGGCTGAGAAATGAGTCCCATACAGACGTCTGTAGCACAGAGACAACGGAACAGAAGCTTGGATGGCGGATGGAGAGTCAAATCTTTGTGAAGAGCGATGAAAATTAGGGTGTTGCCCAGCAGTGTTAACAATCAAATGAAGAATGATCCTCGCAGTTGTGAACGCAATTTATGAAATTGCGAAAAGAAGCCCGAAAATTTTTCACAACGGCGAGGATCATTCTTCATTTGATTTTATTTCCGCAGTTCATATATGGCTTATTTCATATACATCATTCACATTCTTCTCTTTCACGGGAACATATGAACGCACAATTGACCTGCTCCCAACGTCAGTGGCTTCATAGCTCCGTTAAAGCGTCGCACCGGTATCACGAGGTCACGGGTTCAAACCCCGTTTAAGTCCTGAATTGGTTTTCAAGCTTCTTTTCGCAATTGCGAGGATCATTCTTCATTTGATTTCATTTCCGCAGTTCATATATGGGTTATTTCATGTACATCATTTACAGTGTTAACAATGATAAAATTACACTCAAGATAACGTATAGGTAAAGGTTAAACACAAGTTTGCTGCTTTCATCGTCTCCAAGGAGTCCCTGAATATAAATACTCGTCGCTTTAGCGCTAGTGACACCTCAATTGCTTCTTGGTTTTTATCTGCTGTATAGTTTACCATTTTTTTCTTTCAGTTGAGCTGGAATCAACTTTAATCGTCGAAGTTTTGTCCGCTTCTGGACAAAGGCTATGTGAAGATTAACATAAAGTAAAATCATTACTGCATGAAGTGATCGAAGTGGTGAGATTTATTATTTTCTTTTATTATATAAACACCAGTGAAATACCAAGTGAGCTTTCCCGCGAAAACTTCATATCTTCACATGTGAAGATAACATGTGAAGAGATCACCGTCGTTATGGTTACATAATAAATCAGTGGGAGCAGTCAGGAAAATTGAACCATGAACATGTGAACAGTGAGTTGAACGGTAAATCAGTTACAAAATGAATTTGAGAAACCTTTACGCTTTCTTTTGTTCTAATATTTGTAATTACATCTTGAAAAGTACTTTGTTTTTGCTCTTTTGGCTTTGAACGATTTTCTCGCGCTTTGTCTTTATTACATTAGACGAGAGTAACTGTTAGTTTTTGACGTCTAGAAGTGATCAAAAATATTGTTGTTTACAACTGGCTTTCCTCGGAATCTAGAATTCTAGGGGCCATCACGTTCTACTTTAAGACCATTGAAAATATTAAAGTAAAATGGTTTGGTATTTCACTGGTGTTTATATAATAAACAGAATATTACATGCCCGCTTATGGATATGAATTTTATCTTCTCGTGGTCAACTCGATATCTCACTCGTTCGCTGCGCTCACTCGTGAGATATCGAATTGACCACTCGAAGATAAAATTCATATCCACGCGCGGGCATGTAATATCCTCTATATATTTTCTATATTAATTAACTGATTATAGTCTGTGTTAATCTGCAATTTCCAACTCTGAGGAAAACGGAGGTGATCCGTTTTGTTATCCGGGAAATATTTGGGGGCGAACGTTTTAAAACAAACAGGCCGCAATGTTAAAAATATAAGGCGCCGCGTCAGCAATGCAATATTTTTAATATTGAGGTCTGGAAAAAGTTGTTAAGTATACAGTACACTTATGTGTTATTTTTACTCAAGATACTTATAAATTATATTAGATTTCGGTCTTCTTTTTCGTTTTGTGGCGTCATTTACGTATTTAATGACGAAAATTCACAAATTTGCATACGGTTGTTTCTGTGTAATGTGACATTCTCTATTACCTGACCCAAGTAAGCGCTCAAGCGAGGTTAAACTATCCACTTCGATCAACCTGAACAAATTTTCCTGCACACATCTTTGTAAAGTTGTGAAGATTTTAATCCAGCAGAGTTTGTCCACGTAAAAAAGGTTGGAATCCTCTCACGTGCTTTGCTTATCGTCGGATCGATCGGAAAGATATCAAGTTTGCGAATTCTTGGTTTTCACGTGACGTCAAGAAAAAACTTTTTACCTCCATCAGGTAAATGACATTTTAAAGATATGTCTGCTGGCCTGTTTTCTGGTCGGTAGCATGCTTTGTTTTGAAAATAGGGCAGTTTGAATTTCGAATTATTTTACAATACGTGAAACATGTAACATACACGGAAGTATCGATCCGACTTGTTGTCGAGTTCTGAAAAACCAATATGTTAAGAGAAGTGTCCGGTTATGATAATGTTTTCAAGGTTAAAGGAGAGGGAAGAACATTGAAGTAAGTAAGGGCCTGTTTACATGGAGGGAGGGTGCCCCGGCTAACCGAGTTACTCTAGGAGGGCCAACTTTTCATACGTTTCTTTAGAAAACGCATTGAAGCGTTTACATGCTAGACAAGATAGCCCGCCTTCCCGGGGCACCCTGTCGACTTCCCCGGGGAACCCTTCTAGGCGGGTTAGCTTTTTGCCATATAGCACTTGCCAGATCACGATTATGACTAAGATAATTTTCTGAAAATTACAAGACTTAATATTGATCCGCCATGTTGGTGTCCCTCTGAGGAACACCAACATGGTAGCCGTTGAATTCAGTCAAAGAAATAAAGCAGATCATGAAATCAGTATTCGTAATTTTGCTCCAGGATAATTGAGATGACACTTTTGCATTAATATCACGTGAAAAAATTAAAACGTATACTGAATATATTGGTTTTTTACATTTTAAGAGTAATTGTGCTTCAGGCTGCCACGATATAGAGCAAATTTCAAAGTAGTTTGTGCATGAAAGCAATACATCAGCTAGCGGGAAATTTTTCTTGAAGATTTGTACCCCTGGTGAGTAGAAAAGACTAAAAGTGGACTTCTTTGTGGTGCCCTTAGTTTAAATTTTAGAATTTTGATGACATCACATGAAAACCATACGGTAATTTAGTTAGCGTTATGGTGAATCATCAAACACAGTCACAACATTCATGGCTTAAAACCCAAGTTTTAATCCTTATATCTTACTTCAACTTGATTGAAATCAGCCAACCGCATTATTGATATTTTTAATAGTTATACCGACTATGTTTTCTTTTCGTTTAGAGAGGTCATTTCCCATTCCTTGCATGTTCTTGATGATCCTGTTTTCACAGTCTGGCAACTTTAAACATCCTTGTACCAATTTTCTTGCCTTTCTTCCAAAAAAGAACTACGTTTGTAGCGTTAAACATCATTGGCAGGCCTACTGTACCAGTTATTTTCTGAATTAATTTTTCAAGATGACACTTTTCGTATAACTAAGCGACACGTGTTCTTCTCAATTCTTGGCCGGTTTTCCGTTAGGCGGCGTTGTCGATTAGTTAAACATGTAAATTGGAGATTCGTTACCATATCGCGCTGCACGTTTTCTGTTGTTAGCTGTGATTTGATGTTTTTGAAGGATAGTCAACCTCGAGAAGTTTGTGTCAGTTGAGGAGCTAATATGTCTCTAAATAAAACTCCCCTGTATGGACACCCACTGAATGAAAACTCTTAAAACCATATTGCCTTATTTGGTAAGTAAACTATGGCCCGTAAGTCGGAGCAAAGTCGTTAACGTATACTCAGGAGCAATGCTATATGAATGCTAATGGACCAATCAATGGTTCACACACAGTCCTCACGGGCCAATCAGTGGTCAATAATGGTTTAGTGCAACCTGACCTTCATGTTCCCAGAAGATGTGAATGCACTCGTCTCTTGGAAAACAAAATTCCAGTTTCACCGTTCTCTCCAACAACGCTTTCTGGAAGATACGATAGATTTGATACGAACAGAGGTGTGAATAAAACTTGCGCTAGTTGAACAAGTTCTTGAAATTGCGAGAGCATTGGTAGGCAATACCAAACTGGAATGGGTTGCTCCCCTTATGACGTGGGGAAAGGAGAGAAACTCCTTTTTCAGATCGGGTCCACAAACGCTAGTTTGCATTTCGTAAAGGAAACGGATATAGCACCTACCAGACGTATATTTTGAAGAGAGGGCATGTTTAGATGTAATCTATTGTAGCCTCCCGCTCGTTCACGCCAACAATGTCTAGTGTTTTACTTGGGATGGAGTCGAGTACTCCAAGAGGTGCTCATCCAGCCAGGGAGGCGTACTCCATGACACTTCGGATATGAACCTTGTACACTGTGGCTCCCTCTTTGATGTCCACGTTGTTAGCAACCTTCTTCGGGGCTCCAAGCTTCTGTACAGCTCTAGCTACTATCGTTCATTGGAAACTTCGCCATTGTAAGCTTCTTGTCGACCGTGCTAAGGATCTCTAATTCATCTACCTCGGTCAATTTGATGCGTCTAAAGAATAATTGTATTCTTGTAGGTGTCTTTACGTTGAGATGGTCATTACTTTGCCCTAAATAGGCTCAAAGGTCACTTTATTGGTCTGTCCAGCTCACCTATGTCCAAAAATGAACGTAACTCTGAATTTGGGTATATCATGTTACAGATATGTCCAGCTCCTCGTTCTCTCTATAACTCTATGTTTAATGAGAGCATGGAGACATCTCTATTTCCCCTTAGCTTTTATCCGCGGTAGAGTTGATCATTTTCGCTTTTTATAATAGTTAAAGTTACCTATTACCGAAAGTTCCTAGTTTTATCCTTGGGTGTGGTCTAAATTGTACGTTTCTCGTTTGGGCACTCACGAAAGAGCGCCGTCCATTGGCGTCATTACACATTTTTACATCCTAGTTTTGTCTAACAACTCAATCACTTTGTTTCATCGGCAAAGATAATAGTTTTTATTTTGCCGAAGTGAAAGGGGTTACTGTTTCACTGCTATTTATTGTCCTTACCACGAATGGAGCTCACTTTAGAAGAAAATGAAACTAATTTAGCGCGTTATTCATATTTTTTCGACAGCGCTAGCTTCAAATTCGTTCAAAGGCAGGTGCGTAAATAAAAGAACGGCTTTCTATTTTGTCAAGGGAAGCTATCTTTGGCTTGCTCGTAATTTCATATGGTTGCTGCGAAAGTAAAATAACTTTTAAATGATCGCTCGAAGCAGCTTCTCTATAAACAGCTGCCCACTAAACTAAATTTGGCTGCAAATATTCCTTCCGATGTGAAACAAGTCAATACGATAAATATTGTTTTGTGGCCTGAAAATACCATCGACAGATGTTCAGTGGACTGAGATGAAAATCGTAAAATTTACTGTTTTGAAATCGCTCTATTGTTAAATGATGCCACTGATTGGTCTATTATTTTTATATGGCTTTTGATCTGGTTCATTGCGCCGAGCTGTTACTTGTGTGCTTATGCTGCAAATTTAATTTCCATATTTCTTCATTGAAACCGGGAACACTCCGTTGACAAGTTTAAAATCAAAACAGCAAAGTATTGAATAATAATAATGATGATGATGATGATGATGATAATAATGTTGAAAATAATTGCTAAAAAGAAACAAAAAATATTGTGTTCACATTAATTAAAAGCCATCTTAAAATAACGTGTCTTGAACGATTAGTTATTGATAAAAATCACTGATAACGTGCCAAGGATGGTGACAAAATATCCACCAGAAAACATTTATTATTGTGCTAATGGTTTCTAATTCAAATGCCCTGTCCATTCACTTTAGACTGTGTTCAAAATACTGTCGACCATGCGGCTTAACAAAAGGAGAAAACGTTGAGCTCCACATTAAAACACTTGTGGAAGCAATGATCCCTCAAGCAATGCACACAGTGACACCAAAGAATGTATAATTCGATTTTTTTTTTATTTTCCCCATTTTGATAAAAGATATTTCACAATGAATATTGATTTCTAAGTCACGTGACCAAAATGCTCATTCCTTTGAAGCAACAATCAGTTTAGGTCTTCAACTTTTATGTCACCATCAAGTTTGAATGTTTTTTCGGTTTTTATGTATATTAGGCTTCAAACCATGCCTTAGTATGCCTGAGGATTAATCTGAGGATTAATCTGAAGAGTTGACCAAATTTTGAGGTAAAAACATAAACATGCTCGCCAGCAAATCAGTTTCCTAATCGCATTAAGTCGGCTCCAACAAGCTCAGCACCAAACATGAACAACGAGTCTCTGTAGGTTCTGATTCAACCTCACTTTGATATAAAGCAACTGCGCTACGAAGTGACCGCTACTGACCGTGTTGCCACATTGAGACTCTTCTGACTTAAAAACGGGACAAAATAGTAACAAATATATACAAAGATTTCCCAAAATAATACAAGGAAAAACCAAGAAGAATGAACAGAACATATTTACGAACATTGATTTAGAGATTTTTTCACAAGGCGATAAAAAACGAGGCGAACAACAAGGGCCACGAAAGGTCTGAGTGATTCGTGTTATACGAAATACTAGAATGAAAGGGTGAAAATAGGCCTTTAATTTTTTTTATGAATTCGCCATGTGTGATAATGTGATATTTCTAGCAGCCAGCAGTGGACAGCATGGAGTATTGTGGACTCGTAACTATACATTTGCACTATATGGGTCACGAAGATTTATTTTGTGTGTGTATGCGTTCTTTGAGTTTTGTTGTTCAGTGAGTGAAATGTTTGAGCTGCAAAATATTCTTCGCGAAGATTAAACTGACATTACCCCTCTCCTTCGTTTTGCTGAGAAAGATTCTTCCTTAAAAGGTCGAAATGATTTTTCTCATCCACGCTTTTCTTCTTTTGCGGCTGATTTTTCTTTCTGATATCCATAGTAGTCTCAGTTTAATTGAAGTCTGATAAGAGCTAAAAGCTCTTTAACGAGCATGCACTTAACAAACATTTGAGCCTTTAAAAATTGGAAGTCATTCTTTGGCATTTCTCCTCTCCTTACACAGATTTTCCTCAATGGAAAATACAAATGAATAGCTTCTTTATTCAGAGACTCGAAGTTTAAAAATGATAGCACCGAACTCAAGTTGACTGGCGTAAACAGAAAAATCAATCGACCACTGAAGTCAGTGTTAAACCGATGTGATAAAAAAAACTGTTGTTGTTTAAATTGATATAATTCTAGTTTTTACAGAAACCCTCAAAATGTGTTACCGTCAAACTTGGGGGACTAGATGTCGAGAAATAAATAACGAAGACCGGAAAACCCTTGAAAATGTCACTAGGCTACATTACTCTCCTCTCCCCATTATAAAAAATATGATCATTATTACTGGTGGTAATGTATTCTAGTTTGTCTTTGAATTCAAACAAGCATATGTGCATAGATTTTACGAATTCTGAAACAAACGACAAACCAGTGTAATTAGGCTACATTACGTTTTATTTAACATCCCCATCCGATCATTATGAGTGGCTGTAATGTGTTCTAGTTCGCCTTTCAATTCAAACAAACATGTGTGCATAGATTTTACGAATTCTGAAACAAACAGCGAACAGTAAGATTTGTATTTGTGGTTTAACAGCATTGTCTGCTACATCTAGTTTTTCGCTAGATCCGATGTGGCAAATAGATGTTGCGGAGTAAAAACTCTTGTAAAGTAAGAAATGCCGGGTAATTCATATGATATCCTCTTTTCCATGGAAGAGCACCCACTTCCTCACGCCAGATTTAGCAATAAAATCCACGAAAAATTTTCTATCAGCTAATAGAGTTCATATTTATAGTTTTGTTCAGTTGGTGTTTGATCTGATTGCCACAAGGGTAGCTTTATACTAGTCAAATAACCATTAAAGGCAATGAAGTAAGACCGCCAACAGCACAGCAACATTGAAATTAACCTTCCTTGACCTTTCCTCTTAATATTTTTTTTCCAAATTGTCCTCGGGCAATTTCCCCTATAACGTCTGCCGTCATTTGCATCATAATGGTAATGCTTCTTCCGGTTCCGATTGGCTCATCTGATTCATTTTTATTTCTGTTATCAGCCGGTCAGCACACCCATCTTACATTGGCCGTAGAAAGTTCAAGCAGCAGGTCATTGTTTGCCACCATTTAGGGAACGTGGTTCCCGGTTCTGTGGGCTGCCTTCACGCGCCTCTCAGTGTTGGGTGGAGGCTGAACGATGGGTTGACTTTCTGTCTTCAAGAGCCTATGTTGGTCATGGAAACCTTTTAGGAGGCCTATGCACCACTTGGAGCGGATGAGGACCAATGACGAATCATTGCTAACAGCAAAAAATACTTCTTATTGTTTGTCTCGCTACTAGTCTAACACTCCTTATTTTCCAGCAGTAAAGAAATGGGTTGAGCATTGAATTGAAGAAAAGAAATCGTCCAGTAACGACACTGGTATTGTAGAGACTTAAGCCACGTGACGCGGTGACAGCCGAGTCAATAGAATATGGGAGATAACAAATAACCAAAGCTAAATGTATCCACAGTACACTGGAAACTGACTTTTTGTAGCGCGCCATATTTACCCCTGACGCAACACTGTTGCTTCCGTGAGCCTGGTCCTGTATTTGTGCTTGGTGATGACGAATTGTCAGGTAAATCTTCGAGTAACAACAAGTTGAGATGCCTAAACACATGAAAAGCCACCCAGAACCCCAGAAAAAGAAGATGCACTTGCTCCATAAGTAGGTCAAGGGAAAAACGGAGTGCATAATCCACGAAATCATCACAAATAAGCGAACGCGAGCTAAAGTAACCACTTGTCGGTATCTTAATCCCAATAACAGAGCGAGAAGTCTGTCCACACTTATTGCAGTCAATGTGGTTATGGACTCCCCACAAAGTGCAGCGCTAGAAGCGTACGCTAAACCTTCCGTTATTCCACAGATGCTCCAGTTCTTGTTTGCAGCGTTCATTAAATAAATAGCAAATAACGGCCAAGATATAAGTCCGATACAGATGTCTGTAGCACAGAGACAACGCAACAGAAGCTTGGACGGCGGATGAAGAGATGTATCTTTGTGAAGAGCAATTTGAATTAAGGCATTGGAAGACATTGTGACCAATGCCATAATCGCATTTACAGGAAGAAAGTACTGAGGACTATAAGCGAATTTGTTGCTATCATCTTCACCAAGTAGCTGAATACTCATTGCTTCAGAGCATAGGGACAACTCAACTGCCTCTTGGTTCTTATGTGCCGTAGAGTTGATCATTTTGGATTTTAACGCGAATATAGATTTAGGCACTAAAAGCGCGAAGAAGACTTAAGAACTGTTGGTACTGGATGGACGCACGGACTTTGAGGGAATTGACACGAATCCAAGGCCTGAATCAAACGTAAATCTGAATTGACTGCGGTGCGAATCACACGTGAATCTGATGTGAATCCGACGTGCATCCGACGTGAATGAGACGCGAATCTAATGCCTATCCGGGATGCAGGTACGGTATTATCCTAAACAAATACAATAGGGAAAGTGAATGAAAAAAGCCGAATTGGTACAGCGAATGAAATAACACTGAAATAAACACGGCTTTTCGTTAGTGTAATGTTGACACTAATAATAGCTCCCCATCAACTGAGTGAAGGCGGTGTTTGACAAAATAATTAAGGAACAGATGCTGCTTCACTCTTCAAACTATCAACTGTCAACTCAGCCATTATTTGCCACATAACGATTAAAAGATGCTGTTTCATGTCTTTCAACACGCCGGTGATGACATGAGGGACTAACAAAGGTAATTCCTCTGAAGTAAAAGTGACAACAGATTTGTGTTCAAACTTTGTCCACTGAACATTTATCACATGACAACTTCAAATTTCAATTAAAAAGAGAGGGGCGGGGAAGGTGCCTGTGCTCATTTAGAAGCTGTGTGGCATTGAAAATGCACCATTTTGGCATTATGTGATGCCTATTGTAAGAACGCATTTCAAGTTATTGTAAAATCTTTATGAACCCAAATTCACGAGAACGCACATTAAACTGCAGTCAATACATTATGTTGGAGACAAATAAACATTTTAAGTTTGATTTAGACAGAAAGCGGAATCTTGATTTACAATTTGAACCAAATTTCTTGACGTGGTCACTAAACCGCAAAGAGAAAAGACCACATTGTATCTGCTATTTTCCTTATTTATTCTATTTTCAGCAATAGAAATCAGATCATTTTAAATATTAGATTTTTGAGTTTGTTGAATATTTTAGATTTTCTTTTAGGGAGTTTCTTCTATAGGGTCCACCTCCTAAACCCCTTTTGCGGGGCATTCTTTGTGTAGTCACCTTTATTTTCATGCCTTAAATAAAATAATGTTTGTATGTAATTTAGATCAGTCTTTTCTCACACAAAGCTTATGATTACTTGATTACAATGACTGGAAAAAAAGATGGATTAAGCCCTCTAATCAACGTTCGCATTTATCCAGATCGTTCAATTTTTTTCTTCGTCCAATTGATAATTACCCCTGCATACCTGATCAGCGATACGGCCCATGTATTGATTGCTTGTATTAAATTCCTATGGTTAGATGTGGATCACAAGACCGTGAGTTATGAACGCTACTTAGGCAGTAGTGAAAAGACAGCCTGAAAAAAATTCAGGCTTGATGATCAGTCACATATTTAATCATTAATCCGCAGTTCAAATATATGATTTTCATATTATATATTCATTCTCATATATTCACCACTCACGGGTATATTACGAACCAACAAAACGACCAGCTCCCAGATGGCTTGTTAGCTCAGTCGGTAGAGCGCTGCACCGGTATCGCAGAGGTCGTGGGTTCGAATCCCGTACAAGCCTGAATTTTTTTCAGGCTGTCTTTTCACTACTGCCTAAGTAGCGTTCATAACTGCGATGATCAGCCACATATTTAATCATTAATCCGCAGTTCAAATATATGACTTTCACATATTCATTCTCATACTACTTAAGCAGTAGTGAAAATAAAGCCTGAAAAAATTCAGGCTTGTACGGGATAGTACTGGGATGTACTGTGATGATCATATTCATTCGAAAAAACTACTGTTATTTAAATTGGGATAATTCTACTTTTTATAGAAACCCTCAAAATGTGTAACCATCAAATATGGAGAGAAGTAAATAACAAAGACAGGAAAACCCTTAAAAATGTCATTGGGCTGTACTATTCTCCTCTTTTTATGTAAAATTCCCATTTAAAAAAAACATGATCATTATTAGTGGCTGTATTGTATTCTAGTTAGTCTTTGAATTCAAATAAGCATTTGTGCATAGGTTTTACGAATTAAGAAACAAACAGTGTACCAGTGTACATCTAGTTTTTCGCTAGAGCCGGTGTGGCAAATAGATGTTGCGGAGTAAAAACCCTTGTAAAGTAAGAAATGGGTAATTCATATGACATCCTCTTTTCCTTGGAAGAGCACCCTCTTTTTCACGTCAGATTTGGCGATAAAATCCACGAACTAAAGTTTTCTATCAACTAATAAAGTTTATTTATAATATTTTAGTTGCTGTTTGATTGCCACAAGGGCAGCTTTATACTAGTCATGTCTTTGAAAATCATTGAAGGCAATGAAGTGAAACCAAGAACAGCACAGCAACATCATAGTCGTAATACTTCTTCCAGTTCGGTTTGGCTCATCTGATTCATTTCTATTTCTGCTAGCAGCCAGTCAGCACACCTATCTTGCACTGGCCGTAGAAGGCATAAGCCGCAGGTCATTCATTGCCATCATTCAGGGAACGTAATTCCCGGTTCTGTGGTCTGTCTTCACGCGCCTCTCAGGATTGGGTGGAGGCTGAGCGATGGGTTGACCACCTGTCAACAAGAGCCTATGTTGGTCATGGAAACCTTTTAGGAGGCCTATGCACCACTTGGAGCGGATGAGGACCAATGACGAATCATTCCTAACAGCAAAATATACTTCTAATTGTTTGTCTCGCTGCTAGTCTAACACTCCTTATTTTCCAGCAGTAAAGAAATGGGTTGAGCATTGAATTGAAGAAAAGAAATCGTCCAGTAACGACACTGGTATTGTAGAGACTTAAGCCACGTGACGCGGTGACAGCCGAGGCAATAGTGTATGGGAGATAACAAATAACCAAAGCTAAATGTATCCACAGTGCACTGGAAACTGACTTTTTGTAGCGCGCCATATTTACCCCTGATGGAACACTGTTGCTTCCGTGAGCCTGGTCCTGTATTTGTACTTGGTGATGACGAATTGTCAGGTAAATCTTCGAGTAACAACAAGTTGAGATGCCTAAACACATGAAAAGCCACCCAGAACCCCAGAAAAAGAAGATGCGCTTGCTCCATAAGTAGGTCAAGGGAAAAATGGAGTGCATAATCCACGAAATCATCACAAATAAGCGAACGCGAGCTAAAGTAACCACTTGTCGGTATCTTAACCCCAATAACAGAGCGAGAAGTCTGTCCACACTTATTGCAGTCAATGTGGTTATGGACTCCCCACAAAGTGCAGCGCTAGAAGCGTACGCTAAACCTTCCGTTATTCCACAGATGCTCCAGTTCTTGTTTGCAGCGTTCATTAGATAAATAGCAAATAACGGCCAAGAAATAAGTCCGATACAGATGTCTGTAGCACAGAGACAACGCAACAGAAGCTTGGACGGCGGATGAAGAGATGTATCTTTGTGAAGAGCAATTTGAATTAAGACATTGGAAGACATTGTGACCAATGCCATAATCGCAGTTACAGGAAGAAAGTACTGAGGATTATATGCGAATTTGTTGCCATCATCTTCACCAAGTAGCTGAATACTCATTGCTTCAGAGCATAGGGACAACTCAACTGCCTCTTGGTTCTTATGTGCCGTAGAGTTGATCATTTTGGATTTTAACGCGAATATAGATTTAGGCACTAAAAGCGCGAAGAAGACTTAAGAACTGCTGGTACTGGATGGACGCACGGACTTTGAGGGAATTGACACGAATCCAAGGCTTGAATCAGACGTAAATCTGAATTGACTGCGATGCGAATCACACGTGAATCTGATGTGAATGTGATGTGACTCCGATGTGCATCCGACGTGAATGAGACGCGAATCTAAAGTCTATCCGGGATGCAGGTACGGTATTATCCTAAACAAATATAATAGGGAAAGTGAATTGGTGCAGCGAATGAAATAACACTGAAATAAACACGGCTTGTCGTTAGCGTAATGGTTGACACTAACAGCTCTCCTTCAGCATAAAATCAAATGAGTGAAGACGGCTTTTTGAGAAAATAAGTAAGTAACAGATGTTGCTGTACTCTTCAATCTGTCAACTCAGCCATTATTAACTCAACACAATTAAAAATGTTGTTTCATGTCTTTCATCGCTCTGGTGATGACATGATGCACTAATCTCCTAAGGGAGAGAGTGGTGGGACACTTAAACTACTCTGGGTTTAAGTGTCTCAAAACCGATGTGCAATGTGAAAATAAAAGTGTCTTGAAACATTCTGGGTGTCCTAAATTGCTCTTATTTAACACAGTCGAACATTACTGAATCACGTTTCCAATCGTTTTCGCGGCTTCTCCGCTCGCTCGCGCGCTCCCGACAAAACCGCCAGATACACAGGCCAGATTTTAAGGCATACTAGGTTGAGATACAGAGGTCTGTGACGGAGAGAGTAGAACAAGGACGAACTGCTCAGAACTGGATTGCCTTAAGAGGGTTGGGTAATCACCTACTTAAATGATACGCATGCTCGTTACCTCCGCACTCGAGATTTCAGTAGAGGAGCCGCAAGCAGTTGAGTATTTGAATATTAATTGTGGGACCATTTCTTCATGGCTAACCGTGGTTTGCAATGGAAATGTAGATTGGATTTTGTGGGGGTATTGTATGTACACTTCAACGTATTAAAAAACACCTGCAAAGAAAAGCTTCCTCCTCTCCAGCTGCCCGACAACGTTTCCTGTGCTTAGTAAAGTGGTTCAAACATTTTCCGTTTGTGATTCATGAAATTTGTGACGGAGTTACTTTAAAAAAGTTGCTGTGAAAGCCCTCAAAACAAAAACAAAAACAAAATAAAACAACAAAAAAAAAACACTTAGGGACGCCTTACAAAAGTGGAAGTTATTATCTGTCAGCGCCATCACTTTAGAATGAACACCCCTCAGCGAGGAAATAACTCTTAAAGAAATAATACAGTGTTATTTAAGGCATTAAAAGAGTGGCAGCATTGGGTTGAACCTGATGGCTAAAAGATTTTGCGAATTTAAAAAGCACCAGTTTAACTATGAAAATGGTGATACACATTTGCCCCCTGGCATACCGTATTTTTACAAGGAAATGCATTTCTTTGTAAAACTTTGCAGGTTTGGGGACTCAGGTTTCCACAAGTTTGCGACGGATTCTTATGAAATCTCGCATATTTGCTAAATTTGGCATGATGAATCGAGCTACTGAGGTTGTTTTTTCGTTTATATGAAAAATTGTTATTTTGTGTGACAAAACTTCTCAACTCGGTTTCAAGGACCTAAGTTTTTCAACTCGTTAAGTCCATGATGACATTCAAAACAGTGAAAGCATCCATTTGTTTGGGAAAAGACTTAAAAAATTCCTTCTTTCTTAGGCAAATATACTCATTGTTGAGATACATACTTCTTCTTTTCTTTTCTATTCTTTTCTTTTTAAAATAATACATTTCATATTTCATGCTGTCCCCGTTATTCGTATGATGTACTCTATATTGTCAGGAAGCCTGTAGTTCATAAGCCCCGGGCTTCTATATAGGCTTTCTTGTCATTACCACCTTAAACATTTGTAGTCTATCCTCTAGTGTTTCGTATTTATAAAATTCTAGTGTTTTGTATTTTTATGTGGTTAATGGCAAATAAAAATGGAAATGGAAATGGAAATGGACATCGGTCGAAGTGGTCCATTCACTCAAAACAAAGAAAAGTTATTCAAAGGAAAAATACGAGGAAGTTATGACTTGGGCCATTAGGGCATGAATCAAGGACTGTTTTTTTCTTTGTGTTCGTCTTAAGAATTTCCAGCGTACGGAATTTTGCTTCTCCCTTACTGGCGGCTTCTGGATGTAACTGAGTAGCGAGATTCTCCCCGTCCCAATGCAATCTCTTCAACTGAGATTAAACGTCTTCCTTACTCCAATCTCGTAACATACAGGCAGGCTACAAAGTCTCTTGGATTCAGTGCTCTAGTCAACGTTAGCATCTTTGTCGCCTTTAATATCCAGATCTTTCAATTTCTTCTTCGTCCAATTGATAATTACCGCTGCATACCGACCGCCGACCGGTTAGCTCAGTGGTAGAGCACCGGACTACCGTGCGGAAGGTCGCGGGTTCAAACTCCGGCCGGACCAACAGTCAGGGTTTATAAAATAATTAAGGGGGAAGTGCTGCCTTTGTAATGACATCTACAAACAGTGAGACTTTCTAGTCTTCTCGGATAAGGACTATAAGCCGTAGGTCCGTCTCACAATACTTTTCTGATTCTGTGGGACGTAAAAGAACCACTAGGGACGTAACAAAACTCTGGCTGTGACCACCCCTAGTGTCTGTCCTAATTCGACATTACGGGGGCACTCATCAGTCACCTCATTAACTGTAAACTGCACAATTAGTCTGGCAAAGTCCCCCGGCCATTGTTGTAAACTATCCCTGAAAAGCCCCGATGGCGAGAGGATAATTAAGAATATATGTATGAATGTATGTATGTACCTGATCAGCGATACGGTCCATGTATTGATTGCTTGTATTAAGGTCACGCAGGACACTTTGCCTATGAATAAATTCATGAGCCAAATGTTTCGGGTAGGTGTTTCATTTTGAAGCTTCAAATCTCTGAATTGTGAGGATCGATTCCGCTGAAATTTGACATGGATCTTCCTGGATCATGAAATTACATCATGATTGTCGTTTTATAGGTGGATCGCGATTTACGATGATATTTTAGGCTGCTAAAGTTAGAACTGGAAAAAAAAAACAATGTTTGTGTCCGAGTTTTCTGATTGAGAAGCGCACTTAAGTAAATAACCTCTTCTGTGATGTGACAGAACCAGATGTCACAATTTCAAGACTCGTTGAAACTTATTGGCTTTCGTAGGAGTAAAACTGTGAAACTTAGACTTTGAAGCGTCTGATCTTCTTTGTTAAGTTTGTTTTTGCGATTTTGTTCCTGTCACATCACAATATAGTTTATCTTCCTAGTGTATAAGTTCCTGAAGTTCTATATCCGTGATGAAAACTCGGACACAAAATTGCAGTATTTTCTGTCTCTGGAGATCGAACGAGTCCTTTAGTGTATTGAAAAGTGTGCAAGACGTTCATACTTCTAGATTTCAATCACACGTGTAATTAACAATACGCCGAACACACACTGTATTGAATAAATTTAGAATGTAAAAGCTGTTCTCGTGAATACTCCGTGCATCGTCGGAATCAGTCGCGCGGGTCGTGCATACTCTTTAAATAAATCAGTACATATTTAATGAGATTAAGTGTTTAAGGCCGCACAGGACACTTAATCTCATTGCGTTTGTATTTATTTTGAGAGATGCCCGAACCGTGCGACTGATTTGGACTATGCACGGAATATTCACGAGAAGAGTTTACACTCCAATTTTATTCTTAATTTATTCAATACATTGTGTGTTCGGCGTATTGGTAATACACCATTTTGGTAATGATCAGTTCCTGGTGAATTGTGGGTAGATCCAGTCCTTTGTGGGGGCAAACGATCAAAATTACAATTTCAGATTACGTCCTAAAATGGTCGTTTGCCCCCACAAAGGACTGGCTCTACCACAATTGACTAGGAACTGATCATTAGCAAAATGGTGTATTGCACGAACGATTGAAATCTCGGAGTATGAATTGAACTTCTTCTTGAATATATTAGCGGACTCATTCGATCTTCGGAGAAGGAAAATACTGCAATTTTGTGTCGGAGTTTTCATCACGGATATAGAATACACCAGGGAGATAAACTCAGTATGCTAAGAAGAAGAAAAATTGGAAAAACAAACTTAACAAACCAGATCAGACACTTCTAAGTCTAAGTTTCACAATTTTACTCCTACACAAGCCAATAACTTTCAACCAGTCTTGAAAACGAGACATCTGCTTCTGTCACATCACAGAAGAGGTTATCGCTTTTCACTAAGCAGTAAAACCATTTATTTTAATAAAAAAATAATAAAAATAATAAAAGTACATTTGTAAAGCGCTAAAACTATAAATATTATGTGCTTCTGAATCAGAAAACTCCTCGGACACAAACATTGCCTTTTGTCAGTTCTAACTTAAGCAGCGTGAAATACACCGTAAATTGTAATCCGCCTATATAACGACAATCATGATGTAATTCCATCATCCACCAAGATCCCTGTCAAATTGCAGGAGAATGGAACCTCACAATTCAGAGATTTGAAGCTTAAAAATGAAACACTTACCCCAAAAATTTGGCTCATGAATGTATTCATAGGGAAGTGTCCTGCGCGACCTTAAAGGCCCTTAAAGGCCCATTATCACCCTTGATCCAACGCGGTCGCTTGTTTTTGTTTTAAAATCGCGCTATTGTTAAATGATGCCTCTGATTGGTGAATTAATTTTATCGGGCTTTTGATCTGGTTCATCGCGCCGAGTTGTCGCTTGTTCCCGGTTTCGCAAAGCAAAATGACTACAAATTCAACTTGCATATTTCTTCGCATTTCTTCATTAAAACCGTGAACAATCCGTTCACTGGTCTAAATCAAAACAGCATAAAACTCACTGATTATGTGCCGAGGATGGTGAAAAAGAAAACATTTATTGTCGGGTAATGGTTTCTAATTTGCAGTAAGAAAAATACTCATACGTTCTCATTTAGTTATCCCGTCCTTTCGCTTTTTACTGTGTGCAAAGTACAGTCGATCATGCGACTTGACAAAAGGAGTTAAACGTTGAGCTCCGCATTAAAACACGGGAGGAAACAAAAGCGGTGTAGTCCTAATCGATCACGGAGATCTCGGCGAGAAGGAGAAATTAATTATCATGCAGTTTAGGCAACCTGCGAACTGAACGCAAAGCTATAATTCCCGACGGGACATGAAAATAGCAGTCGATAAAGAGACTTAGCGACAAGTCGGATTAAAAGCACTGAAATGCTGACCACAGCCGCAGAACTCATTTCACAAACTGACCTTGAGGTTAAACATCACACATGCGGAAAGCAGTTATCAAGACACGTTTAATTTTTAATACTCCCCATCAAATCAGTTTCCAAATCGCAGTAAGTTGGCTCCAACAAGCTCAGCGAATTCATGAAAGCTTCGAAGTAAAAAGTACCAAACTTGAACAACGAGTCTCTGTAAATCCTCATTGAACCTTACTCTGATATAAAACAACGCTGCGAAGTTAGCGCTTCCAATTATTGCCACACTGACTCTTTTGACTTTAACCCCTTAACTGCCAAAGACGTATATATGCGTCTTAAACACCGACAGTGCTTTGAAAACCTAGAACTTTCCCATATCCCTTTCTATGGTTGAAATGAACCATTTTTATAGCCAAATGCTCAGTTATATAGACTTTATCTCTCCGTAAAGTGACCAAAACTCCTGTAAATTCCTTGGTTCTAATAACAGACTTGGATACAGTCGCCACACGCTGTACATAACACCACGTGCATCCAACTAAACAAAAACATGGCGAATCCTACTGTCATGCAGGCGAGACTACATACGTATAAATTAGTAAACGTGCGAAACGGGCGCGCATACATTACATCTCCATTCCTTGCGAAGAAAGAACAACACAACAGCTGCGGTGAGATAGGAAGCAAGCAACCTAAAAACGAACTCTTTGAGTGGAGTCACAAACGGCTCACAAGTTCACAAGTCCAGTCTCTCAGGTGGTTTGACAGTACGACCAAAACGGGTCTTGTATGGGAGGTCAGCTGCTTCCTGTATCTGCGCATCCCCTGTAGTTTCGGTAGAGGTTGGAGAAGCACTTTCTTCTCTGTCCACTTCTTTTCCTTCTTCTACATTGCCACGTTCCTGAACTCTAGATGAGTCCGGCTGTTATAAAGATCCACTCGGTGTTTTCACGAGGAATCTCCTGTTTCTCCGGTATTCCCCGCCATCATTGGTACGAACTGTGTAGGACCTAGGGGTATCCCCCTTTTTCAGGACGGTGGCGGGCTTCCAGGTTTTTGAATTTGTTTGGATATGTACTCGGTCCCCACTCCAATGGTTGCAGCTTTGTGGCACCCCTGTTATAATACTGGCTCTGGCTGGCCTGCCTCTGGTTTCGCCTGGCACTAACCATTCTGGGGCTGACAAGTTCAGGTTTTAGCTGATTCCTGATCGTTTGTAGAGTCGCACGTAGTCTTCTGCTCATTAAGAGTTGGGCTGGAGAGGCTAATCCATCTATTTGAGTGTTCCTTTATTCTAAGAGACCGAGGTAGGGATCCTGGGACCCGGTCTTGGCTTTCTTGAGTAGGTGCTTTGCTGTTTGAACAGACCTTTCAACCATTATTCGCTTGTGGGTAATGTGGACTCGTTGTTATGTGGCGGAATTCCCACTCATGGGCAAAACGGGAAAATTCTTCTGCGGCAAATTGGGGCCCATTATCTGATACTACCGTTTCAGAAATGCCGAAGCGTGCGAATATGGCTTTCATTCTGCTTATCACTGCTGAGCAAGTGGTGCTGGACATTTTCTCCAACTCCAAATATCTGCTGTGGTAGTCCATCACGATGAGATAGTGCTCGTCGTCAATCTGAAAAAGATCGGTTGCCACAATTTGCCAAGGGCTTTCCGGGATTTCATGTGATATCATGGGCTCTTTTGGATTGGACATGCGGAACTGTAAGCAGGTTGGACAGTTTGAGACCATTTCTTGTATCTGACTGTGTATGTTTTGCCAGAACATTACTTCCTTTGCACGGTTCTGATAACAGGCTTGGATACAGTCGCGATACGCTGTACATAACACCAAGTGCATCCAACTCAACAAAAACATTGTGACTCCTACTGTCATGCAGGCGAGGCTACATACGTATAAATTAGTAAACGCGCGAAATGGACGCGCATACAGTACAACTCCCAATTTTCATCAATCGTTTATTTTGTTGCAAAACCAAAAAATGTTGTCTTCGAGCGCCCTTCGACAACACCAAAAGTACGCAACTTTGGCGTGACATGGGTGACAAGGAAGATAGAGCTTTCGGTGTTGTGGTCCAGCAACATCACCTTGGTTACTCCTTATATGGAAAAGAAAGGTCATCTCTACCCACAAGAAATTGCAAAAAATGACGTGCAAAAATTTGGCAGTGAAGGAGTTTAACGGGCGGAAATTTACATACATACAAATTGTTCCCAAAATAATACAAGGAAAATGAAGAAGAATAAACAGAGAACATATTTACGGCCATAAATTTGGAGATTTGTTCACGATGCAATAAAACAAGGGCTTCGAAGTCTGAGTAATTTCGTGTTACACGAAATTCCAGAATTAACGGTCGCGACGCGCGATGCGTCAAGGGTGATAATGGGTCTTTAAATTCCTATGCTTAAATGTGGATCACAAGACCGTTCCTGACACGCCCCAGATATTCTTTAAAGATCTCATCTTTCATCTGATCATGAGCATTTGATCTGCCTCCATGACTCATAGGTATTTGCAGCCATCGCGCTCTTTTAATGCCTTAATTTGATCGTCGATGTCAGGGAGTTGGATACCATCCGGGTGCACCACTTTGGCTTTTTTTAGGACGATGACTGGATAATTTTCTATTCTGAATTACATGCCAATATCTTAACTGAAGACTCATCTTGCATGCGCCAGTGACTACTGGGTTTCGACCTTAACATAAAACGTCGTCATCCATGAAGAGCAGATGGTAAATCGTCGTCTTGTCAATAAACTAATATCCTACTTGCTGTCTATCTAAAAATTAGTGTGTTAAGTAAGAGAGCCACTGGTAACACGAGTGGCTATAAAAAGACCCCTTCTTTTGATATTCACTTGTTTTAGATTCTCTCCGTTCGATATTGGTCGCGTTTGCCAGTGTTGCGTGCCACTTACCAGCAGAGCCTTCACAGTAATCTCCACCACACTGAACATTCCAAACGACGTTCATACCTACGGATGTGAGACCATATCGAAGGCCTTCTCGTAGTCTATCCAACTCACGGTAAGTTCTTTCTACATGCTTTGCTTTCTGTGATGATTTGGTTTTGTTTTTTGGCTTCTATTTAGTTGTTTCCTTAATTTTCCAGTGCTGCATTATATTTTGGTGTTGATTATTTCGTTTTGGCTTATTGTTGTAGTGTGCCGTGTTGTTTTAGGCGTTACGTAATCAGAACGTTATGTAAGAAGGTTGTTCTTAAGTGTTGATTTATGTAAGTGCTATGTAAGGAATCGTCAGTTTTGACAGTATGATTGTAGGTTAGGTGTTAATTGCAGAAAATTATTAGCATAAAAGTATAAATGTAAGCTACAAAACGTGGTTAGCGGTGGTTGGTAGGACAAAAGGTCTGAGAAGCAAGGAAAAAGTCAAAGTTAGTACTGCAAGGAGGAAGGCGAAGTCGCATAAGTCACTGTCAAGAGTCATTGGCAGGAGCCAGCCGTGTTTTTCCCGGACAAAACCCTTTTTGTCGACGGCGGTTAGCGCAAAGAAGTTGAAGACAAGTGCAAAGAAGTTGAAGACGAGTGCAGAGAAGTTGAACGCGAGTGCTGAGAAGTTGAACACGAGTACAGAGAAGTTGAACACGAGTGCAGAGTAGTTGAAGACGAGTGAAGGAGTCAAACAAGACGGGAGCAAAGAGAGAGAAAAGGAAGGCGCCAGAGGAGAAGAAGGAAAAGGTTTGTTTGTGCGTACGGTTGATGGTTCGGTTTGTTGGTGCGAACGGTTGAAGGTGCGGTTTGTTTGTTCATTGGATTTTTCAAGAACAAGGAAAGAACTGAACTGTTTTAATTAATTGTAAATAACTGTTAACGTTAATAGTTTTGTTGTAGGATTTAGTTTCGTTATCGATAGAGGTTTAGTAAGTTACTCGGTTTAAAGTAATTTAGTAACTGAATTGGTTTAGGAATTAATTAATTTAAAACTAACTAGTAGTCGTAGTACTTAGGCCATAATTGTAAGTACAGAGTCAATAGTTATTTACTTCTTAGTATCAATATTGTGTGTTTACTTTTTCACACACCCTTGAGACTTGGACAAGTAGTTTATTTGCAGGTAGTTTATTTACAACTGCAGGATCATTCTTCATTTGAGTTTATTTACTATTTGTCTACAATATCTCAATTTCTGGACATTTTTTGAATGATAAGCGATTTTAGTTTTTACTTGCGTGACGTGAAACTGACCGCAGAAACCTTACTCTCTTTCTTATAGTACTGTCTCTGTTTCAAATGACGTATTTGTAAACAGTTACACTCTGCTGAATATTTTCCTCCTCACATTTCATCGAGATTCCAGTAACGTTTACGCAAAAAAATCCTCCGTTATTTAATGCAAGCTAGTGTACCTATGAGGAAACACAAACTCATTGGATGTAGTTGAAAAACGCGATGCATTAGAGAAGGTAGTGCAACTATCTGCAAATGATCAACATGATGCCATAGTGAAAATAAAATGTAGGAAGGAATTCAGATCTCGTTTTTCTAGCTTTGTCAAATAGGTGAATCAGTGACGTAGCAAATTACAATTTCCGATTGCCTAGTATGGCATCTAGTCTTCTTCTTCTTCTTCTTCTTTGTCGTCGCCGTGTTTCATCCGCGAAGCTCACTTCCGCCGTTTCTGCGGAAGCACTAACGAAACTGACACAACAATGCGGCCATGTTGGATTTCATCAAAATATTGTGTACTTTCTCTGAAATGTTTGATTGCTTCTGGGAATCCACCTTGCAAAAATAATTACAAGTTAGAATGTGAAGTTTTACCGTGCTTTATCTTTAATTGACCGATTCGCTGTATTCGAAGCAACTCTAGCGAAATTTGCGAAAAACGTGCTCAGCTCGAGTCAAGAAATTTTGCTTCAAAGTGACTCGCTTTCTTCGCATTCGCGTAGATTTACTTGAGGCGAAAATTGAACGCGTTTGCTTTTCCGGCATAAACACAAACTCATCTGAATATATGTTTTATTTAGGAAAGTTTACAGCCTGTTTTTCTGTGTCTTAATTCAAGGAATTTCCTAATTACTCCACCTACGTAAACAAAACGAAATTCCCGCAGCGTATATCAAATTCGCCCATGTGACAATAACTATGTGTACATGATCAACATGATGCCATAGTGAAAATAAAATATGGAAGGAAATCCAGATATGCTAACTTTGTCATAATATTACAACTGTGTAGGTGAATCAGTGAAGCAGCAAATTGCAATTTCCGATTGCCTCTTGGAAGGCCGAATGAAGGCCAACATGGCCTCTAGTTGGAATTTAACTGCCTTTAATTCCCTTCGAGTTCAACTCCCTCAGTCACCTCCCTTATCCTTATTGAGTTCTACATTTTGAATCCACACATCCTCCCAAAACTATGATGTTTCCTCTGGGTCAGAAGCTTCTTCATTGGGGCACGGCGGAAAAAACACTGATTGGGTGCTTATTTCACGGGTATTATGAGTATCCGCTGAACTGTTCAGAACGACTGAACGTAGCTTGAAAAATTAAGAAATTTGCACTTCTGTAACTCAAC
Source organism: Pachyseris speciosa (assembly GCA_016490735.1). NCBI lineage: Eukaryota > Metazoa > Cnidaria > Anthozoa > Scleractinia > Pachyseridae > Pachyseris > Pachyseris speciosa. The sequence continues at coordinate 212,619 of JAEMWC010000199.1, read as the reverse complement.
TGATACGGAAAGAAATGCAAAAGTAATTCCATATTCTAGAATGATGACTCCTTGAAAAGAAGTATGATAATTCTCATAACTTTGTAAATAAATTAAGAACCTCTTTCTTCATCGAAACACGTGACCTAACTTGACTGAACTTAATGTTCTTGGCGATAAACTCGCAACACAAAATTTGAGAACTTAAGAACGTTTTCGGATACAGAGGCTATAAATTGAGGAAAACAAACTTTAAAAGCAGGAGAACAAAATATCTAAGCGCGAAGTCCGGGAATCAGATTCAGCAGGTGTATACATTTTTCACAAGCGGCGGTAACCGTCGCTTATTTGACAAAAGCCGGCAAAGCACCCCCTCAAATCCGACTGCCTGATTGTCTGACAATTTCAACTCGCACAATGGGTTAGGTAATCAATCTGTAAAACCCAATTCCAAATGTAAAGTTGGTGCGAGTACAGCTATGGCTTCGCGAAGCGATTATGATCAATGCTCCGGTACTCTTGCCCAAATCTTATCCCAAAACACTGACAGCCGATAGAATTGGCAGAAAAAGCGCGACAATTTGCGGCAAAGACCATTCGCTTTTCATTCCTCTTTCTTTTCTTTGGGACAGTGACAATTGTTCCTAATGAAACAAGCGGACAGACCGAAAAGTAAGAGCTGTTACTACAATTTGTTTCACCCCTAAAACAGCAGCTTGTTTGATTTTGTTTTAAAACGTTTTATATGGTTTCGGTTTTGTTTGTGGCTTTACAAACAAGCTGCTGCTTGTAGTAACAGCTTAGTTACTTTTCGCCCTGTACGAGAAGGTTGACCAACATTTTGAGTGAGTTGCCTCACTACAGTAGGGCCACATTTCTGTACAAAAATCACCTCGACTCTCTGGACCAGGACTCTCCGGTTACCAACTGTAGTAGTCTCGTCTCAGAATATACGAAAAGTCAACAACTCAACATGCTTTTAATCCGACTTACGCACTACAGGGGGCTGGGCTACTAGGCTGGCGCTTGCCTAGTGCGCACGGGTCGCGGGGAACGTGGATCACTCGACAAAGGGCTTTGGCTGCGGTGGCAGTTGATCCGGTTTTGCTTGCCCAGGTTCAACGAACGTTTTCATGTGGGCGACGTTGTGCATCTTGCTATTGCCATTGGCGTCTTGCAGAATTATAGCATTCCCTTCTTTATGAGTGACTAAATAAGCTTCTGCCTCGTAGTTGGGTGAGAGCTTGCTTTCACGGGTTTGCTTCAATAACACTTTGTCACCCTCTTCTATGTCGCTGTACTTGGCATCTCTTGTCTTGTCCGCGTGCTCTTTCTGTCGTAGTTTGGCACGAGCATCTCTCTCTCTCTCAGCTTCTGTTGCCAAAAGGGCTCAGGGGGTCGGTCTTCAAGAATTTCAACTAGCGGTAGCTTGTCTCGCAGTTTCCTACCCATAAGTAGTTCATCAGGAGAGACAGCAGTAACGGTGTGAGTTGTTACTCTGTACTGGAACAGGAAATCTTGAAGGGATTTTCGCCAATCTTTACCTTCAAGGCGTGCAATTCGCACAATCTTGAGAGGGGTTTCATTGCAAAAATTCCAGTTCTCCATTGCTCTGAGGCCAGTATGGTACACCCTTTTTGTGCTCGATCCTTAGGTAGTCTAAGAACCCCTCGAATTCCTTCGACGCAAACGGAGGCCCATTGTCACTACGAATGGTTAGGGGAAGACCATCTATTGCAAAGATGGCTTCCAAGCTTCTTACTACGTGGTTGGCATCTGTTTTCTTCAGTAGTATAGCTTATATCCAACGAGAATAATAATCCACCACCACCGTTCTCCCTTTGATATCTCAAGAAGGTCAATTGAGATCTGTTGCCAGGGACCGTCAGGCAACCGGCTTGATCTGATGGGCTCAGGTTTGGCTCTGGCTCCCACCAGTTGACAGGGGTGGCATGCACGGATCGCTTCTTCGACCTGCTTGTCAATTTGTGGCCACCACACTCTTTCTCTCAGTATGGTCTTGGTCCTTGCCATACCCTGGTGGCCCTCATGAGCCAGGGCAATGGTCTTCTTCCATAAGTTCTCAGGCATCACGACACGATTTTCTTTCATAACCACTTGCCCAACCAGCCGTAATTCGTCTTTCACTGCTTTATAAGAGGTGCCTGACAACTTGCTCCAGTCACCGTCATCACGGCCTGGCGGACGAGCTGAAGTGTGGGGTCTTCTGCTGAAGCAGTCTCCACTTGTTTTGGCGTCAAAGAGGCCGGCATTGCTTCAGTCACCACACTGTACGCGAAGTCTTCTGTTTCTATGGTGTCTTTGTCTTGGGCGTGGCCCACGGGAAGGCGGCTAAGCACATCCGCGGCATTATCTTTGCCTCGTATATGTGTCACCTCATACTGGAACTGCTGCAGGTACAGTAGCCACCTCTCTATCCTAGCGGATGGGGGCTTGGAGTGACTGTCAAGCACTGTGACCAAGAGGTTGTGGTCTGTGCATATCTCAAACTTAATTCCATATAGGTACAGGTAGAACTTCTGACATGCCCATCTGACAGCTAACGCGTCTCGTTCAAACTGAGAATATCTCTGCTCAACTTTGCTCAACTTCCGACTAGCATAGTAGATTGGTCTGTACGTCCCATCTTCTTGTTTCTGTTCAAGAATGGCTCCAATTCCAACCGGTGAGGCATCAGTTGAGAGCCGGGTGGGAGCACCTTGTCTGTGATAAGCCATAACTGGTGCACGAACTAGCCGGTCTTTAATTTCGAGAAAGGCTTCATTCTGCTTAGGACCCCATCGCTGCTTTGTGACCTTCTTGGTTAGGTCCCATAGTGGACTGGATATTGTAGCAAAGTTTGGGATAAACTTTGCACAAACCTGTACGGAACCAAGGAAAATTCTTACTTCAAACAGGTTTTGGGGTGCCGGTGCCACAACAATAGCTTCCACTTGGTCACTGGAGAGCCTTAGTCCCTCTCCAGAAAGCACATCTCCCATGTAAACCATACTACTAACCCCAATCTCACATTTTTCATAATACAGGGTGAACCCACTTTCTTCCAACTTGCGCATGACCCTTTCCAAGTTCTCGTCATGCTCCTTGTCGTCTGCACCAACAACTCGAAGATCATCATGCAGGTTGTACACCCCTGGACAATCCTTGACTACTTGCCACACAATTTGCTGGAATTTTTCCGTGGCTATATTTACACCAATTAGTAAGCGTTTGTAGCGGAGCTCCGGCGGCCCGAAGGGCCGCCAAGCGGAGCACCATACCTATAGAAACCCGTCAACTGCTTTTCTCATGGTAAAAATGGCTAGCGGTATTGCTCGTGGGCGCGTACGCACCACGACTACGGAGTTGCCCAATAATTAATAATATCCTAATAATAATCATAATAATTCAACATGGCGGCTATACTCCACCTGGCCCAGCTGACCAGCTACTTTACAGCGTACGTCTTTGATACTGGACATCCATCTTATAGCCAATTGACACTTGTCAAAACAAGCTATCTGCTGACCAGTGTCACGTGACCATATCGCGGGCTCAAGTTAAGACCTCATCGAGGTCAGCTGTTTTTTTAAGTTGACCGCTGACCAGGTACTTGCTTTCGATTGGATCGCAGGCTCAAGCCAGGTGTGGGACACCCAAACCAAATCGAGGCTTTTAAATTTTTCGCGCGCTATCTGCGGCTCGTAATTTCACATTCAGTTGGTTTCTTTATTTTGAGCAAAACAACTTCATCTTCTTCGATCGAAATTTGTCTTTCGCATAAAAATCAAGAACTTGTTAAAAGATACTCCGGAAGGTGAACTTTTTAATTTTTAAGTGATGAAAGGAAGAACGAAAGATTTTTCTCAGGAAAACTTGGATCGATTGTGCGGTTGAAAACAGTATAATTCAACGCTTCAAGGGCTTTCACTTCACCGCGGCATCTTGCATCTCACCAAGAAAAGTCACTTAACAGTTCACCGGTATTAATGGCTGGAATGAGTAGCTCAAACTCTGTGGAAGAAGCTCTTTCTTTGGACAAATCGTTTGCTATTTTTGCGGATGCTTGTTTTTACTTTACTGAAGCTTACGTATTTTCAAGTGGTAGAAACCTCTACAACACAGCGCAGGACAGTGAGGTAAATTAAATAAATAGAAGCTTAACATTTGGTTTAATCGTTGTTACTTTTGTTCAGGAATGAAACTTGTCTTTTTCTCTCGAACTGATATAAATAACAATCATCTTACTCGTTTTGGACGCAAAGAAGTAGTTCAATTGTTTGTTTGTTTTGTTACGTTGTTTTCTTTGCAAGCGAACGAGTGTTTTTACTCGGCTTGGCTGACTGTTTTTCGACCTTGGTACCTCAACAGCGTTAAGAAACTTTTGCCCTTATCTTAATAACACGTAATCACAATGAGTCCTCGTAAAATTAAGCATTAAAGGCGGAAACTCAAGCTCGAGTAAAAAAAAAAAGCCGATCAAATGCATGTGCATGTGCACGTCTCACTGAAATCTGACATAAAGTTGTCAAAATGCTGTCAAAAATGTCAAAGACCAGCGCGCTTCACTCGTCATTTGAAAAACGTTTTAGAGATCTTCGTCGAAAGCGGCCTGTAAACAACAATACTAAGTTTATCCATCTATAAACATGCCGTCTTAATTTGTTTGAACCGGTAAGAATCAGCGTTTGGATGTTAAAAACACCGAAATGGGTTGACTGGCTGGGCTGGCTTTGATCATTTTTATAGTGAACAGGTCTGCGAGAGAAATGCTGGTGTGGTTTGGCAAGCACTTTCTTTGTTAACTTGATGACGCTTTGCCACTGAGAATCATTAATTGAAGAAGGTTCTTCGGAAGACATGGGAAGTACCAGTAAAACTATCAAAGCTCTTTAGCGTTTTGTGTCAGCCAAGGAAAGATTTTGTGGGAAATGGCGCTATTATTCAGCTCTGTTGCGTTCCGAGTGATTGCTGCCTCAATGATTCCTGTTGACTGCTCTAAACGATCAGGTGTGGACCTCTTTTTTGTCTTTTCTACGGACATTTATGTCAAAATTGCTAAGCAATTTTTGTTACTTGTCTAATTTCTCCACCTTCTCCAAGAATCTTCGAAGAAATATTATTCGTATTGTGCTTTGTTTTCTTGTAATACTTATGTTTGTTGCTCTGTTGTTTTTGAACCGCGGTCAATTCCTGTTGACTGCTCTTAACGATCAGTTTTTACCCTTTATTGTCTTTTCTACGGTCATTTATGTCAAAATAAATACCGATTTTTCTAGATTAATCAGAACAAGCTATTTTTTATTACAAGCTAGTCTTGTTTAATTTCTCCACCTTCTCTTTCTTCGAGCAAAACACTCGCATCGTACTTTGTTCGCTTGTAGTGTATTTTTTTATCCGCTTTGAATTCCATTACGCTTTCATCTGAAAGTAGTTATGACTCACGAATGTCTGTTTTTTTTTTTTGCAAACGTTTGCTATGGAAAACTCTTCGTTTTCCCTGCTGCTGCTCAATTGTTTTGGACACAAATTAAACTGGCCCAAATATAGCCATGCGAAGTTGCTCGGTGAGAGTGTGCAGCTCCGATTCTAGGCTTGGCCTGGCTAAATATATATATATATATTTATATATATATATATATATATATATATATATATATATATATATATATATATATATGAAATATGATTATTTGGGGTGTGCAGGGTTAGGGTTTCCCTCATATACAGAATTTAATTAATTGAAATAAGCCTGTATCCGTAATTGGATCCTCCTTTGTCATCCCCTAAGCTGACTTCGGTCGTGTATCAGTAATTGATCCTTAGTTGGGTTTCAAATGGAGTTATAGGCTTCCCCTGCCTTGTCACCTAAGAAAGTAAAATTTTCCGGGATGCCACGTCTTCGATCACGTAAATCACATCTTCGATTGCCGTGTTGCCAGCATGGTTGTCCTGATAGTGTAGTGGTCATCACACCCGACTAGTATACGGGGGGACGTGGGTTCAAATCCCGCTCAGGGCAAATTTTCTTTCAAACATTTATTCAATGTATATATATATATATATATATATATATATGGCCTTCAGCTTTTCTTTTTATAATCGCTACATACCAGACTGCAATGGTGTTCCATCGAACATCATGCATGCACCTTCTTTAAGGAGTTGTAAGTCCTATCTATTACATTATTTGTGTCAATTTTAAATCAGATGTAGCTTGTGAGTGACAAGTATGTAATTTAATTTGGTTAGCTTTGGATTGTATTTCAATTTTACTTCTTTATTTTTAGTGTCAATCTCAAAGCAGGGGTGTAGGTTAGCTTTTGGCCACGTTTAAATTTCACCTCTTAGTTTTTAGAATGTGTAATACAGTAATAGCCCACGTATAAGAACCTGAATTTTCCAATTTAGCCTAAATAGGTTCTTATATAAATGGTACTTAAAGCAAATTTAGGCTACCAAGGTTCTTAAAATAGGTTCTTATATTTTCATATGAATTTTATCTGAATATACTATATATATAATAAATATCATCTCATAATACAGTATAAATCATTTATTTGTACCATAGAGAAATGCCTATAGGCAGTTCAGTGCAGGTACAGTATATGTCCTTAACAAAACATAACAAAGAAACTCATTCAGCAGTTTCTACCTTTACACTTTTACAGCAACCCCACTGATAAGAACCTAACTTAAAATTTTAGCCTTAATAGGCTCTTATGTGGAGGGGGCTTAAAATTAAAATTTTAGCCTAACAGGTTCTTAAAACCCAGGTTCTTATTCGTGGGCTATTACTGTATTAGATAATATTCTTTGTATGGGAATTTACTTTCTCCCACTTATTCTTCAGTCATGCACTTTTTTTTTTGTATCAACGTAGATGTATTCGCATGAAAAGGAATTATTAAACTTAAAACTTAAAATTAAACTTAAAGTAAGCTCTTTTTCATCAATGTACTTCCTTCTCCTGCATGCAGTCTTTCAATTAATTTTATTCATAGCTGGTCACACCAATCTTGTGGTATGTTTGGATGACATTTGGCACTAATGTTTAATGGGATTTTTGATGTTTGATGAAGTATGTTGTGCAATTTCAAATGTACATGGAGAAATGTGAGACTAGTCCTTACCTTTCTTGCAAAATAGAAAATCAAGTTAAGATGGCTAACACGGAATTCCAGCACTTTTGCTTTGGTGAATCATTACCTTAAATCCTCATACTACATTGTTAATTACCTTGATAGTGATATCAACCAAATGCCCAATATTTTATTATCAAGTTGCTTAGTCTTGTACTTGGCTGGCCAGAAGAGCAGCAAGAAGTTTTTTGGGATAGTAAGGTCAAGAAGTAACTGATCAAAAGAAATATCTTGGTCTTAATGCATATCATCTAAATATTTTTATTGACTTCCATGTATCTTTCTCTCATAATTTTTTTGAGGCATACATATATGCAGAGGATACACAATTTCTGATTTCCAACTGTCTCATGGGAGGCTTTGGATAACTGAAATTGCATTCATTATGAAGTGATGATCTGAATCACTATATATTTGATGTCGGATACTGATTCAAAATAGCATTCACCAGGCTTCTCCACCAATTTCTAGTGGCTCTAAACCATAACTAAGTCGCCTACAGTTGAATGGGGAAACAGACCTGTCCTTAGGTATTGCTCTAAGATGTTAAGAAATGTTTTGTTTTAAAAATTTATAGATGCAAACTAGCGTTGCAGGTTCTTTTTTACACAAAGTATTTAAGATTATTGTTAGAAAAACCTACCTCAATATTTTTATTTTGCTTTTTAACATCTCCAAACTCAATTTGCAAAGGAATTTTTATTACCTTACTCAATAGAACGCTTGTCTTTAGGAGAGTTTCAGGGGGGGGGGGGGGGGGAGGGAGGGAGTGGGGTTTGGGGGTCCAAATCCGTAAAAGGGGCTTCATATCTGCTAGCAGTTCTGGACTAGGGGGTCCAAATCTGATCCACAAGCAGATCTGGACTGGAGGGTCCAAATCCACTGTGCCACTGGCTCGGATCACCTGTCCATACTATTTTTTACAGCATTGGGTCTGTAGCTTGAGTGAGGTCAGATGGGTGATATGACAAGCAGACTATATGTAAATGCCAGTAGAAAAAGATTGCTTTTGGAGCTCCGCTTTTAGGCTTGGCTAAATATATATGTTACCTGTATAGGCCACTGGGTGCAGCAAACGTTGTCATTTCCCTAGAATCTGGGTGTAATTCAATCTGATAAAAGGCCATGTTGAGATCAAGCTTAGAGAAAAGTTTCGCATTGGATACCTCTTGAAGTGTTTCTTCTACGGTAGGGACAGGGTGTTTCTCCCTCACAATCGCTCTGTTCGCTTGCCTCATGTCTAGGCATAGCCTTACATCCCCATTGGGCTTCTCAACTACTACTAAAGGGTTCACCCAGCTAGTCGGACCTTCTACTTTTTCTATCACCTCTAACTTGAGCAGGTCTTCAAGGTTTCATTGACCTTAGCCCTCCTACTAAAAGGAATTCTATGTACTGGCTGAGCTACTGGGGGGACGTCTTGATCAATGTGAAACTTTAACTGGTATCCCTTAAGCTTGCCAAGACCTTGAAATACTTTTGGGAATTTTGCTTTCAGCATGCTTTGGCATCTCTTGCGGGTCATCAGACTTGATTTTGCAGCTATTAATGGAGACACCAACCCTTAGCACGCCTAACAATTCAGAAGTTTTGCGGCCTAGTAGTGTTACTGCTTTACCACATGTGATGTAAAATTCAGCACTTAATGACTGGTGGATCTGGGATACGCCTACACTTAGAATACACTTCCCTTTAAGCTGGAGTGGCTCTACGGAGGCATAGGCATAAACTTTCTTAGTGCACTCCAACAATTTAACTCTACCCCCTGTTACAAAATTAAACACTTCTTCTGACATTAAATTACAACTAGCACCAGAGTCAATAACAGTGTTTATAAACTTAGCTTCAATAATCAGTTCCAGAGTGTTCTCCTCATCAGTTGCTCCAGCGCTGAACACGTAGAAATCATCGCTGTCTGCATCATCGTCTTCAGCCATTTGGTCCTCGGTCAGCTGGTTCACATTTCCTCGGCCTTGTGAGTTTCCCTTGTTTTTTCCATGCTGAGGTTTTCAAGGGTATTTCCACGACCACAACTCGCAAATTTCAAAATGGCCAAGTTTTCCTCATTTTCCACACTTGTGATCACGTGAGCGATAACATTCCTTAGCGAAATGACCCACTTTGTCGCACCGCCAACATTTTCCTCCTTGCTTAGAGCTAGTCACAATGTTGTTTACATTCTCGCGAACGAGGATAAGCGCTTCCTTATCATGATATTGACTGACGATTTCCATAAATTTAGCGAGGGTCAGCGTCTCTTCACGATACAGTTTGATTTGAGGTTTCTGTCCTTTATGAATGAAATGGCGCGATCTCGCACCTGATTGCCCCTCTCGCCTTCGTATTCGCAGTGTTCGGCTAATTTCTGCAAGCAAGTGATGAAGTTGTTGATAATCTCACCCACCGTCGGTGTAGCCGCTAATTACGCTTGTCGAGCCATGCGAGCGTTCTTTCGGAATTTAAAATGATCTGACAAGCACTCCATAGCTTTGTCGTAATCTTTAGCTGCACCACGCGATTCGGCGGGAATGGAGTTGTTAAAAGGATGTGTCGAAAACGAAGACCCAAAAACGAAGACCGAAGACCGAAGACCCAAGACCCACTGGTCTAAAACGAAGACCCTGTGGTCTAAAACGAAGACCCACTGGTCTAAAACGAAGACCCTGTGGTCTAAAACGAAGACCCACTGGTCTAAAACGAAGACCCCCTGGTCTAAAACGAAGACCCCCTGGTCTAAAACGAAGACCCTGTGGTCTAAAACGAAGACCCACTGGCGTAGGTCAAAAGAGGACGTATCTTTAAATTTTTCAGTGTTAAATTGACAGTCCGTACATTAGACTACGTGTTCATTTCAATGTGTCGGAGTTATGTCGTAGAATGAGTCAACCACGAGCCCGAGTCAACCACAAGTCAGAAGTCAACCTCGAGTCAAATTGGGGTCAGGTACTGAAAAAAAGATTTTTTTTAGGCTTTCTCTTCAATGCAAACTACTGCGTACGATGACAGTCCAGTTTCGTCGGTAGGTCAAGAGCATCAAGACGTCAAGTCTTCGAGCCACTTGGCAAAGTCGTTGAACAATAAATGAAGTGAGACTTCATTTCCTTTCGAACTCGCCGACTTCAATTTCCAATTATTAAAACAATTGGGATATGAATGTACAGGCGAACTGGTAGTCCTTACTTTACTCATACAGGTACGGTAAATTTTGGTCGAAAGCGGCAAAAATATTTGCGCTGTCTTACTTCATTGCGAAATGCGTCACGTAAGTCCCGTCTGTGACAGAGCCTTTTGCAAAGTTCGGGGCGACAAAATAGCTTTTGAAGGGCTAAATGAAAACCTTTATAAGAGGAACGCAAAGTCATGTGAGTGATTTTTACAGCAGTAGATAGCAAATGCAAGCGACGATCCATAAAGGTGAGATTTTGAAAACCGCGTTGTCTGTTCATCGAGTTATAAACATAGATTTGCGTCGGTTTCCGCGAGCTTAGAGAAAGCTTTTAGCCTGATATTCCCGTCTGATATTTTTGAATTTTCAAACACCGGATGAAAAAGTTTGTCTTTGGCTAATATGCTCGACTTGAACTTTGCAACCAGATGTGTGTGACAGAGATGCTCAATTACCGCCACTTAAAAAAATTGAAATTTAATCGGCGTTCGTTCGACGTCTCTTAGATTTGGAATATAAATAGCAGAAGGATAAAGGAAAAAGTTTGTTTCAGGATGAAAATTCCTGCATTTGGAAGAAAAGAGCTTTTGTAAATTATTCTCTAATATTTGCATCCCATTAGTTTACCATCGCTGCTAATACGATTTTGACAGCTGATATGAACACAAAATACAACCGCAAAGGTCACGAAATAAGCTTTATCGAGCGGTAATTTCAGTGCCTAATAAGACGCAATACTTTAGTGAAATAATTTTTTAGCAAGCACTCTCGGGGAAAAAGAACTTAGTGCGAAGTTTACGTGTAGATAATGAATTAAAAGACACTGGGTGTATACTGTTTGCCTTGTCTTGACAAAATTACTACCATGCGGTCAAAATTTCCCTTCGCCAGTAGTTTGGATCCTGGACACGCTCGAAATTTTTGTCCATTTATCATGTTTATAAATGTCTTTTGACGCATGATTCGCATATGGTGCGATTCGCACCCGGCCAAAGTTTTCAATTTCTCGTATTTTTATGATTATATTAAAAGGTGCAACTCGGCAAACAAAGCGTGAAAACTCACCAGTCATAACAAGATCACAAAAATAATTAATCGCAAATTAAAGTTCTCGACTGAAACAAACAGTCGAACAGTAACAGCGATAGTGATCATAACCGGAGAACATGCAGCTCTTTGTTGTCCGTTTTTGAAGCCCTAATTAAGTTACTTTCAACTGCCCAATAGAGGCTCTAAACAACTCTTTACTATTACCCGGCTCAAGCGTTCCCTAATAATCACATTCTTGTAGCACATTGTGAATAAATTTGCGAGTCACGCACAGTTGACCTTTGCGCCTTTATATGATAAGGACAGTATAGCAAAGTAACGAAGTTTGCTCATATGCATTTGAAAACTAGAATATTGGTGACGGCAAAATATACTAAATTCGTCAGCGACTAAAACGTATATTTCTATACTGTTGGAATTTAATTGCGTTACACTGTTTGACACATGTCGTACCGACTGAGATAAAGTAACTGTCAAGTTTGTCGCGCGCTCAGATGACATTTTAATTAGACAAGTGGGTCTTCGTTTTAGACCAGAGGGTCTTCGTTTTAGACCAGGGGGTCTTCGTTTTAGACCAGGGGGTCTTCGTTTTAGACCAGTGGGTCTTCGTTTTAGACCAGTGGGTCTTCGTTTTAGACCAGTGGGTCTTCGTTTTAGACCAGTGGGTCTTCGGTCTTCGGTCTTCGTTTTTGGGTCTTCGTTTTCGACACATCCGTTGTTAAAAATATCTCGTACAGTCGGTCCAGCGAGGTGAAGTAAAAGTGCTCTCTTCTGTGTCGGGTCGCTTATCCCTGATAGAGTGACATAGAATTCGAATTCTCCTTTCCAAGTTATCCATCGTTGGGTGAGTGTAGCTGGTTCGCCAACAGCGTCGAACGTAGGCAGTCCAGGTAACCCGCTTAAACACACGGCCTTCTGTGCGAGTTTTCTCCGCCGTTTAAACTCGTTTCCACTGTAGCAGCCGGTCGGCGATACAACTTTTTGTTTTTCCTCGTCGCCAAATGTAGTGGTCTCGTCTCAGAATATAGGAAAAGTCAACAACTCAACATGCTTTTAATCCGACTTACGCACTACATACATGTATTCCTCGTGTTCTGCTACATCCTACAATAATCAGCAATACATTGGTAAACGGCATCTCATTAAGAGTTCATTGGTACTTTACTGGTAAAATGCTTTTCGTCACTATTAGACAATAGAAACAATAGGTTTGCCCAGACTTGCCCTCTGTTAGTCAACAGGGATTAGTGTACAGAATAAAGCGCCAACGTTCCACCCTAGCCATTCCTTAGAATTTGCTGGAGAAAACTTAGAGATTCGTTCGCTTTATTCGAAACGTTTATCGATCATTACAGTTAAAAGCTGCTCTGAACGCTTGTGTGTCTGCCACTCTTGTTTTCCGCTCCGTTAGTCACTAGCTATTAAATTATTCAAACATCCAGTGCCTACATTTGCATACGAACTCTACAGTAATAAAGCCCATGGGACAACCTTCCACAACAACAACAATAGACTGGTTAATTAGTTGTTTGGAACGATTAGTTTGAAATCGCCCGTTATGAATTGCACGTTTCTTGAGAGACAAAAATAAAACTTTATTAGCGAACACAGAAAGATTAAAATACAAAGTGATAGTCAGTCATCCTCTTGAACGTTGTGTTGAGAAGTCTCTCTCTACTACAAAAACAGTTAGACTTTCCCTCGTCATATATTTTCTAACGCTAACGTGTAAAAGTCTGGTGCGGCTCGCTAGCTAAATTACAAACGCCGTAAAACCATTGGAGCGAATTAATATTTTTGAATTAAATCGCTCTTTTTCATTTCAATTTTCAGTTTCTTTTGTGCAGTCGAAATTGCGTTCGGCGTTCTTCAAAGGGTCTTTAAAAAACATAACACAATCAGACAAAAGCAAACTTCCATCGAGAATTCATTGAATGTAGATTTTTTATTCCTTTCTGGAAGTTATTCACGAAGAAACAGGGCGGTGTTGACTTTGTTTTCATTCAGGAAAGGGGCAATATTTGGTATCTCAAACAGCTAACTTGACATGCTGGTGGACATAGTTCTCTCATGAGCTCCTTTTGTTCGCCCACCAGCATTTGTTCGTTTCACCATTGTTATCTGTGTCTCTAGAGATTGGCTGCAAACCACCAATTGTTCGTTTTGGAATACTTCAATAAGCAGCTGAATGTTTGCCAATACTAGGGAATGAGCAACAGAAGAGCTTGTATTTATCTCTGCATTGCAGCTGGCTGAACAAGGCAGGCAGGTTAGATATCAGACCTTCTAATATCTTTTTGGCCCAGGAGGAGAGTAGGGTAACTTAGAATAATGCGCGATTCACTTGTTCTCACCCGACACCAGGTCATCAGTCACACGATGCATGCTCGTTGCATGAAACTTGGTGGGATCCGAAAATAGCCGTGCAAACGGGCAAACTTTTATAGACACTTTTAGATATAATTTGATGCTGGTAAAAAAATAATTTCGTCTGAGCTTAGTTCGTTTTGGTTTTACACTGCAATTCGACTGCATGGGGTTTTAACAAGATTTGCGGACAACTTGTTACCGCACTGAATATCTAGATGTAGATGTGTAGATGCGCAGTCTTGCCGCAATCGCTCCAAAACGTAAAAATAAGTTCTATTTTCACAGTTGGATCGGCGATTTTTACAAAAACCTGAGCTGCGGATGGTCTATCGGGGGTTATATAACGGCGAAGTGCTGCCCTAGATTATTTCGGTGAAGGAAGCGCAAAAATTTCTACCGGAGGCTTGAAGCATTTTCACGAAAGAGTGAATATTGCTTGCTTGGCTTTGCTTCTCTCCAGCTTTAGCTCATTTCAGGTGTAAGATAATCATGGATAACCTCGCTGCGCTTCTCTTGTATTCTCGTAACTTTGTTACCTCCTCGCTCGTCCCAAACTCAATGATTATCGGCCGATATAAAATAATCAAACAATGTCGTCATTCAGCGAGAAGATGATGGATATCGGCTGATAATCAATGAATTTGGGAATCACGTACCGTGATTCCTTTGCTGTGGATGTGTTAAATGTTGGAGGTACAAAACAATAAAAATTATTTACACAACACTAACATTTATTTCCCGCAGGAAAATCATTCTTTTGTTTTGCACCTCTAACATGGCGCTCGTATAAACCCTCTCTTGTTTGGTTTTGCACGAACCTGGTTGAGACGGTTTGTTTTAATTCCTATCTGATCCCGGTCACCTTTCCCATAACATAGGGATTGCATCAATAACCTAAGTTTTCATTTCTGAAACTGGGTCCACTGAGCAGTGACTGGTTAGTTGTCAACCGTTTATATCAGCATGCGTATTCTCCACACTATCCCTGGCTATTGATCAAGTATGCAAGTGATTTATCACAGCATCCCAGGGGAGTCGTATTTCGACTGCTTGGGAGATTACCTGAACACAGAATCACGGGCGAACCTGCCTTTATGTGGCTTGCGGCCTAGTAAGGGATTAGTGAAAGCGGTTGGGGCGAAAAACATTACTCGCTCCGCATGCCTTAACATGAATGCTAGTTAACGGTTGAAGTGATTCTTGTGCAATCAATAACACTCAATAGTCGAATTAAAATACCAGCTGCTCGACTGGGTTACAATAAAAACTAAAGCACTGAGCAAGAATTTTGTGATAGGCATTGCATTTCAGCTGTTAAAATTTCAAATCGCGATCGTTGCTCCCCAAAAAATTGACAACATAACAAGTTCACGGCTCGTGATATAGCAATTGGCCACAACTTGAGGATGACTAGTTTGAAACGTAAAACGATAACAATTAGCTTGTAATTAGCTTGAAGTGAGATGGTAATTTTTAAGAGTGGTAAATGGATGAAAGATATAATTATTCCGATATTGCCACAAGTACACTCGAAGAAAAAAAATGAACACAAACCTATTTGGATGGCCAGCTCCCACGAGCCTCTTGTACCTCAGTGGTAGGGCATCGGAACTATTAATCTGCTGTTCACGGGACTTCTGTTAAAAGAAATAAGAAAAATGTTTTTTTCTGAGTATGCGTGTCACATACATTCACTGATTTTAACGACAAACAGGAAGTGAAGGTAAGATTACAAAGAATTAGAAGTTATCACTGATAAAAGATGCAGTGCAGTTGTTACCAACTGAGAACAA
Source organism: Pachyseris speciosa (assembly GCA_016490735.1). Taxonomy (NCBI): domain Eukaryota; kingdom Metazoa; phylum Cnidaria; class Anthozoa; order Scleractinia; family Pachyseridae; genus Pachyseris; species Pachyseris speciosa. The sequence continues at coordinate 197,119 of JAEMWC010000199.1, read as the reverse complement.
ACATACCAAGCTCAATTGAAAGACACTGCACGTGGGTAGCAGCTGAACAAATTCACTTTTGCAGCTGAAGTTCCTCTTTAAAGAAAAATTTGACACATATTATTCCTTCTTCTTTCAGAAAACAGCGGTCATGGCGAGGCTTCTGATCGCGTGCGCTTTGGGGCTGATTACAAACTGGATCTCCTTCACATGTGTAGGTTAGTTACGTGGCCGCAGCAGAGGAAATAACTGAGTAGATTATGTAATCAGTATTCCTAATTTCGTTTCAGGATTGTTGAGATGACACTTTTACAATAATATAATAGGTGGTAAATTAGAGTAAAGTGAAAACACTGGTTTAATTTGTAATATTTTAAGAATTGTTGTAATCGGACCGTGCCACGATATGGATCAAATACTTGTAAATAAAAGCAATAGATCACCAGGAAATTTTCCGTAAAGATTTGTCTCACCGATGAGTAGCATTAAAAGAGGAGCCTTGTGGTGCCCTTGGTTTTAGTTTTAGAATTTTGATGACATCACATAAAACCAGCCATACTAGTTAGATGAGATGTACTATTTCATTATTTTTCAACAAATACAACAACAGCTGTTGGATGACTGCTTTATTGGTTACAAAGTCGCACAGGACAAAGTTTCATAGCTCTCTGATCCTCTCTCTTAACTTACACCGCTGTACCTTATACCTTTATACTGACCATGCAACACTCCTGTTTAGTGCAAATTAATTCATATGCAAGTCTTCTGTGATTGGTTAAAGCAGAGTGATTTGCAATTGCTCGATGGAGAATATTTTCTTTCTAATATTCTGCCAAAAAGCTTGGGTTGTCCAGTCAATGTAAAACAATTAAGGAGAGCAATATAAAAATTAGAAAGTACAAACTTGTATATCGAATTTTCACAATGACAATGAGGAAGGTACTAAACTTACAATTTGACAATCATGACTAGCAGTTTAGTTACAGAAGGTATCAAGCTTCTCCATCGAAAGTGATTGGTAAAACGTTTTCATAAATTACTTGCGGCGTGATCGCAAGACAAGACAAGACAAGACATTTATTCCATAATATTGACTGTACAATTTCTTGGCACGCAGTTAGCCAAAAACGCCCCGATTAAACATTCAGTACATGGTTAAGAGCTGAAATTACAAGAATAGATGTTTACCTTAAAAATCACAGTATACTTAAAGAAGGTACAAGTTGTTTTAATTTTAACAATTTCTTTTGAAGTAAAAAATATCAACTTCCATAAATTCGGCTATAAATCGCTAGAAAATCAGCTAAAAATAATTAGAAATAAGGAGTGATTATTTACTGGAAAAGGTTACTGAAAGGTCAAGCTGGGGTTAAAACTATTAAACTACGTAATAACTCAAAGCAAATAGTTTCACACCGAATCCATGACAGGAGAAATTATCTGTTAATCATAACTTAATATAACGACAAACGATGAATTCAAGTATTCGTTTGGAATAACTACATTAACTTTACGATAAGCACATACTGTTGCAATCGCCACGAGAGGCCAACATTGCACTTAAAACAACCGTTTAGAATAAAACTATCTTCTCATGTCAGCATGGAGAGAGTAGAAGTTGATCAGTATTATTGCGAGAGAATTGCAGGACGAAAGACTGAAGTGAGTCAACTCATCTTTTTTTTTTGTAATATTTTCCAACTAAACACTGATATATCTCCCAATTTAGTAGCTTTTAATAAATCCCAAACACAAAACAAACTAATTATTTTAACTCGAACTAACTTTGTTGTGAATATTTTTCATCGCCGACGATTTTAATCATTTAACAATATGCATGCTTTCTCATGTTTAGCATCCAAACAGCAGAAGAAAGATCATAACTTCTCGTGACCCACACCGCACAATTTTCTTTTCATAAAATCACAGCTTGGGCATTTCCCAACGCGTCGTAGTTTGTTATCAGTCTCTTTAATTGAACAGTTTAGTACATTTGTTTCATTCTCTAAGCCACTCAGGTCTCCCCGCCTATGTCTTATCTTGAACTCTTAGAGGGAAACTACGTGGGCCATTACATAACGTGTCCAGAAAGGATTGATGGAAAGCGAACGAGAAGGGATCTCTCAACTTCAGGAAAGGTAAGTATAAACGAGCATTTTTCCATTTAAGGTAATTAACTTCTCAAGAAAACATTTAACTGCGGCTTGTGTCTGGAACACTAATTTAAGAACTTTGGAAATAAAGGAAATGCGAAGGGGATGGACTGATGCGAAAGAAAATACAGGCACTTGCATTGATCACAAAACACACTTGTTTTGAATTATTTACTATCTGGGCCTAGTGGCTCAAAGAGTAGATAAATTTATCCACGGATAACTTATCGTCGGCAATTTGAACAACTAGGGGCTGGTTGTCGTTGGCTCTCCATAGGTGATTTTCAAGTGGCGTTATCGTCGCTGCGTGAGTAGACATAAACAATACATCTCTCATTAGCTCCTTTTATTCCTCCACCAGCATTTGTTCATTTCAACGTTATTATCTCTGTCTATAGAGATTGCCTAATATATAGATGTAGCCAAGCCTAAAAGCGGAGCTCCACGATTAATTTTTTAATTGGTATTGAACATTTTTGCAAGGCCTTATTTGCGCCAATATTTACTCGGCCGACTTCCATCCACGGGAAGGCCGAGTCTAGATCTGGGCTTCGTTCTTTTTTTTATTATTCTTTTCGTGTTACATCCACAAAGCTAACTTTCGGCGTTTTTGAGCAAGCGCTAACTAAAAATAGCGCTCTGGGAACGAGATTACAAAATAACAAGAATGCCGTCACGGAAAATATCACGCACATTAAAACGTCGATTCACCTTGTGTTCTTGAGGTTTGAACAACTAGTCTACAACTAATGTGTTAAGAGAAGTGTGTATACAAATGTCCAATATCCAGTTATGTCTTGTTGAAGCGTGATAGATCCTTCTCGTAATCCCTGACAATTATCAACGTCTCCTGACCATACCGCACAAGTCACTTCAGCTTGCCGTTGCTTCAAGGAGGATTTACTGAAGTACGAACTGAATCGTAAAATGTCTGCCCGTCACAAATTCAAGGAGTCTTACGAGCGGGCTCGTGCCTCTCTTTGATTATCGATTATTATTATTATTATTATTATTATTATTGTTATTATTATTATTATTATTAGTCTATTAGGATATTATTAATTATTGGGAAACTCCGTCGTAGTCGCTAGCCATGGTTACCATGAGAAAAGCAGTTCACGGGTTTCTATAAGTATGGCGCTCCGCTATCCGCTAGTCTAAGACGAAGAATTGAAAACTTTCACTTAATTATACATGCATGACTAGACGCAAGGGGGTGCGTGTGTGAACTCAGTGATGAAAAGAGAGGTACTCGCTACAGGGGATGGGAAAATGGGCGCAAAGGCACAAGTTGAGTAGACAAAAAAGAGGAGGACGGCCTTTCCCCCTTCTTCTCTATTTTGTTGGTTCGTAATATACCCGTGAGTGATGAATAAGTGAATGAATATATGAAAATCATATATTTGAATTGGGGATTAAAGAATGAATATGTGAATAATCATCGCAGTTATGAACAAGCCCCCTAATTGTCAACGCAGCACGCCAAGGGTTGGTGTGTCAGAACTATGATGAAAAGGACGGCACTCGCTACAAGGGATCAAAGGCGCAAGTTAAGAATGAAAATGAACGAGATCAAAAAAGGAACGCCTTTTCCCCTTTCTCCTCTATGCCTGATTTTCATGAAATTTCTTTTTAGAATGGCCACTTGGATGATGTTTCCTACCGACTTAAAGCTTTTGACAAGGACTGGACTCTGGATATGAAGAAAAATAAGTACGAAAAATCTCATTTTTTTTTGTAAAATGCAATCGTTTAATAGCCATGATACCTCTTTGCAATAACGCTATTAGAAAATGATAGCGGTAATTTTGTGAACTCAGATAGTTCTGCCTATCACTATGTTTCTTTTACAGGGAACTTATTTCTCCATCTTTTGCAATGCGTACGTTTGCTAACGACGGCTCCGAGGTCATCCAACAGGTAACTAATCAGAAAATAAACGGACAATAGCATAGCGCCCGCTGTGGTTTTATCGATCGTTACTAAAACACTCGTCACACGAATACTACGACGAGTAACATACGACTAACATACCAGTACATACGAGTGACATAAGGTACATGCAGATACATATGAGTAACATACAAGTATCATACGGATACATTGTATGAATCTTTCTCCGAAAGCTTCGATTTGTTCTTTACCGCTCGGTGTATTCGTTAATTCAAAGGCGTAGTGTGGGGAGAAATTAACATTTGAGGGGACGTGTGTTTGCGTGTGCGATGGGGGAGGGGGGGCGCGGTGATAGGAAACAGGTTCGACTGGGGTATCTGGTTCCCTGCTGGGACGCACGTGCCTCGTAATGCGATAGCGTAGAAAAGTAGACCAAACCTACAGCGTGCAAAGACCTTTGGGGCAAAACAAGTTTGCTGTGGAAACCACGAGCCGAAGGCGAGTGGTTTCCACAGCCACTTTGACAATGTTATGACGCAATTTATCATTAATAAGAGGATAGACACATAAAAAACTGACGTCAATTTGTTTTTTACAAATAAAAAACCCCAAACTGGTCAATTGCCGGGTTTAAATGACGAGAAAAGGCATTGTAAACAACCGCAAACATACGAAGTATATGAATTTTATTCAAACTTACTCGAACATTGTCAATAGCTTTTCTCGATTTCTGATTGGCTATTTGCAACAGCTAAGCAACTTTCATTGGCTAAAAAGTTGACAGTTTGACGTGAGGTCTATGCCTCGCACAAATTAAAATATTCACTCTCTGCAGAAAGTTGAATCAAATTGAAAGTACGCTCTGAAAATTAAAGCCTTGTAGAGATGTTAAACGTTTATGTTTAGGTCCGTGCCTCGGCCTAAAAGCGTCGAAGACTTTCGTCTGGCTCTTCTTCTGTCCATTCCAAGCAAGTTCATTGTTTAGTTCATGTTCTTGAAAGTCGTCTCCGCTTAATTCGGAAACATGGATGTTTTTCTTTCAGTTGTTTCATTTTCAGGAGCTTCTACATGAGACACGAGTTCAGCATATGATAATTCTAGCTCTTTTTCCCAGTCAGGGCCGGTGTCATCAACAAAACTAAAGTTAAAAACAATATTAAAGTCCTGCGTGTCTCCCTACTCCATCTTGCTACAAATTTTCGCATAAATTAAATTTCATTTGTCTGTACTCTAATTGATGATAAAAACTTGACCAATCAGCGCGCGAGAATTTTGACAGTTATTGTCAAATATTTTATTATCATTTTAGTATTTTTATTTTCACTTTATTTCTTATTATTACTTTGTTATTGCTATTTTATGCAGTAATAGGCTCACTCGAAGCACCAATGAAGGCCTTCCCCCATCACACACGCAAACACACACTCCCTCAAATTCTAATTAATGAATACACCGAGCAGTAAAAACCAAATCGAAGACTTCGGAGAAAGATATTCAATTTCTTGTATTTTGCATTGTAGATTTCATGCGTATTACCTACATTCGACCGTATGTTACCTGTGTATTACTCGTATGTATTCGCACCGTATGTACTCGTATGTACTGGTATGTTAGTCGTATGTTACTCGTAGTCGTAGTACTCGTGTGGTGTTTTAGTAACGATCGGTTTTATCAAATGAATGACAACCCGCGGAAAATATCGCAACGAAATTAAACAATCAGAATTCGAAGCGGATACACGTAATCTGCGCCAAGCGGGGGAAATTAAACATGTGCCACTTAGTTCTGATTGGTCTTGGTTTGTCATTGGCATTATTTGTTACAGAAGAGGCACGACTTTTGCTGACCAACCAGAGAGCGTAGTACGTAAAGTAGCATTCCACAGTATACGGGTTTTACCTTCGAAGCTAAGCTAAACATCAACCTGATTAGTAAACCACGAGTACATGTTTTTCGCCTTTCATTCTACTCTGTCTTCCATGCAGGCTGTTAGCGACGATTGTCATTATCAAGGGACTATTCGCGGCGTGAAGGATTCCAGCGTAGTCCTCAACACCTGCAAAGGACTTAGGTAAGGTGGCAACATTCTCAAATAACTTTCTGAAGCGTTCATAATTTAGATTTCCTCTGGCTAGATACGAGCGGGGACGTCAACGCTCTGTGCCATTGTTCTACATGGCACTATCACACTACCTTGAGACGCTAAAATAAGTATATCTCTAAATCATTACAGGCCGCACAATTGTTGCCTAGCTTTGTAACCAAAGAGTATTTTACTTCACTGAAACTATTAGCTTTCGTCCAGAGGGCAAAAGATGGAAATGGATTGAAACTTGAAAAAGTAACCATAATTTTAAGGTGTGAGACTGGAAGAAATTGCCAAACGTTTAATATTGCTAGTTCTCCCCAGAAAAGGTCAGTTGATGTCATCCTTTAGACTTGCAAGAATATTATTTGTATGAATAGAGGTGTCAAAGGTGATTTACAGGCGTTTTTGACCAAAGAACAAACAAACGCCAAAGACAGTGCCCCGTTACGTTTTTTCAACTCTCCTTGCGCAACAGCAAAAATGACGAGACACTGTTGGATAACTACTTTTCTTATTGAGAAATCTTAGATTTTTTATCTTTTAACTTCCGGTCCAGAAATACACTAAGTTGTAAGGCATCAAGAATTTGTGACGAATTCAGCTTTCTCTAACAAATCGTCACCTCCTTGAAGTCTGGAAATCTTTACCTTCCCCTACGCATACGATTCTCGGCCACTTCCTTATGGGCTTCAGCCACAATATGGAAGCAGGAGAGAGTGCAAAACAGCAAATACACTGAGTTCGTTGCTGAACGCAATTGTAAGGTCTATTTCTCCTTTATTTCGGTTTTGCTATCGAACCTTCCCGTTTTGTTGCTTTTGCAGAGGGTTAATAGATGACGGAAAAAACACCTTTTATATCACGCCAGAGGCGGAACACAAAGTAAGTTAAGCAAACCAAAAACGCGACAGCGTAGCAGGTGAAAGGTCTTGTCTTACTTCAAGCAGTTTCGACAGTATATATAATTAAGTACAAATATTGCTTAACATGGCAGCTACTCTCCTCCTGGATGAATGCTTACTGGTACATCACAGGATACCTACTATGGAGCAACTATGGGGCCAAGCTGCACAGGCCAAGCAGCACATGTTTATTTGAGGAAGATATTTATCTTACAAAAACGAGCTCTTCGGCTAACGTTCTTTGCTGGTAATAGATCTCTTGCTATTCCTTAGTTTGTCTCTGTTAATGTCTTACCCCTCAAAATGCTTTATTTTGAAACAGTATGCTCTCTTATGCGCCACGTATCTACCAATTCCTGCGCCTCAGAATATCTGTGATCTTTTTACCTGCTCATCCGACGTTCATACATATCATAATAGATTTTCTGATGCTGGTAATTTATATGTTAATAAATAAAGACTGAGTATTCGACTTAATAAGTTTTCCATTTTCGGAGCTAAGTTTTGGAATTGCTTGAAGACTGACCTACGAAAAAACAAATTTCACCAATTGTTACTTGCGGTGCTTGGTGATGAGGATGATTGTGTTGATGCCCCGACGTTAATCTTAAAAGTTGCTAATTATCACTAACCAAACTCTATCTATTATTATTACTTCTTTATATTCTATGTCCTCTTATAGGTCCTTGCTCTACTCGTGTAAATGCTAACTATCTGTGAATGTATGTGTTTACCTATTTGTTTATTTAGATATTTACTTATTTATTTTACTTGATTTACTAATAATCTATTTTGCTAAATTTGATCGTAAGTTACACAACCCGCCTCGATTAGCTTTGCTATATGCGGGTTCGCAATTTTTGTACCCAAAACGGCTGGCAACTTGTACAGCACAATAACATTTCCAATAATGACCTGAATAAGAGTGGACTACACCTCAACGAGAGAGGCAATAATATCATGTTTAATAATTTCGTTAAATGTCTTAGCGCTAGCGCTCACAGGTCAGCTTGATCCTCACGCCTACCTATAACTTCTGTTCAGCCCAGCTGGGGTCATCCTGTGTCTACCCCTTTCGTTCCAACCATTTCTCACCCTCTATCGCCAACCGAGTCTCTCACAGTTAACATTAGTTGTAAATCATCACAAACTGATGATGGTTCCACAAGTCCATCAAACTTGAGTACTAAATCCATATCTTTTGGGACCGAGCCTCCGACAAAGAATGCCACCTTTGGGATACCTTTACACCAGAGGTTTCAAAATGGCAGCTCTCAACATTGCCAGCCTACCAAAATATATTGACGAACTAAGAAACTATATGACCTCTAGTCCAGTTGATATCTTAGCTATAAGTGAAACGCGTTTAGACTCCTCGTTCCCAAACACTGCCATAAATATACCTGGTTATTCTCTTGAAAGAATGGACCGTAATAGAAATGGCGGAGGAGTAGCGCTTTATATTAGGAACTGTATCAACTATGAAAACATTCAAGCCTTGGATGAGAGACTAGAATTACTTTGTGTTAAAGTGATTAAGCCTAAGGCCAAACCCTTTATTGTTGGTACGTGGCATAGACCCCCTGGGTCACCAAACGAGATAATGCATGCTTTCGACTCTGCTCTTGAGAGATAAGATCAGTATGATTTGGAAATTAATATACTTGGGCATTTTAACTGTGATATCGCAGCTAGTCCTCTGGATCATCAAACTGTAAATGTTCTCGATATCTGTAATCTATATCAATTTCAACAGCTAATCCACAGTCCCACGCGAATAACTGCTAGCACTGCTTGTACGATTGATTTGTTTATAACCAATAATCCAGGTAAATTTTCTCACGCTGGTGTCTCCCATATTGGCATTAGTGATCATTCACTTATTTACGCCATAAGCAAACTATGCATTCCAACTCGATGCTCTAATATTATTTTTAGCAGGCAATTTAAAAATTTTGAACCCACTCGTTTTAGGCGAGAGCTGAGCCTGGCTCCATGGCACACTGTAACTTGCCTCAATGATCCAAATTCTGCTTGGACTGTCTGGAGAAAACTGTTTCTCCATGTCTCAAATATTCATGCACCTTATCGACAAAAGAAAGTCAAAAGTACTCCTGCCCCTTGGCTTAGCTCTGACTTAAAGAAGTTGATGTTCGAAAGAGACAAGCTCAAAAAAGTTGCCTGCAGACTTAGAACAGAGGAAAGCTGGTCAAGGTTTAAATCAGTTAGAAATCAAGTGAATGAAGCGACAAAATTGGCTAAATCATCTTATTATAAGACATATTTCGCAGCAAATCAAGGAAATATTAAGAATTCGTGGAAAGGAATAAATCTTATTATGGCAAAAACACAAGAGACAATTAGAATCAACGCTCCCAAAATTGGAAATGTTTCTTATACTTCCCCCCGAGAAATAAGTGATGTTTTAAATAATCATTTCTCAAATGTTGGGCCATCACTTGCCAACGAAATTCCTCCATCCAATATTGCCTTTAGCGACTATATTCACCCAGTATCACGTACCTTTACTTTGAATGCAACGACCAACAATACTGTTTTAAAACTAACCTATTGTCGTGCCGTCAAGTGGTCACGTGGTCATGGCGGCCAGCTGTGCTTTATCGAGCTCGTCAAAATCTAACAAATGTCTTGCTCTACTGCTTTTTATTTCATTCCTTTTCGACACACAAAAGTGCTCAGTACATTGGGAAGGCGGGCAACGACTTCTAACCGGTCTATCAGTAAGCCTGCATCAGAATTCCTGGGATATTTATGGGGCCAGAAGCTGGGCAACTCCGAGAGCGAGTTCGGGCAGAAGTAAATCCTACTTGGCTTCAAGATTTCCGTACACTGCTAACGACACAAGCACACAACAGCTCAGCCGAATAGTTCTCGGAGGAGATATCCACAAAAACCCAGGTCCAACGGAAAAGAGAAACCCAAAATACCCTTGTAAGGAGTGTGGGAAAGGAGTTCGCTCGAATCAAGATGCTTTGTTATGTACTGAGTGCAATGTCTGGTCACATGCTAAGTGCATAAACCTGAGCAAAGCCGGCTTCAAGTACTATCTGGACAACCCGGATATTGAATGGACCTGCTCCCTATGCTCGCTTCCTTTTAGGTTTGAGCAAAGTTTGGTTGGAGTAGAAAATCTAACTCAACATGGCGGCGAAGGTGAATATGCAAATGAGGATGTGGCTGGATATGCTAATGACTTGCCTGAACCGTGGATAATACAAGAAAGGAAACGGAACACTACCGATCTCATGATGGTTCATCTAAATATCAATAGCTGCCAAAACAAACTGGACGATCTGATATTACTTAACAAGGAATTAAAGTCACATGTGATTTTTCTGTCAGAGACTAAGATCGACTCTTCTTATACCAATGCACAGGTGGCTCTTAAAGGATATCATACCTATAGGATGGATAGAAAAAAGGGTGGTGGTGGCCTGATGGCATATTTCTCATCAAAGATGGTATCTCATCGAGTAAAGCTTCCTAAGCAGTATAAATTACTTGAAATTCTGGCAATAAATGCAACAATAAACAATAATGATGTGTTGTTTGTTGGTATTTATAGAGCCCCAAACGCAACTGGCACCGACTACTACCGTAAACTGGAAGAGGAATTTAATTTACTATGTATGTGGGCTACAATGGAATGTAACACACTCATACTTACTGGAGACTTGAACCTTGACAGATTAAGACCAGAACGCACAGAAGGGAAAATTTTTGCTCAGTCTAGAGGAGGTCTATGGCCTGGAGTGTCTAATCAAGGATCCGACCAGAATTACGCCTACATCTGAAACACTTCTGGACGTGATCCTTACAAACAAGCCAGAGTTTTTTAAAACAAGTGGAGTACTAAATCCAGAAATGAGTGACCACCATCTAGTGTATGGGATTATGAAGGAGAGGGTGTCTCAGCATGAAAGAAAAGTAGTCACATTTAGGAGTACCAGAACACTGGATGTTGAAAAACTCAATGAAGATTTATCTTATGCTCCCTGGAACGTAATGGATACCTTTGATACTCTTGATGAGAAGTATCTTTTTTGGGAGTCCCTTCTCAACACCATAGTAGAGAAGCACATGCCTACTAAAAGAATGAGATTTCGTAAAGTTGATGTACCTTATATGACACCTGAGTGGAAAAGGGCAATCAAAATGAAACGGAAATTTGCCAAGCAATATGCTCAAAGCCGAACAGAGGAAAACTGGGAGCTCAAGAGAATATGGAGAAATAAAGCCACTAACTACAGACGAAAAGCTATTAAAGAATATTGGAAACAAAAGGCAGATGACCTTAAAGCTAAGCCAAATGAGTTCTATAAAACCTTCAGGCCTTTTCTTAGTGATAAGAAGCAGCCTGCAAGCGAGATCCACATTAAAACAAATGGGAGAATTGAGAAGGACCAAGAAAAAGTAGCAAATGTTCTGGCAAACTACTTCTCTACGATGGCCAATGATATTGGTGGAGCAGGTGTCAACAGCTTAACAGAGGACGATTTGTCGAGTCATTCAAGCCTCGCTAACATCTGCAATGCAAATAAGAGCAACCTCAGGAACTTCTGCTTTCAACCACTCAGTAGGAATTCAGTTCAGTTAGCCCTCGAGAAACTAAATATTAGAAAGGCCTGTGGTTATGACTCCATATCTCCTAGAATGTTAATACTAGCATCAAGTGGCATATCAGATTCCTTAACAAAGCTTTTCAACGAGTGTATAAGGAAAGGGGAATGGCCTGAAGCATGGAAGAAAGGAGAGTGGAACCCAGTCCACAAAAAGGATGACCGGTTGGATGAAAGAAACTATCGTCCAATAACATTGCTAAGCACAGTAGATAAAGTTTTTGAGTCTATGATGAGCATACAAGTGAATAATCATTTTGACTCCAAGCTCGATTCCTGCATATCTGCGTATAGAAAAAAACATAGCTGTGAAACTACTTTGCTCAGACTCACTGAAGATTGGAAGCTGGCTGTGGATTCTAAGCAATTTATTGGAATACTCTCAACAGACATGAGTAAAGCATTCGATTCCCTACATCCATCACTCATGATAAATAAACTAAAGGCATATGGCTTCTCAGAGGAATCACTAAGCTTGATGAGATCATATTTCTCCAATCGACAAAATAGAGTTAAACTCAATGGAGTCATTAGCAGTTGGAAGGATGCTGTTAGAGGATGCCCTCAAGGGTCATCTTTTGGACCCCTACTGTGGAACATTTTTGAAAATGATATGACGTATATAGTAAATAATCAGGCAAGCTTGTCAATGTACGCTGACGATCATCAGCTTTATGTAAAGGGGTATTCAGTTGACTGCGTGGAACAACTTTTAACTAATGGGGGGCACACTATATCAAAATGGTACAAAGATAACTTTTTGAAGGGAAATTATGACAAGTACAATTTAATGTTATTAGGTAGGAAGAACAAAAATGAGGACAGTCCATCTATCAGTGTCAAGATTGATGAACAGGTTATTAAATCATCACCAGACTTGAAGTTACTAGGAGTAACATTAGATGATGAACTTAGTTTTAGTGCTCACATAAGTGATATATGCAAAAAGGCAAGTAAGAAAGTTGGTGTTTTAGTACGTCTTAGAAATATGATTCCCAGAGAAGCCAAGTTACAATTATATAAATCGGCAATTTTACCTAACTTAACATATTGTCACATAGTATGGCATTTCTGCAAAGCTTCAGATGCACGAAAATTAGAAAGAGTACAAGAACGGGCATTACGTGCTATATATAATAATAGGAATGCTACGTACGAGGAACTCTTAGAGAAGGGTAGACTCTCCAGTCTCGAGAACAGACGGTTACAAGATATACTAATTTTAATGTATAAGGTTAAAAATTCACTAGCTCCAGAGCATGTATGTAATATGTTTTTTCAGCAAGACAGGCATTATAACTTACGAAGTGATTTTCCTGTTCCTAGATACAATACTGTTAAGTATGGTAAGCACAGTATTAGATATTTAGGCCCACACATATGGGGCAAGATTAGCCAGGAACTCCGTAGTAAGACCAGTCTTCAGGCTTTCAGGAAAGGGGTGCGTGCTCTCAATGCATCTGGCTTGCTGGACGGTACGTGTGGCTGCTGTGCGTGCTCATCTTAGATTGGTGGGTACGCATAGTGGCTTCTGCTGTCTGGCTGCCTTGTGTATTGGGGGTATGCTCCCATATCTTCTATTTAATTCGTCTAATTTAAATTATCTAGACTTTTTAACTTTTTAAATTTTACATTCCTGTTTCGACTACTGCTTACATGTTTGCCCCATATTGTCTGTTTGTTTGTTTGTTCTATTCGATTGTAATAATTTTATATATTGATGTCATTTTATATATTAATGATATTTTAAGACCACATTTTCAATATTTTTACATATATTTATATTCTATTCATTTTATTTATCTATAGTGTCCACAATTAGCTTTTAGCTAAATACCCTGACACTTTAATAAAGTTTATGTATGTATGTATGTATGTATGTATGTATGCCCTCCTTAACCCATATAATCAATTTGTCTATCACTACTGGTATATTCCCAGATGAATGGAAACTGGCCAGAGTCTCGCCCATACACAAAGAAGGGGCGAAAAGTGATCCTAACAACTACAGGCCAATCTCTGTTTTGCCTGTGATTAGCAAATTAATAGAAAAAAAAAATAGTTTTCGACCAGTTCTATGAGTATCTAAAAATGTACAACCTCTTAGCTGACACTCACCCGGAAATTCCACTCAAACTGCCCTTCTGGAAGCTACTAAGGAGTGGTTACCAAAACATAGACAATGGTCTGATATATGGCGTACTTTTTTCTCGACCTCAAAAAAGCTTTCGATACTGTAGATCACCGGATCTTACTACAGAAACTTCAACTTTATGGAGTTGAATTCCTTACTTTGAAGTGGTTTAGGTCATACCTAACAAATCGTAAGCAGAAAACCTTTGTAAATGGCCATTTATCGGATTATTGCCCCATTACTTGCGGTGTCTCACAGGGTCGATCCTGGGACCACTATAGTTTTTAGTCTATATAAACGACCTCCCAGCGTGCCCCCTATACTCCGTGCCAAGAATGTACGCTGACGATACAAGTCTTACTCTAAGTTCAAATAATCCAGCTGACTTACAATAGAAATTAAATAGTGACTTAGCCCTAATTAATACCTGGCTACAAGCTAATAAACTTAGTCTAAATGTCAAAGAAACAAATATTCTATTATTGGTAGCCATAACAAATTGGCTAACCGGTTAAACTATCAGTTTGATGTAAAAATCGATGAACATTGTTTAGAAAGAGCTAAAACCTACAAGTATCTTGGTATTGATTTTGATGAGAACTTATCTTGGAACTCCCACATTGACAACATTGTCAAAAAAGTATCCGCCGGCCTCGGGGCTATCAGACGTATTAGAAACTTGGTTCCCCGTTAGACTCTTATTATGATTTATAAAGCTCTCATCCAACCTTACTTTGATTACTGTATCTCTGTATGGGGCAGCATAGGTGTGTGTCAATCTGAGAGACTCCAAAAACTACAAAATAGGGCTGCACGCTTAATCACTTTCTCTGACTTAAATATTAGATCGTCCACTTTACTCAGTGACCTCGGTTGGGATTCCTTGGAGCGAAGGCGTTCTAAGCAACTAGCAATCATTTTGTTTAAGATTGTCCATAATCTTGCTCCGACTCGTTTAAACAGTCTTTTAAAACTACATCCAGTGTTCACTCACATAAGAAATTCAAAACACAACCTTTTCGTTCCTAGACCGAGTACTGAAGCAGGGAAACGAAGTTTTCAATATCGTGGCTCTGTTCTCTGGAACATTGCCTTTGAGCGCTAAAATTCAGCCAATTATTAGTTCCTTTAAGTCATGCATTTAATTAATATTGATAAGTAGCCATAAGTAATGAAAAGAGTATTTATAGCCTTGTAATAGCTATAGCCTATGTAATAGCCTTGTACAGAGAATAAACTTAGTTAGATAATTTAATTGGTTAAGTAATTAATTGTTTTTAAAACACGGCTCGATGGAAGAGCATGTAAATGAATTGATACCATGTATAAATAAAGTTTTACTACTACTACTACTACTACTACTACTATTTTAAATTATTGAAATTTAGTGATTGAAGTGTGATTGATTGATATTTCTATTTTCGCTTATGTCGTCTTTCGCAGTGTTCCACTTAAACTTCTTTTTTTACGTAGGACACATAGCGAAGTTATGAAGAAAATCAAAAGCCATAAAACAGTCAATTTGATATTCTACCTTATGATAGGAACATAACGATGCACTTTAACAACGCGATTTTTCTAAACGTTATGCTTACATCCATTTACTTAAAGCGAATTTGATGCTTTATGCGTAATTTTGTATAGCAACCTGCGCTTTTCACAAGACCAACCAACAAGGCCCAACAACAGAACGTGTGGCTTATACCGGTAAACCATATTCTAACTAGTCCTATACCAACAAAGGTATTTAAATAGTGACTATTTAAATGACAGAATTGGTCCTGGGATGGACTGCACCCCGTCCTGGTTCTTTCTATTGCCTCTGTTATACCTCCATCCTCTACCTCCTTCCATTCAGGATGATTTTCCTCCCCTTGTCGTTGAATTCATACTCATGAAGAGGAATTCATACTCATGAATACCTTGGTATGGATTGGCTTCAGTGTCAAAAGCTTAAGGTCTACCTTGATGGTGGCGACATCTCCGTGCGGGTCTTTCTTGACAATGAAAGCGCGGAGCTTTCTGTCAAGCTCATCAGCCAGCAGTAAGAGTGTCCCTCGTCTCTCAGAAATTTGAATACATTCTCTTGAACTAGTTCGTCTCTTTTAGTTCCGATCACTACTTAGCCAACCAAGGACGTATAGTACTTTTGTTCAGGTTTTAGAAGTCTTGTTTAAGATGTCTTAAAAAGCTTGCTGTTCCGTGAATGTTGGCGTATTTTTCGATCTTAATTTTCTCATCTGCGTGGTAGGTCGTTCTTTTTCGCTTGACTTACGGCATGGAATGCACTTTTGTGAGTATGCAGGCTACGTGAATCGCACTAGCTGGAAACCATTTTTAAAGTAATAGCTCGCGTTTAAGCGAAAGAAATATAATGAACACGACCGGTTTGCAGTCGATAGGTAAACGATATTTTCCAGGAACCTTACCGGTATTCCCTGCTACTGTCGGCCATATTCCAATAGAACTGAGCCGATGTATATGGTATGCACTGCAGAGAGGAGCTTACATAAAGGGTGAGGTCAAAGCTATTAGGTACAAGCCATCTTCGCTTGTCTGGAAATACCTACTGAGGTGACTGTAAAATAGGAAGACAGAAAATGTGGTATCCTCTTGGAGGATGATCGTTACATTGACGAATCTAAACATAAAATCAATATTGAATGACTGTGTGTATACCGACTCGGACGGAGAGGTAGATAACATGTAACTTTGCTAGAAATAAAGGTGTCTTGAAATTCGCGTCAATAACGTGCATCGTTAATTTGCTATAGTGAGGAATAATTTGTGTGTGAATGATATATGAAATAAATCATATATGAACTGCGAAATGAAATAAAATGAAGAATGATCCTCGCAGCTGTGAACGCAATTTATGCAATTGCAATTGCAATTCAGGACTTCAACGACAGGCGGCCAGAAATTAAAATCTCTCGCGCCGGCTGCGCGGAGGTGAATAGTACTTTGCTAATCACCTCCGCGTTAACCAATCAGAGTGCGCGAAAAGCACTATTCACTTGTGTGGTATATACTAACGTGTGTTGGTACGACTCAGCACGTTTTCTTTTGGATCTCAGAATCATAACTATTAGATGTCAATGTCACTTTTTACAACGTGGATAATTTAACGATTTCTTCGATTCGATTACGTAGTTGAAAGGTGTAAAATTTTTCATTTCAGTTCCAGGTCAATGGAGCTCACAAGGTTTTTCAAGCAAAAGAAGAGGACTCCAGTGATACTGACAAACGTTGCGGTTAGCTACATTAATGCCAATTATGTGAAACTGCTTTAATTTCCAAGAGAATCTCGGCAGTACGAGGAGCAGGAAAGGAAATACCATCATTTCAAATGGATGCGATGTGTTCTTTGGGTCAACTGACATCCCTTTCTATAAAATATTTAAGATAGTACGCGCCCATCCACTGGTCAACAGGTGTGTTTAGATGTGAGCATGTAAACACGGTTGTGACGTCACGCTGTTTGTGTTTCCCGGTACAATTTGAAAACATTTGAAAACTTTCGCAAGACTCGTAAAGTAATTTCAAGTACAAATATTAAGGAAATGGAGAAAGAATTGCCAAATTTCGATTTGAGGTTTAGCTATCTCCTCCCCCATGAGCCCGAGGAAAGAAAGTAAAAGAAAGAAAAACCACAGAGCTTTGCCTCTCGATGATCGTGAGCTAGACGTCGACGACCTAAAGCGAAGGTAATTTTTGCATTAAGTAGTACAACAAATGCACGCAAACGTACACCAAACTATATGCTACAGACTGTAAACGCTTCAAATCAAACTTTGTGCTGCCGATAGGTTGCCGTGTTTTGGCTGTCAAATTAACGTAAAATGTATTTTCTCTGAGACTTTCTCAGCTTAAAAATATACTACAACCTGGATCCGCTGCTTGGGTTATGATTCCTAACCAGTAGAACTTCACAAGGCACGATGAGCGATTCAACTTCTCAATCTTGTTCTAGGGGTGCCAAATCGGGCAAGTTCGCGCCTCTTTCAGTAGCGGTCAATCACAGTAACATTGATTTTTTTAAAAAGTTCTTTCCCTACAAAATCGTATATTTTGAACATTTCTTCTAGTTCTCGCCGAACGTTCGGTATTTTTCTGCACGTTTTAGGAGGAATCAAAGCTGAAATCGCTTTGATCAACATGGCGCTCGCAACTCGATTTTGACTTTTATAATGTGAATTCTGATTAGTTCCTGTGTTGTCAGTTGCGCGTTATGATTGGCTAGTTGGAAACATCGAAAGTTATGCAAACCCGAGACGCAGTCGAATTCTCCCAACCCCCGAGTGTTTAGATGAGGCTATGTAAACACGGAAAAAGTCCTCTATTGCTTAAATAAGACCTGTAGCTATGGTTAAGTACACACTCTTTGTCTCTTCTAAGCCTTCAACTTTCATCTGATATTGTATACCAAATTTCGTTTCAGGAAACAATGAAACTCATACAGATTCTCATTTTTCGGAGGATAATCCAGGGCCGTTTTCAAAGGTATATTTCATTATGGATACTTTTTCAAGCTATCCCTAGCTCCGTCAGAAACCACAGTATTTTTGGCTACACCGGTGATGAATTAGCGTCTAATGTTTGTATGTTCGTTCAACTGTTAGGCTTACTTAACAATTTTATTTTGATGGGTCATTACTACCAATCTTTAAAGTGGTATCAAAGAAATGCCCAATCATTGGTGAACAAGTTATGAAACATTTTTTGACATAATAGGCTACCATAGCAACACTATAACCTGTTAAAACACCTCTAATTTTAAAACAATAACTGAACAACGAGCATGGTGACACCCATTTTTGAATGCCAGGAAATAATTAGCATAATAAAAAAAACCTTTTTCCAGAGTTACAAAAATGTAGGAGCGGATTCAAAGCCACCTTTTCGCGAAAATTTTTAAAAGGCGGCTCTGAATCCACTCCCTACAATTTTTCCCCCTCACCGAGGGGGAGTTATTTTCGCTTAAAGGAGCTCCGTCACGATATTTTGGGTCATTATACACCTTATTGGTGGTTTGCACGCGATGTCAGAAAAAACTAAAATTAAAAATTTTGAGTGTTTACCTTCATCAGGTAAAAGACATTTTAAAGATATATTTGCTGGCCTGTTTTCAGTTCGGTAGCCTGTTTTGTTTTGAAAATACAGCAGTTTCAATTTGGACGTTTTCCACAATGCGTGACATCTGGATTGTTTGTGAGAGACATGTCACGTACACGAAAATATCGACTCGCCTCGTGTTTTCGAGTTCTGAATAACCAATATGTTAATAGAAGCGTCCATACGAATGTTTTCAAGTTTAGCAGAGAAAAAGTGTTTTGATAGAACCAAACTAAACTCCAAATTTTTCCACTGGATTTCCGGCCGCCATGTTGGTGCCCCTTAGAGGGACACCAACATGGTGTCTCCATGTTAAACACTATAATTTTGAGTGAAACCCTTTGCCGAATAACTCGAGTTCGGTATATCGCACAGCCCTGAAACTTGGACAAGTTGTTTATTTATTACTCTCCTCGATATCTCAGTTTCTCGACTTCACTTATTGAATGGTAAGTGATTTTATTTTTTATTTGCGTGATACTTGCGTGACGTGCAAATCAAGTATTCCATAATGGAGGCCAATTTATTATTCTTTTGTTTCAATGTTAATTAGCCCTCTGTCTCATTTTCTCTTCAAAATTCTGTTGTATTTAGTACATGTTGACGAAGCAAAGAGGGCTAATTAACATGCAAACAAAATAATAGCAAATTAACCTCCATTTTAAAATAAGGTGTATTAGAGACATAAAAATGCATTTAAATAATGGGAAACAGTGAAATAACAATTTGTCGGGAAGATAAGTACCAAAGAGACAAGAATAAATGCAGATATGGCGAGGATGGAGAAGGATGGAGAAGATTGAAACGGATTACGAATGACCGTTTTTGAAAAATTGAGGTTAAACGTTACCAAAGACCGTGACGTAGCTCCTTCAAGCTAAACTTTCACAGGTTATATTTTTGCTATGATAATCTATTGAGTAGAAAAAAAATTGTTTACCAATGATTATTTGTTTGATACCACGTATGGTAACAAGTTGTAAAGATCGGTATTGATGATCCATCAAAGTACAAGGAGCTGAAAAGTGCTAGAAACCGGTATCAGCCACCTTAAAGTGTATATGACACAAAACTTTTCATTAGCAAAGAGCTTTTAAAATAAGGAAGAACGGCGTTTATTTTATTGTGATTAGCACTCTTGGTTGCCGAGTTATTCAAGATTTTGACTTATGCCGCATAAGTAAAAATCTTGAATAACTCGGCAACCAAGAGTGCTATCACAATAAAATAAACGCCGTTCTTCCTAATTTCACATATCCCCTGATTTGGCAAATTAGAGGATATGTGACGTCACAAAGTGGGTCCAAAATGAAGAATATCCAAAATATAGAATATCTGTGCAAATACTGCCAAATGCTGCCAGAACTACACATTGTGATAGTGGTTATGATGTCACCATAGCAACATACTCGTTACCAGACCTCTACCTTCCCAAAGGATAAAATCAGGTTTCCCTCCCCAAGAAGTGCTATTTGCTCTGGATGTTCTTTCAGTGGGTGCGAGCGAATATGGACATTACACAGCACAAGTATAAGAAAGTCTGTTGGACCCTGGAGCAATAAATAAGGCATTTTTCATTTGGGAAGGTAGAGGTCTGGTAACGAGTATGTTGCTATGGTGACATCATAACCACTATCACAATGTGTAGTTCTGGCAGCACATTAACCCTGCAAAATTTCAACCCTGTAGACTCAGTATTTGCACAGATATTCTATATTTTGTGATTTTACTTCATTTTGTACCCACCTTGTGACGTCACAAGTCCTCTAATTTGCATAAATCAAAATCTTGAATAACTCGGCAACCAAGAGTGCTATCACAATAAAATAAACGCCATTCTTCATCATTTTGAAAGCTCTTTCGAACAAGCTAATGAAAAATTTTGTGTCATATACACTTTAAAGAAAAAAATAACCCCATTGGCCACACTCTAGTGAATAAAGATAAGATAAGATAACTTTATTTAGACGCGGTAAGACCTTCAGGAGATTACGAGAAAAAGTTGAAAGTATTTGAAATATTTAACTAACACTGAATTATAAACTATATATGTACAATAAAATTACATGCAAAAGCAAAGACTACATTCATCTTACTTAAGTTACAGCATAGTTATAGAATTAAGCAATTCTATCTCGTTCTTGTAAAACACTAGTTTATATGTATGTATATTTTAACTGATCCCTCAGTATATCTCAAATAGCTCTAATGTTATTTTTTTGTACGCTCTATGGTATATATTTTTCTTTAATTAAACACGTTTTATTCGCGCATCTCTCACAGAAATAAATAAATAAATAAAGATTCCATCTTACTCCATTTTTTTTTCGTTTTAGATACGGCGCAGCATATCAGATGTTGACAGCTTTTACAAACCGTTCCTAACAACCAGCGAAACGAGATACAATGAGCTATTGGTGGTTGTAGATTTTAGAATGGTTAGTGAAACTAAGTGATGTTCCAAGTGATGGGAAGTACGGGCCAGAAATTGGTGTTTATTTGAAACGGTCAATCCGTAACTAAACTAGAGACATATTGGCCTTCATTCGGCCTTCCAAGAGGCAATCGGAAATTGCAATTTGCTACTTCACGGATTCACCCACACGGTTGTAATTTTATGACAAAGTTTGCATAACGAATTCCTTTCCATATTTTATTTCACTATGGAATCATGCTGATGATGTACAGATAGTTGCACTGCCTTCTCTAAGACTAATACATCCCTTTGTTTTCAAATACATTCAACATTGCTTGTGTTATGGATATCTCAGGGGTTGTGATATCCCGTACTTGAGTTATACAGCAAATATGTATTTGTTTATTTTCTGCTTAAGTAATATGAATGTGTGAATGATGTGAAAATAAAGCCTGAAAAATGTTCAAGCTTGTAAGGGAATCCAACCCACGACATCTGCTATACCGATGCAGTGCCCTACCGACTGAGCTAGCAAGCCATCTATCTGGTCATTTTGTTGGTTCATAATATACCCATGGGGGATGAATACCAGTGTGAGAATGAATATATGAAAATCATATATTTGAATTGCGGATTAAAGAATGAATATGTGTATGATCATCGCAGCTATGAACACTTAAGTAGTGTTTATAACTGCGATGATTACTCACATATCCATTCCTTAATCTGCAGTTGATATATATGAATTTCATATATTCATAGTCACAGCAAAATTTACCATTCAAAATTACAGAGTTT
>JAEMWC010000199.1:142500-170000 GCA_016490735.1 Pachyseris speciosa | reverse complement strand
ATGATCATCATCACATCATCATCATCATCATCACCATCAACAATATCGTCAACAACATCATCAACAAGATCATCATCATCGACATCATCATTTTATTTATTTATTTATTTTTTTCAACAACAACGTTTGACAGATAAAAAGTACCCATCCAAAGGTAGCGAAGGCTAGTCGAGTCGGGTGGGTCAAAAGGATGTAAGAAATACAGAAGGAAAATAACACGAATTACAACAATTAATTAAAAATAATTCAAGTACAGACTACAACTGGATCTTTCTACTAAGAACAAGAAAATAAGATAATTTACAGTAACATGATCATCTACAATAACAGGAGCTAAAATTCAATTAAAGGTGCTATTCTGGTTCCATAAATCCAGCGGATATTTTAGCAACGATCATTTTTTAGGAAGATAATTATCTTCATCGTTAAGTAATTTCAATAAAAGTGTATGGAGTTTTTCGTTAAGACTTTTTAGGTGGGGAACGCATACTATTTGGAAGATAGTTCCATACTTTAATGCCAAATCTTGAAAAAGAAGAGAGTTGTTGGTTAAGCCTTGTTTTGTTGACAAAGAAATTTCCAGCATTAGAAAATCTTGTGTGGTATGTGTGAATTTCCCGAGATTGAGTAAAAAGATTTGTTATTTTAGAGGGGGCAGAGCCAAAGTATACGTCATGCATTTGGGAAGCCACTGTTTTAAGATACAACATATTAACTGGTAAAACATTTGCTGAAATGAATAGTGATATGGTATGAGCTCTGTATTCCACACCATATATTAATCGAAGAACACGCTTTCGCAAAAGAAGAATTTTTTTGATATGAGCCTCGGCAGCTTGACCCCAGGCGGCTATACCATATTGTGTATAAGGAAATATCAAAGAATGATAGAGTTTGAGAAGTATATCTGAAGTTACAAAACGTCTAATGTTGGCGATTACACGTACAGTTTTCATTATCATCAACATCATCATAATTTCTGCCCAATAGATTTTTTTGAGTTTTCAAGACACACTAATTATTTCTACAGAGCCAAGATTTAGAGCCAATTTCTATAGTACAATGTCATTTGATCATCTTCATCTTCATCTTCATAATCATCATCATGGTCATCATCCTCCTCATCATCATCACCATAATTTCTGCCCAATAGTTTTTGAGTTTTCAGGACACACTAAATATTTCTACCCACAGACTCGAGATTTAGAACCAATTTCTATAACACAATGAGATTTATAGCTCTTGACGGTACAACTGTCTGTTTTTCATAGTGGAACATGGGCAGCATCATTGGTCCATACGTGGTCCTTGCTCATGAAATGGGCCACAACTTTGGATTCAACCATGACTCGGGTAAGTGAAAGTTGTTATTGTTGTTGCTGCTGCTGCTGTTGTAATTTTTGTGGTTGTGGTTGATGATGATGATGATGATGGTAAGGATAGCGATGTTCCTGTTTCAAACAAATGGATGTGGATCCCTAGCATTCTATTCCCGAGGAAATCCTTAGTCCGACCAAGTCTTTTTGCTTGTTTACGTTTGGTCAATGTGCACCATGTGAGGCAGACGGTTGGTGTAGTTAGACGTAATGTATCTGCAAATGGTTAGAATTTCTAGTCTTCTCGGATAAGGACAATAAATCGTCTGTCAAGAATCCACACACTGTTCCCTGGTGTAGTGGTTTATCTCCATCTCTGATTTCATCTGTCTGTCACGTTCATGCGTGGGTTGGGTGGGTGGGTGAGATCAAATACGGACTGATAGCAGCTGCCAGTGGCGCTTTTACAGGCTGACGTCTCATCTCACCCAAGAGAAGAATGGTAAACCACCAAGAAACTATGTAATATGTGCGGTATATAAATGCATTACCATTACCATTACCATTACCATTAACATATCCAGCTGAAAACCAAAAGCTCACTTAGAAGGCCCCAGATAAATAATCTGTCATTGGCATAAGTAATTGTCCGAAGACTACTGCGAGGACTGATCAAACAACGTGAGAGACATTCTGTCCGCATGGCACTACGGTCGGCACATTAAAGGCATCCAGGGATGATCGACGGCTGTAATATTTTGAAGTACATTGGATGCAGCTGATGGATGCTTTTAAAGGAACGAGAGTCCCAAGAATTTCCTAGTTCTTTAATTAAAATACTCTGCGTTGTCGTCTTCAGATTTATTGGGTTAATTTTTTAAAACATTTAATTTGTCGTATCAGTTTACTCAGATTACCATTTGGTAACTCTCAAGATTTGCAGCAAATTCACCTAAAAATTTATATCTTACGATAATTAATTGCGAAGCTCCGCGAGCACCATGGGTAAGAAAATATGGTAACCCATCTGTGCGAAAAAATTGGTTTTCCTTACCGTACGACCGACCGTCAGCCATTACGTCCACCCATCCATGTACAACAATGTGAAAAGTCACACTCGAGATAAACCTGGATAAACCTGGATTTAACCTGCGATCAGGCGAATTTTTAAAAGTCGAGGTCCACAGAGAAATCGTGAAATCAAATCGTGAAGTCACAGAGAAATCGTGAAATCAAATCGTGAAGTACTGTATTGGTGAATCATTTTGATTTGCGGGCGTGCTTTTTGCAAGACGTGCTGCTGCAGAATCAAAGTTTTTTGGACACTTTTGATCGGTTTGCGATAAAATAATTTTTCCACTGAATTCTTTATTTCTTGACGTTTTAAACAGAGAAACCGCATCAACGGTTGAGCACAATTTAAAAACAAAATCGAAGTTCCTTTCATTGCCGCCGAAAACCGCATGGATTTCAGGGGGGCGATCAAATGCATGTTTATGTCTCAAAATCTGACGAGAAAGTTGTCAAAAAGCTGTCAAGAAAATGCCAAAAACTAGCGTGCATCACGCTTCATTGCGAAAAAGTTAGAGATCTTTGTCCAACTTGATTAATTCTCGAGTTTTTTTGTTTGAGCCGTTAAGAATCAGCGTTTGCATGTTTTGGCTGGCTTTGGTAATTTGTGTCTGCAGGAGAAATTGTTTTTTGAAAGGTTTAATTAAACAGAGAAACCGCATCAACGGTTGAGCATAATTTTTTAAAAAAATTGAATTTCCCTTCCTTGCCGAAAACCCCATGGATTTCAGGGGGGCGATCATATGCATGTGCATGTCTCAAAATATGACAGAAAGTTGTAAAAATGCTGTCAACAAAATTTAAAAAACTTGCGCGCTTTACGTTTCTTGAAAAAGGTTAGAGATTTTCGTCCAACACCTTCGTCCAAAAGTTTCGCCGTCTAACTTGATTAATTCTCGAGGTCTTTTTGTTTCAACCGGTTAAGAATAAACGTTTGGATGTAAAAAAAAAAACCGCAAAATGTGTTGGCTGGCTTTGACATTTTTATAGTGGACGGGTATGCGAAGGATAAGCTCGTGTGCATTCGAAAACGCTGTCTTCTTTATAACTGGATGATATGTTTGTTACATGTCTAATTTCTTCACCTTCTCCAAGAATCTTCCAACAAACATATGCATTTCTTGCAATGTTTTGTTTTTGATCCGCTTTGAATTCCTTTACGCTTTCATCTGAAAGCAGTTTGGACTCAAGAATGTTTGTTTTTTCCCAAACTTTTGTTATTGAATAGCTAATCTGGATCCTAAAACTCTTCGTTTTTTTGTGGACGCAACATTGGCCCAAGGAAAGCCATGTGAAGTTGCTCGATGGCTTAAAACAACAATTGTGGAGCTCCGGTTTTAGGCTTGGCTAAATATGTATATTAGACAAGTCATTTACCCACTAACGAATGTTATATTTTTTTTAATCCTTAGACAGGTGCAAATGTTTAACACCTCGAGGCTGTATCATGGGCGGGCACAAGTATGTAATACAGCTGTATTTTGCATTTGTCTAGCTAGATCCAGAGAAAATTTCTGCTTAGCTCCATGCTTTATTTATACATGTATTTATACAATTATACATTATGCAATTATACATTATATTTATCGCAACCAATAACAACACGGCTTCGAGAACCAATCAGATCAACGACCAGAGTATTTATAACGTCGACTGACGTTACACAAATCACTTCACTCTGATGGTAACTTCAGCTCAGGCTGTCAAAACGTCAGTCAATGTCACCACAACAATCCTCCTCAGGACTACATTCACCTGGATGATCATACTTCACTTAGCTGTGATGACTCCTGGACTCAAATCATTTACGGTTATACATGTATTGTATTTTTATTTTTAGTTTCGAGTCGGAAATTGCGTACATAACATTATGCGATATTCCGCGTGATTTCGAAGGATAAAAGCTAATTATAAATAATTAAGCAGGCTGTCAAAACGATGCACTCGAGGTTTTGCTACAACGTTTAATTTACGCATTAGTTTTGTTTCTTTCAAATGCTCTTCCTCCTAGAATGCAGAACGACAACAGTTGCACTCCATTTACATTACACATCTATCCATAGACCCTTTTCATAATGGCGCCCGACAAATTATTCTTTTGTTCTTATGATAATGAGCCCTACTAGCTTCGTCAGCATGTGCAAAATTCAATAGAATTTTTTCATTAAAGTGAGGTTAGTAGGGCTAATTAACACATACACAAAAGAATAATTAAAATCGTCCGCCATTATGAAAAAGGTCTATATGTTTTTCCATTTTCCGACAGCTCACACTCTGTCAAATATTGCTGAAGTACAATTACCGAAACTTCCACTGATGGTTTGTCCGTGTACCGTAGCTTTACGAATTGTAGGGTGCGTTCCTTTGGGGTGATCCAGATCAGGATCAATAATCCAAGATCACACGGATCATGGGGCATTAAAGGAACCGACGAATCGAGTCTGGGAAAAGATTCCTCGGTTCCTTTAATGCACAATGATCCCATGATCTTGCATCATTGCTCCTGATCTGGATCACCCCAAAGGAACACACCCGTGATATTGACATTATTTATAGCTAGGTACCGAGGAAGTCCGCTTAAAGCAAGCTATAAGTGTAGGCTGCAGTATACAGGCAATAAGACGATCTTTGTGATGATTATTTTACAGAACCAGAGTTCCAGGTTTTTCAAACTGCAGCATGGAATCATTGAAGACAGTCGATGACTGGTGTCTATACAATGTTCCAACCTATCAGGTACATTCTGCAAACAGCATAATTCAATCTGAAAGAGCTCATGCGTAACATTAGGGTGCAACGACAAAATAATGAAAAGAAAGTCGCAACTTTGATCATATCACTGAGCTTAATGAGTTCTGAATAAATCATCTGAAACGTAATAAGTACAACGTAGATAAACCGTGTGAAACATAAAAAGAAAGAAACTGTTAGTAAATGTTGAAAACGACAATAAATATGGGTTATTGACCAAGCGTGAGGTCAAGATGGCGGGATATTGGCCAAGTTCTTTTTTTGCGTGTTTATGGACCGAGACGAAGTCGAGGTCCATAAACACGCAAAAAAAGAACGAGGCCAATATCCCGCCATCTTGACCGAACAAGCTTGGTCAATAAAGGATTTATTATATGACTCAAAGGAAGCTATCAAGAGACAGTAAAACGCGGGACGAACGGGCTATCCCGAGAGGTCAAGATGGCTCCATCTTGACCTCGCGGGTAGCCAATCACAGCAGGAGAATTGATTCATCTTGACCGCTGCAAGAGCCAGTCATATAATAATAAGGGTTTTTGTCGACTGACAGATCTTTAATAGCAATTGAGCCCATGCCTCTTTCACACCCTAAAGACCACGAATGTGAAATCGGTTACCTTTGTACCGAAACCTTAAACTCTGTTTCCAGTAAAAACGTTAAAAATGTATTTTTTTTAATTAACACACTTTTATTGACTTTAGAAAAAAACCAACACAATTTACAATTGGAAACTAACATACTAAGCTAATTTACAAACCAAAAGGAACAAAACCAAACAGACAACTGACAAACAAAAACGAAGCAAAAAAAAAAAAATTTCCAAGTAGTTGATGCACATTAAAGGAAATATATAAAATTATTATCGAAGGTAGTAATGGTCTGATTTCTTATAGCTATTTCTTTTTGAATGTTCAGTTTTTCGCGGAGAAGGGTGAGAAAACCGTCGAAAGAGAGTTTTTCATCGTGTAGGCAACTACAATATATAGAAAATTTCGCAATTAGGAGTGCATAGTTTAAAGAATATCTGTGTTCCAAGTTATCAAAAACCCCATATAGAATCATGCTGTTTGATAGAATAAGGGATTGTTCCGTTTTAGTTGTCCACCATCTTTGAAAATTCTCCGAAAAAGCAGTTGCAGAGGAGCAGCGTAAGAACATATGATCTAAAGAGTGTATGTCAGATAAGCACTGGGGACATAAATTATTGTCGCAGATTTTGGCTCTGAACAGGCTTACTCTGGTTGCAAGAATGTTGTGGATAATATTGTATTGAAACATCGTTATTGTAATGTCGTTTTTGATATGGAAAGGTAATTGGTACACTCTACGAATGGATTCTCGGGAAAAACCATGTCTTAGAATCTTATTTTCGGCGGCTGGAGGTACGAAGATTTCCTTCAACAGTGTGTTATATACATTTTTGGTGGAAAAATTTTCTTCATTTTTCTCATTTTCGGGCGAATACGAAAAAGACTTTTGGAGTGCAGGTTTCCATGAGCTTGGTATAGTGTTTATAAGACCAAAGTAGACAGTGAAGGGGATTGTTAGCTTAAATTTATCACAAAAGTTTTTGAACGATGAGAAATTGCCATCCATCTGAAGGAGGTCACTAACCCGTATAATGTTCTTGTCGAACCACATTTTGTACAAAACTGGTTTACCATTGATTAAAATTTTCTGGTTGTTCCAAATTATCTCTTCATGGGTAGGGAGAGATCCCATGCAATCCTTTGCAGTTTGCAAATGTTTCAGTACTTCGAGGTAGAAGGGTGGTAAACTTGTAGCCTGTAATGTTTTGACGTCGTAGCTGCAATCTGTGAGGAATGTTAGTCCCCCGTGCTTTTCCATGGCAACTTCAGGGATGATTTTCCAGGATGCAATATTTGCTGATTTTATACGCGGCACCCAAGCGACCTTTAGGGCTTTATTCGTGATATTAAAGTCAATCATCTTAAGACCGCCTTGTTTTTTCTCACCGATAAGAGTCGATTTTTGATCTTTGCAGGTTTTTCGTCCCAGATGAAATTAAACAGTATTGCGTTGATTTCTTCAATTAGTTTTTACGGAATGCCAAGTACAGAAGCACTATAAATTAGTTTTCAAAGCCCTATAGTTTTTACAATATTAATTTTTCCGTGAAGCGTCAGTTTTCTTCTTTTCCAACTATTTAAAGTCTTTTCTAAGTTCCTGATTTTCTCTACGAAGTTAAGCACGTTTGCTTTAATTGAATCATACAAAAAGAAGATACCTAGAGCTTTTATTGGATCTTGAGGCCAGCGGAAACCAAAAGGGGTTTCGGTGTTATTTTTCCAACTACCAAGCCACATACCTTTTTTTTGAAGTCATTTAGAAGTGCGAGCAGCTGTGCGATAGAAGCGAGGTCCTGCACAAAAACTGTGGTATCATCTGCGTATAGCGACACTTTGATGTCTTTTCCATCTGCTTTGATTCCTTTTATTGTGGCTTTACTTCTGATTGCATTGGCAAGTACTTCTATACCAATTACAAATAACAGTCCAGACAAAGGACAACCTTGTCGAACACCTCTCTCTAAAACGAAAAATTCTGATGCGTGGCCATTGTTTAAAACACAGCTTGTAACATTGGTGTAAAAAATTCTTACCCAGGTTTGAATGTCAGGTCCAAAATTAAACTCATTAAGGGTATCAATAAGGAACGCCATTCGACAGAAGCGAACGCTTTTCTAAAATCAATGAAAAGATCAGCACCCGGTAAATTTTTCTCTTCTGTATAAGACACTATGTCTAAAATTAAACGAACATTTTCGCCAATATAACGATTTTTAACATATCCAGTTTGGTCAGGGCAAATAATTTTCGGAAGAACTTTTTCTAATCTCTTCGCGATTGTTTTTGTCAATATTTTGTAGTCAACATTAAGAAGCGAAATTGGAGTAAAGTTCTCATGCGAGGTGATATCCTTTTTTGGTTTCGGGATGAGAGTTATGATACCTCGTCTCTGTGAAATTGATAAAGTGCCACTGTCGAAAGCAAAGTTAAAACTGTTGATCATCTCAAGTTGTAATTCTTACCAAAAAAATTTATAGAATTTCGGTAGGTAGACCATCAGTTCCTGGCGATTTTTCATTTTAAAATCATGTAAAGCTTTTAAGCATTCTTCTGCTGAAACTTTTCCTTCACACGATAGCTTATCCGTTTCATCTAAACGAGTAATGTTTTCTGAGAAAGCGGAGGCAAAATCATTTACGTTTTCTCGGTGCACGTTAGACGAATAGAATGTTTTATAATAATCCATTTGCTCTCGCAAAATCTCGAATTGATCGTTTATGAATGTACCATTTGAGCTTTTTAATTTTGTTATTGTCTGTTTTTCGTAATTTCTACTCTCAAGATTAAAGAAGTAACGAGTGTTGCGCTCGCCACTCTCATGCCACCTTACTTTACTTTTAAGAATTACGCCTCTTGTTTTGTGTTGCATAATCCTTTGTAAACGCAATCTTGCAGCGTGGATTTCACAAATTGTTTTCTCATTGTTTGGTTCTGCCTCGGCTCTTTTATACAAATCATTAATTTGTTTTTGGAGAAAGGTCTCAGTGGACTTTCTTTTTCTAGCATTGTTCTTTGAATATTTGACCGTAAAACCCCTTATTTCCATTTTGATTAAATCCCATCTCAGGCTTTGATCTTTCACATCTAAGTATTTTTGTTTAAAGTTCTCGAGCTCTATACGTAATTTAGACACATAAGTTTCATCTTGAAGAAGTGACAGATTAAATTTCCAAAACCCGGACCTTTATCTTGTTTGAGTTCTACGGATTTAATGTGAAGGAGAATCGCAGAATGATCTGTTTCAGGCCCATATAAGATTTTGCATTTATCTGTCAAAGCATTTAATTGTTTAGAAATTAAAAAGTAATCAAGACGACATTGAATTTTGAAAGACTTATTTCTCCATGTAAATTGTTCTTCATTTTGGTTGCGTTTACGCCAGATGTCGTTTAAATCATACAGGCTGCTTAATTTATTAATTTCTTCAACTACTGGTAACATTCGGGAGTTTGTTTTGCCACCTTTTTTGTCCATTTCGGTCAGCGTACAATTGAAATCGCCACCTATTATAATGATTTCATCCGAATATTCTTGGAGCCGATTTTGCAATTCTTTGAAGAAGGAAATTGGTTGATTTGCGTCGTTTGGTGCGTAAACATTGACAAGTACGGTACGAGTTTCTGCAAGCGTCCCGTCTACAATTATGTATCTGCCGTTTGCTTTTCAATCTTAAAATCTAATTTGGGATGAACGAGAATCATGGTTCCTTTACTGTGTTTTGTACCGTGATTAAAGAGTACTTTGCCTCCCCATTCTGCTTGCCAGGCATTTTCTATTTCCTTTGAGCTGTAAGTTTCTTGTAAAAAAAACAAAAGAGCAATTTTGTTGATGCAGCCACCTAAAGACGGTACGACGCTTCAGGGATTTGTTTAATCCCCTGACACTTAGTGACAGCACTTTGATATTGATAGGACTATTCATTTGTTAAAATAGATCTTACGGTTCTTCCCGGTTCTCATGAATTTCGACAGTTTTCTCAGTTTGGACGGAATGTTGGAAATAATTACACCTTCTGAAGGAAATAATAAAGCAGAAATCCAGAATTATGCGTGCATTAAGAAAAAAGAAACAAAAATTAACTACATGTACATAAAATAAAACGGGACAAATAACATTAAAAAATCTAAAAAGACCAAAACGCGAAGGAATCATTGTAATTATTCGCACTTCAGACTGGACCTAATGTACGTAACAGTAGCTTTCTGTATTCAGTTCTTTTGGCCTCCGAATGAGATGTGTAAAGCATATATCAAGAAGACAAGCTATGCTTGTGTAAAAAAAAGTCAGAACAATTTAACAATCAGCTCTCTCGGTTTCCCTTGGTCCTCTCCATTTGTTTGGAATTTGATTAAAGGTGTAACTCTTTCCGTTGACAATAAGTCGATCACCAGTGATGGTAGCTTTCGTGCCCTCCGTCTTTCTCGCTTCTTGCATCGCGCAAGATTTCCGAATTTCCCTCACAGCCTGGGTAAGTCCTTGGCAAGTTTGA
Organism: Pachyseris speciosa; assembly: GCA_016490735.1. Lineage (NCBI taxonomy): Eukaryota > Metazoa > Cnidaria > Anthozoa > Scleractinia > Pachyseridae > Pachyseris > Pachyseris speciosa. The sequence goes on along the minus strand of JAEMWC010000199.1, from coordinate 159,782 downwards.
AACAACTGCCCTTAAGATTATATCTATTACGCCAGACCAGGTCTCGGTCTTCCCGACACGTAAATCGAAGGATAATAGGTCTAGGCTTTTCGCTGCTAAGCGATGTACCCCGCAGAATCTCGTAGCCCTGACTCTATCTTCATCAATCTTTAAAGCCGATGACATTACATTCTTGATAAGATCTGTGCAATTTTCACTCTCTGACTCATTTATTCCATATATAATTAAATTCCAGCGTCTGCTGTAGATACTTTGTCGAATTAACTCGTCTTCGTTTCTCATTTGATCTTCCTCGCACGTGTTCACTCTCTCTTTGACTTCTTGCTGTGCTTGCGTAAATTCAAGTGAATCTTCAAGCGACTTGACTTTTTCGCGCAGTGAAGAAATTTCTGCATTTGCTTGGTCAAGTTGAGTTTGCATGTTATTTAATTTCCTCATGTTAGCTTCATCTTTGCTTTCGAGCGCCTGTATTCGTTCCAAGACCTCGAGATAAACCGGGTCGCCATCTTGGTCGCTTTTAGAACTGCCTTCTCTCGCTCTCTTTCCTTTATTCACGCTTTCGTTTTTTGGCATCTTTTTACTTCTTTGTATGTTCTGTCGAAGGTATAAGACCAGAGGATTGTAGAGAGGTTTTTTAAGTGCGTTTTGTACGTTTTCTTATCGGAGCGCCAAAGCACACGTCTACTGTCTAGCGCCTCATCACCAGTCTTAAAAATGTATTTAGTGCAATTTTGTTTCGGAAGTTATTTAGAATGTCGTTTTTTACAGGTCAAATGAACCGAAATTTCAACGTTTTTTTTTAAGTTAATTTTTATTGAATTGTGTAGCTTAAGTAAGAAATAAACATATTGTGGAGTTTCAGAGTGATCGGGTTTTGTATCCTAGAGATATTGGATGCTGTAAAGTGCTTCGTTTTGGCTTTCGTATTCGTAGAGCGGTCGGGTGCATTGTCGGGAATTTGTCGGAATTAACAGTCGTGACGTCACTGTTGGCGAGCTGAAAAATTGCGGGAACATTAAATATTACACCGAGTGAGTCTTGAAATTAGTGTCGCTTTTAGCGGAAGGCATTGTGTTTTGTGCTGCAATAAACTGCAGCAACAATTCCAAGGGTATAGTAAGGTAAGTACGTTCAAGTAGTTTCCAGATGACCCAAAACTACGCAAGGAATGGCTCATAAGAGGGAATCGTTTGCTTCTACAAAACATTCACGCGTTTGTGCAGACCATTTTACATTTCACACCACACTCAGCTTCAAGCATAATCTCGTGGCAAGGAGTTCGCTAGTTCCAGCTTTCAAGCCACGAAAACTTACTTGAAAGATGATGCCGTACCAACTTTTTTCAAGAATAAAAACGTGGAATCCGAAACAAAAATTGACCAGAAAAGAAGCAACACCGACAACAATCCTAGCCCACTGAATAACGGGACGACTTCAAGCGGCAATTCCTAATCTATTCGCTCAGCGTTTGCAAAACGCAGAGGGCTAGAAGTTGGCATTTTCCTTCTTGTTTGAAACAGCTGGAAGTAGAGTGATCCTTTTGCTCTCTCCGATAATTCGATCTTATATTAAGTTTGCTGGGATGTGAAGAGCTGAGACGTCCGTGCAAACCATGATATTCTTATCAGTGGCGTACAAATCGAATTTACTTATGTACAGTAGCCGTAAATATATTTGGCCAGAGCTTTTCACTTCACATCCTTTCGGCAAAGTAAGCGCTTGTTTACATTCAAGGAGGATGATCGTAATGTTTGAATAATAATGACCAATAATATCCTATCAAGATAGCGGAGTAACTGTGTGTCCTCTTCATACGCCAACCTAGACGGCAGTTTGACCTCACGGGAACAAGTTGTTTCAGATTTACAAGCCAAAAGCTAGGCAATTGCTCAAAATTGAAAATTTAGTTTGTCGCCTTAGTATATGATAGATCGGCAAGCAGAACTGCCATTGGACTAGTTCAAAACTGGTAATGCGAGATAAAAGAACATCGCGAGTATTTTCAAAACAAAGCCGTCTTTGCATATCGGACGAGTTATCGGACGTGCTTAAAAGCAGGTGCTCTGTAATGTGATACTTAGGTTATAGTGCTAACATCGCAAACACCTCCATTGCGAGAAATGTAAACTGATTTTTTTTTAAAGAAATTAAACAAACCTTCGTCCATCCATCCATTTTTGTGCACTGACATTTGTGGTCAGTTACCTCGAGCGTTCCCGTCGCTAGTGTTTGACAATTTACGCTATTGAATATCTATCTATCTATCTATCTATCTATCTATCTATCTATCTATCTATCTATCTATCTATCTATCTATCTATCTATCGATCGATCGATCGATCGATCGATCGATCGATCGATCGATCGATCGATCTATCTATCTACCATTTATTTGCCTCCATCAAAATAAATGATGATTCTTTCAAATTGGAAATCGGCCAGCTGTCAGTAAATAAATAAATAAATAAATAAATAAATAAATAAATAAATAAATAAATAAATAAATAAATAAAAGTAATAAATAATATTATAAGCTTTAGTTTTATTTGCCAGCGCATGTGACAATTTCGCTCGAATCGAATCAGGATGTAACGTTCTTGCTTTGTTTACAAACATTTGGTTATTTCGTAAGTCAAAAGTAACTGAATAAACTTGGTAAATGTGTTCCCTCTACTTTTTTGGCTGTTTATTAATGCACGGATTTTTGTTCTTGTCGGCTGCAACTTCGTTGTCGCTCCACATGTATTTCCTTCTGATGTTACTTTCAGTTTATGGTGTGTCTTTTTACCAAGTGTTGCTGAGTTGGGGGTGTGTCTTATAGCCAAGTGCGCCTTATAACCGAAAAACTACGGTACTTTCACGTGATAACCTCTCTCCATTTTTTTTTCTTTTTACCAAACAAGGTGACAGCCTTCTCGTGTATCCAATAAGTATATTGCCTTTTGGTAACATATCTGTATGTACTGACAGAAAAGAACTTACCCAATCTATATATACCATACTCTGAAACCTTAAGTGACAAAATTTGCATAACTTTTTTCCTCATTTGGTACATAAAATTCTTAGTGGCATGAATTATATACCCTCTGGAGGTATATAATATTTCATTTTACAAAGGACATGATAATTTCTCATAAGCGTTTTTATCCTAAAGGAATGCTTGATTTGTTTTAGCAGCAGTTTATGATAAATACATGTATCTGTACCAAATGATACAAGTAACCACATCTTTATGGGACAATGTATTATGTTAAATGTACATCATGCAAGTTATTGCAAGTAGTGTAATGATACATAAAGGTATAATAAAAGAATATATACCAAATGGAAAACTTTCAGGGAGGTTGTTAATGGCCATGAGATGTTTAGCATCAGTGTGCAGCCCACCCATTCACAACCGTGCTCATTTCTAGACCAACTTATCACTATGCTCTTTTCCCTGGCCATTTCGATACTGACATGAACCAACTGTAGGTGAACTCCTTACAACAATCCCACATAATTTATGCATTACCCAAAATCAGAAACCTTTTGCATACACTCATACTTATGTTGGTGATGGGCTAACAAAAAATATGACAATGTTTACAAGCATACATATACATACTCATTTAGTGGCTCATTATCAATTGGCCCTTCATTTTCTAGATACTGGTTATAAGTTACCTAAAAAACAGCTGCATTTGTGCATTTGTGAGTAAAATTCTCATGGTCAGTAATACAGAACTTGGAATGTGGTATCTTATCAGATGACTTTGAGATTTCACGACAGCAGCCACATTCCTGCCCGGATTGCATGGGCACACAGTTTCCACAAATGCACCTGCATTTTAAGCTCAAGTCAAGATTGTAAAGAAAAGTAAACAATTCATTAAAAAAGCATATAAAACTTAATTACTGGCATTTTGTCAATTACACGGATTACCCTGTTACAACGAATGAACATGTTATCTAGCCTTTGGAATTGTTCACGCAGTGTCATCGGCATGAAATCGGACTCACAAATTAAAATAGCTGCATGGAAATTATGGTATTTGTATTTGTATTTATTTATTCCTCCAATCCCTAAATAATACATAATTAAATAAATATAGATTGAAAAGAAAACAAAAAGTAATACAAATTGAGCACTTAAATTAATTTACATGATATATTGGAAGGAGAGGAGGTATTGCATAACAATAAACAGTGAAAATGTACAAAAAATACAGGGAGCAGATAAAATGCGTGAAATGAAAATAAACAGCATGCAGTTGTAATTCTACGGCGACCTTTTCATGGTATGGTGAACATTCATAAAGGAGAAACGCGGATCAAAACAACAGCATCACGTGGAGGTATGGCTTCACAGTATACATCGAAAATACAATTAAACACCTCACAGAACAAAGCAAACGCTTCACGGGCGATTCCAACGTATTTATTGAACATTCTACGGCGACCTTTTACAGTATATTGAGTAAACAAACGCTCGCCAATCCATTTGACCGATTCGGTCCTCGTTTACATCGTATTCTTTGCAGTCAGACGAGTCATCGGAGGTTCCAGCACACGATTCCGTTGCCATTGGTTCATACTAGTACGGGTATACGTTGAAAATCACTGACTTCCTCGGTCTTTTTCAAAGAGAGAACGATTGGTTAAAACAAAGAACTTTTCGAAAGATCACACAGAATACTTACAGCATTTATCGAGCTCCTCATCTACTCGCCAACAGTGACGTCACAACAACACGTGCTTGTTTCCATTCCTTCCATGTCAAGCGCGCGGCCATTTCAGAAACGTTTTCGTTTGTACTTCGGATATTTCCGTACTCCCAGTTGTTTTACTCCCTTTAAAGCTCAGATAGGACAATTTCTACGTGATTTTGTTTTCAAGTAGTCCTTTTTAGTGTTCGTTCACTTTGAAATGACACGAAGAAAAGGTTTCGAAATTTTGGTTCATTTGACCTTTAAGACCTGTGTATTGAACAATTTTGTTTTAGGCTATGAATGGTTATTGTGGTAATGGTATGCGTGAAGAAGGAGAGGAATGCGACTGTGGCTCGCCTGAGGTTAGTTTATACCTTCTAAAACTGTCGAAAGTAGAGAAAATATGGGCAACAAAGACACATAAAAAAGCCTTTTTTGGCATTATTCACCAGCAGCAGGCACCGCACAAATACTCGGTGTATGGCCCTTATGCAAGTCTTATAGTGTTAATATACAGAGTCGTACAAAAGTAATATAAGAATGCGTACGCTCCTGTATTCGAATCGATGCATGTCAGGTTTGGATACATATACCTATATCATTATGGGACAACCGTATACACAGTATACTCAGTATCCTTATACGTCAGTATATACCTCGTATACCTTATGTTGTAGTGCGTTCACCTGTTTTTATTTTTAATTTACTTTATTATTACACGCGCTAGCTGTTATTACACGTGCGGAGTTGTATACTGAGTAACATTAAAGGTTTTGTTGATTCCGAGCTTGGCTCATTGATATTGACTCTTGAAAACATTCGTAAATAAAATAAAACTAAATTCATCCGAACATACGCCACCGTTATTTCTTTTCTGTGTTTTTTTTTTAATAAAAACCATCCAACTAATAATAATAATCATCATCATAATCATCGTCATTTTTTATCCAATTACTTATTACGGTGCATATTATATGAGCCAGTTGTGGAAGCCTGATTATTACGATCTATAAATATACAATAAAATACCAAGATATCAACTGTTGTCCAACAATCAAATAATCTATGAAATGTGTCTTCTTCCTTCAGATATGCATGGTTAAAGATGCCTGTTGTGAGCCTCATAACTGTGTTTTAAGGAAAGAAGCGCAATGTAGTGACCTGCACCACGAATGCTGTGAAAATTGTCTGGTAATTATAAGAAACAGTTAAAATACAGCAAACATGTTCCGAAAGTACTGTTCCCCCGAAAGTGACGGCTTCCCGTCCGCACCTTTCCAGTAATTCCCGAAAAAAGACTCCCCCCACCCACAGTAACGGTCCATTCAAAAATGCCATTGATACTGACTAGTGATTCCCTGTATGTACTATGTCTTCATTTTCGAAAGAACGGAAAGAGCTTGGGAAATCATTGAAAGTGTCTTGCAGATAGAACAACTGTCAGTGATTTACTGTACAGGAATGGAGAGCAGTGATAGCTTTGTTGTTTTTTCGAGTCATTATGGTTACTATCATTTTTTCGTCAATTAATCACGCATTTTAGCAATCCAAAGGTTACTGCCTCTCACGGCTGGTAATTCCAAAAGTAACGTTGAATTGACCGCCACGTACGGATCTCTGTGGTATCAAAGCAGCTACTTCACTCATCTTTTTGTATAGCGTCAAGAAAAAAAATATTTGCGCTTATAGACGCCCAAAATAACGATCAGTTTTTTTAATACCACTCTGTTAGTGCAATGAACCGTTACTGAAGTAAATGCCCAAAGCCACTGTATCATTTGGGAGCAGGGATGGCGCAGTGGTGAGAGCACTCGCCTTCCACCAATGTGGCCCGGGTTCGATTCCCGGACTCGACGTCATATGTGGGTTGAGTTTGTTGTTGGTTCTCTTCTCTGCTCCGAGAGGTTTTTCTCCGGGTTCTCTGGTTTTCCCCTCTCCACAAAAACCAACATTTCCAAATTCCAATTTTATCTGCTTGTAAAGCGCATTTGATCATATACACATGGAAAATGCGCTATATAAGTTCTAAATTATTATTATTATTATTATTATTATTATTATTATTATTATTATTATTATTATTATTATGGTCAATTCAAGGTGAAAGCGGATTACAAGTTGAAAATGTTGGGTCGCTCTTTGTCTGTTTGTTTTATTCGTTCACAGTCCCAGTGAATTTACTCAGGTCTCATTCTCTTGGAGTACTAGGACCAATTTTTGAATAAAATTGTTTTGGTTTGATTGTCATGCAGAACCTCTTGACGCAATTTTCAGCTTGTTTTAAGCAAGAAACTACCAGAAAAAAAAATACACACAAAAAAAAAAATACACAAATCTGGCTTCATATCAACGGTATTTATCTCACAGGGTACCAATTGGTTACACCGTAGAGAGATTTTTCAATTGATTGTCGTAAAACCAAAACCAAAGCAATTGCTCTTTAAAAACAGATGAAAATAGAGCAATGAGCCAATCAGAATTCGAAGCAATTACAGGTAACCGGCGCCGAGAGCGGGGAAAATACAAGCGTGCAAACGTGTTGGTTTTGCTTCTCATTGGTTGACAAAGGAGCGCGAGTTTTGCCAGCCAATCACAGCGCGAAGTAAAGCAAAACCAAAGCAGCGGAGAATTGTTTTCGACAGTCAACTAAAAACCGCAATAAGCAGATCTAATTGGCATTTGTAAATGTTGGCTTTAGAAGAAAGTGGAAAATCAAAGTACTCGGAGATAAACCTCTCGGAGCAAGAACGCGAAACAACAAACTTAACCCCCATAAGACGCTGAGTCCGGGAGTCGAACCTAAGTCTTACTGGTGGGAGGTGGGTGCTCTCCAACCTATGGAAAAATGATCAGTTATCAGTTCCATCCAGTTATGGAAACACTATTTTCTGTCGCGTTTGAACCTTTAAAAAGGACATTGTTTTTAATTCGTAGTTCAAGAAACAAGGAACGTTATGTCGTGAAGTTCAAACAGATTGTGATGTGCCAGAATACTGCATGGGAGATTCTAGAGAGGTAAGTACAATGGAGCCTCTCTGTTCTTTATTATGGCCACAAAACAAAATAATAATCAAACATTTTTCGCCAAACAACCTGTTTACTACACACAACGTTTGAAAACGAAAAGGACAAGTAATATTGGACCAAACTTCCGTGAAAGTGGGCTCGCGTGACGCTTTTTACGTATTACCGTTGAGATCATTACATTGATAGGCCATGATTGGTTTTTATTTTTCAGGGTTAAAGAACATTTGTTCGTATCAAAAAGAAAGTGTTGGATGGAACTGTATGATCAGATCAAAAATTGAAGCTTTTTAAATGCAAAGATGAGGGGGCCATTTAAACGGTCAAACATGTTCTTCCAATACGGTGCTGGACTGAAATGCTTAATAGTTTGGCCGGGACTTTCAGAAAAATTCCAACAGAGGTCGGCTTGTTTATCATGGCATTCAGAGCTAATTATCGCGTACCTCATGGCCGTAAGAGTTATCAATAGCCCTCACGTTTCAACGTATTCAAGTTACTGAAAGCAAACTTGTCCTGAATTTCACACAAAATGTAAATGTAAGGTGATGTCATATACTTCCAAATACCGCCATCTTGTACATCCTTTTTCTTAGTGAATGGGTTTTCGGGTCGTCCCGAGGAAGACTTCATTACGTGTAACTCAAATAATTTGAAATGCAAACTTATTACCCAAGTGTCGTCTTTCTTGTTAATTCGTAGTGCCCAGCAGACATCTTTATTCGCAATGGATACCCTTGCAACCAGACAAAAACGGTGTGTTAATATCATAATATAATTATCTTTGCTTTGCGTTTCCCAGTTGACTCTAAATAATCGTTGAAGTCCATCTGGCAAAATTTCCACTATTTTTCATGATGTCTAAGTTACTCAATAGTGATCATACGAAAATTTGGTTTATCAACGGAGTTGATAATGTAAATTGACCACCGTACAGGGATTCGATTAGCTGACGTTTCGAGCATTAGCCCTTCGTCGGAGCGAATCGAGGAATTGTGGGTTGTGTATGGTTTATGTATAGAAAATGGAGCTACGCTATTGGTGGTAACATGGTAACAAGAAAAAACAGGAATAAATTAATTGAATGAAAAGCGCTCGCTGATACCGTGGGGATTAAGAATGCCAATTTCAAAGATCAATTTTTGTTCGAGATTTTTACGGCTTTCCGTGGTACCTTGATGTAGGGAAAGGCCGGAGATCGACATGTGTTGTTTGGAATGGCTAGGAAGATTAAAATGCCTAACGACTGGTTTGGATGCATCTTTGTCATCTCTCTCAACATCACGAAGATGTTCTCGGAATCGGTCACCTAGTCGTCTTCCTGTTTCGCCGATGTACAACTTTTTGCATAATGTGCAGGTTATGCAATAGATAACATTTGCGGAGGTACACGTGAAGCGATCAGTGATGTTAACAGATCGCTTAGGGCCCGATATTTTGTCAGTGTTTTGAATGAAAGGACAAGTTTTGCAACGCGAGCGCGCGCATTTAAAAGTGCCAGGTTGTTCAGTTGTTTTGAACACGCTTTTAACTAGAAAGTTACCTAAATTTTTGTGGCGTTTGAATGAAATCAGCGCCGGGTGGTTGCGAAAACATTCTAGCAGTTTCTGGATCATTTTGCAGTATCTGAAAGTTATTAAGAATGATGGCTTTAACCGGGTTATTATGAGGGTGAAATGTGAGGGTGAATGGAATTCTCCCATTGTTTTCCCTTTGCGACGTCTGTAGTGCTGACTGTTGATCAATCTGCTGGGCGCGGTGATGGCCCGATAGAACCCCAGAATCAGGATAGCCACGTTTCTCGAAGAACTGGCACACTTCCTCTGATTTGTTGGAAAAATTAGGGTCATCACTACATAGACGTCGAAGTCTAAGAAATTGAGAATAGGTAATGGCGTTTATGACATGAAATGGATGTGAAGATGAATACAACAAATAACTGTGAGAATAGGTGGGTTTGTAGTGCACACTGGTACATAAACCGTTGCCGCTGATAAAAACTGTGATATCAAGAAAAGCCAGCGAAGTTTCCGAAAATTTCCCAGGTATATTTTAGAGCCGGATGAAACGAATTAACAGCGGCTATAAATTGAAAAAAAAAGCTATGATTTCACCCTCACATTTCACCCTCATAATAACCCGGTTAAAGCCATCATTCTTAATAACTTTAAGATACTGCAAAATGATCCAGAAACTGCTAGAATATTTTTGCAACCACCTCTGATTTCTTTCAAACGCGACAAAAATGTAGGTAACTTTCTAGTTAAAAGCGTATTCGAAACAACGGAACAACCTGGCACTTTTAAATGCGCGCGCTCGCGTTGCAAAACTTGTCCTTTCATTCAAAACACTGACAAAATATCGGGCCCTAAGCGATCTGTTAACATCACTGATCGCTTCACGTGTACCTCCGCAAATGTTATCTATTGCATAACTGTACATTATGCAAAAAGTTATACATCGGCGAAACAGGAAGACGACTAGGTGACCGATTCCGAGAACATCTTCGTGATGTTGAGAGAGATGACAAAGATGCATCCAAACCAGTCGTTAGGCATTTTAATCTTCCTAGCCATTCCAAACAACACATGTCGATCTCCGGCCTTTCCGTACATCAAGGTACCACAGAAAGCCGTAAGAATCTCGAGCAAAAATTGATCTTTGAAATTGGCACTCTTAATCCCCACGGTATCAACGAGCGCTTTTCATTCAATTAATTTATTCCTGTTTTTTCACGTTACCATGTTACCACCAATAGCGTAGCTCCATTTTCTGTACATAAACCATACACAACCCACAATTCCTCGATTCGCTCCGACGAAGGGCTAACGCTCGAAACGTCAGCTAATCGAATCCCTGTACGGTGGTCAATTTACATTATCAACTCCGTTGATAAACCAAATTTTCGTGTTTCACTGCCCCACTGACGCAGCACCACAGTTTCTTTAGAAACTAATTCCCTTTATTCAATAGTGATCATAACCTACCATAAATTCAGATTAACATATTAACGACCGAAAGCTGTAACCTGCAATGCAATGACGTATCACACCGAACAACTGACGTTTATATTAATAGTTTTTTAGTGGTGGGGGCTTTAAGGCTGTGGAGGGGGAATAGTGTAATTGTACTATCATAAGAGTTCAGTTTCCCCACTTACCTCTGAATATAATTAATCGCGCTGTGTAAGCTGTTGTTGTTATTGTTGTTTGCGGCTTTAAGCCGCTGTGGAGGGGGAATAGTGTAATTGTACTATCATAAGAGTTCAGTTTCCCCACTTAACCTCTGAATATAATTAATCGCGCTGTGTAAGCTGTTGTTGTTATTGTTGTTTGGGGTGACTCACGTACTGTTACAGACTTGGGAGTGATTGCTGTTGTTTATTTCATTTAAGGTCGTTCAAGGAAGTACCAACTTCTACCAGGTATTTACCAGAAGTTTGACCCCTCGAATCACGGGTCAATTTCTTCGTATAAGTCCTCAGTACTGGAATGGTTGGCCATGTCTCAGAGCTGACTTCCTGGGGTGCTCTACAGATGAAGGTTAATAAAAATTGAATAATTTCTAAGAAACATAATCATTAGGTTATAAGAGTTATAAATGTTAGTCATGCAATACTTTCGACTGGTATATCATCCAATATCCCACAAGTCATTTTCATTTTCTTGGTTTAAATATAAGTGACAAGTGGGATATTCCAGGGTATATTACTAGTATGCTATGTATAACTATTTTTGCACCATTCCATAGAAAGTACACAACCCTACACAATCAATGCGCGATAGTAAGGTTCGGTGGAATACGGACGAATATGCAACGGCATTTCTGCATTCTGATTGGCCGTATTTCTATGGTATGGTATAAAGAGTATTTTATTGTCCAAGAACTATGCGCTGACACTTGCTCTGCGGAAACGGATGCTCTTGAAACGAAAAGAAACTATCCTCACCGATAGTCCCAAGACCGAAACTAAACTTGCTGCAGTTCACCACTAAAATTTCCCCAATATTAAAAACCACTGAAACTGGCATCCCGAATATTAAACTCATCCGATTGAAGTTTAAGGCGAGAGAGTGGAAGGAACATTAGAAATAATCTAGAAATGTAATGTAAGCAGCATATTTGACAATTAATGAAAAAACTGAATTAATGGTCGGGTATTCCCATAAGGACATTGTCTTTGCTGGAACTTCCTCCCGATAAAGTGTCTCCACAGATGAGCACTCATCATCATGCAACCATTTTCAAACAATGAGAGTGGAAGTAAATTTAGTTCTTAAGTGCGCGATTGATGACGGTGGCAAAACCGAATCGTCTGTCATGTATGACCAGTGCAGTCCAACACTTTTTTGTTCTTGCACTTCCACTAATAACAACGTTTGCTACTTTATTTTCCCCTGAAAGTAAATCCAACCGATTCAACACCTCTGAAATCCTATGGACTCAATCTGTGCCTTACACCAAGGAACAAGACCTGTGCCCCGCAAGATAGCGATGACCTGGTGTATGTAGCCGGCGATAAGTGTTCAGAGAGCTATTTTCAATTTTCAATGGACTCAAGTGGAGTGTTACGTCATAGCTGCAGTGGAAAGATGGTTTGTCCTCAAGGTAGCATCGATGGTGCAAAGATTGTGGTCAGCAGTGGCTGTACGGTGGAAAACTCCACTTTTGAGCGCACACCAGGTCAGCAGGAGGTTGGAAAAAATGAATGAAAACAGTAAAAAAAAAAAAGCTGAGAAAATTTTTTAATCCATTTTTCGTTTTAAGCCAAAGACTTGAGGGGTAGTATACATCAAAACCTTTCAAACCGAAAAGGACTGAACGTAACAAAGAACACACAGCGTTAAGGGAAAGAACCGAGCTGTATTTCTTCTCAGTTAGGCTCTCATCTGAATAAATGAGCGAACTCTTGAGACACACAATCTTAAGTTTCTTGAACGGATTTTAGTCTAAAAACAAGTCTTGTTGCAGACATCAAATAATAGTGAGGAGCCCTAGTCACAGTCAACATCGACGCTCTTCAATCATTTTATTGCAGGGCGTTCTTTAAAGCATGTCTATTCCGGAAAGTGCGTACACGCCAACGGAGGCTGGCCTGACGCTGGAAGACAGATGGTATTATGGTCTGGTTGTGATTCTCAGAGGCTGGAGATATGGTTTGCGGAACATGGTAACTCAGATTGGTTTATTACTTGCACACTGGAAAAGAAACAGAGAAGTGGCAGTAATACTCGAGTTGTCTTATGAGAAATTTAACTAAAGTTCATTCCAAACTGTTGCACCTTAGCTTTATTTCATTGAATGAAATCCTAATTTATTTAATCGAATTCTTTGGCATGCACAGTTAGACAGAATAAACAATACCGTAAGGCGAGGAAAATGTTTAGAGCATTGACTAACAGGTAAAGCGCTAGTATTTAATAAGAATCAAGTTTCGAGTTTGAACATAACCGGTTTAACTGGTTTATGCTTATAATTTGAAGATTGTGTGGATCGTCTTGGTATGGAGAATGGTGACATCAAGGCCGCTCAAATTACAGCAAGCTCATCAAGATATGAATATTTCCCGCAGTATGGACGACTGAACAATAACAAGTATTGGTGCGCTGGCAACGAAGACAAAAACGAGTATTTCCAAGTCGATCTTGGTCAGGTTAGAAAACCCAATTCCATCACCCATCAGAATTGCCATCTCTTCATTATGGTCCTAACAGATTGTCTGGCCTGAAAAAGCCTCGTCATTAGACTGTTTACACTGAACACAAGTATAATTAAAGTGAACTTAGGCTCCCGTGCACCAGTAAACTCACATAAATTAACTCTCGTTTAAAATACTTCTCTAATCTTGACGCCTCATCATGATCAACATGGCCGACGGAAAATCCAAATTATTTAGAAATTTTTACTTAAAAGATTGCTTTTACGAAGCTCATTAAGCATTGATTGATTGATTGACTCGCAGATGGATCGATTTACTTAATTCCAGGTTAAAACTGTCAACAAAATCCTGATTCAAGGACGCTCCGATTGGCGTGAGTGGGTTACTGGTTTTTATCTGTACTACAGTGACGATGCCCAGCGGTGGACCGGCTACTCAGAGAGTGGAGATAAAAACAATTCAAACGTACGTAGACTAACGACCCGTTTGCACCAACACGTGAAAAATTGAAGACACATGAGTCTTTTTCATACGTTTATCGTCACGGTGGAAATCCAAGCAAGAGCCAACGAAAACAAGTCTATTGTAAAAGATTAAACGCCATTTTCAGTATTAACGGAATGGATCAGTACTAAGGGTTTTGAAAACGCTGACCTTGTTCCGGCGATCTTTTAGTGTAAACGATAAAAACAGTGCCAGCTGTTTAAAGTACGAAACATTTAATTAGTTATGAAGATTTTTTGTACTTCGACTTGATACATATTTTTTTACCTTGACCTGAGGATCTCCCTCTGTAAAAATTCATTGATCTACAAGCGTTGACCGATTAGCCTGGGTAACTATGAATTGGTTTCCCGTTAACCGCAGCCAGTTCTGTAAACGAGTCTTGGAACTAAGATGGGTCCAGCTCTGTATGCGCAAAGAAGTGCTGTGTTGTTGCATTCTTGTCGTTAAATAAATGGTATTTAGGAATGAACTATTTAAATTAAAGTTTCCTTTGTAATTTTAGTCTGTTTGCTACCTGGGAAGATGCAGCGAGATTCGTGAAACTCAGTGCAAGGACCTCTGGGGAGCAAGTGAGTGCAAACAAGGTCATTCCATTCAATTCTCTCGCTTCTAAAATTTACTCAAAATCTGATTGGTCTATACTAGCTACGTGTCTTAGCATCATCCGTCCCGGTAAAAATGCCAGGACATTGCAGTTTTTCTTTTAAAAGAAAATAGCATTTTGTTTCTAATTGATCAACCTCAAACTTGCTTTCCTTTTATGATTTTTCTTCATTCATTTGTATCTATTCTCTTTTCATTTACGTAATGTTATTGTTATTTTTTATTAGAGGTGGAATTGTTGTGAATATCAATGGCTTTTGTTTGGAAGGAAATCGAGCTGTGTAAAATTAAGACAGTAAACTGTTTTCTGCCTGTTTGATATTATAATCTGTTAAAAAACAATAACAACAAAACCAAAACAAACAAGAGGCGATTACAGACATTTTTCTGTTTGAATCAACTCTTCTTAAAATTTGACTAGGTTTGGTTATGACGTGACAAATTCTGAAAAATCCGCAATATGAGATATATTTTATGAGTACTTCCTTTAAGTTTTCATCAGAAAAAAAGTTTATCCAAAGCACGAAGGTTAGGAAGAAAGAAAAAAATCACCTCCAAAAGACCTACTAAACTCTCGCAAAGAAGTGCATTCCATTTCTAAAGAAACTTTCAATTCTTTAGTAAAGCTTAGATCCACGTTTTGCCATTTTATTGTATGGTTTATGATTTCTAACGTTTTGTAGCTGCCAAAAACGCCGATAAGGGATGTTATGACAGACTAAACACCAAAGGTGCTGGATATGGGACATGTGACCCCACTACCAATGCGTCATGTGCTGTAAGGTACGCCGGGTAGCTTTTAAAAAGGCTCCGAATTTGCATAGATCGCTAGCTAGATGGCA
Organism: Pachyseris speciosa; assembly: GCA_016490735.1. Classification (NCBI taxonomy): domain Eukaryota; kingdom Metazoa; phylum Cnidaria; class Anthozoa; order Scleractinia; family Pachyseridae; genus Pachyseris; species Pachyseris speciosa. Next base: position 144,456 of record JAEMWC010000199.1, on the reverse strand, counting down.
TATTTACAATGCGTGCAATAGTGATGGTGGATTTTAAGCTTGGTGAAAAATGTTAGATGTAAACGATATTTTCTGTAAATAACAGAGACATACATTTCTTGCTTGATACTAATTCACAACGTTGGTTTATTGAAAACTGTCTATTTAACATCCATTTGTGTTAGGACTTAAAGAGGATTTAAATCGTCTTTAAGTTTTCCCAGTTACTTTCTCTTTTGTTAGCGACGTTTTATGTGGCCAGCTGCAGTGCCAAGAAAGCAGAAGGTTACCGGTTGTTGACTTTGGGTGGAGCTATAAGAAGATCGATTTGGATGGCGGAACACAGTGCAGGTTTGTCGAAGCTCGTACTAATAATCCATATTGCAGTTTTCAAAATATTCCAGTTGTTGACCCCAAACGTACAACCCAAACTCTTTTGATCATTTAAGATCTGGCGGACCTTTTCATTGTCATTGAAAGCGACCTTATTCATCGTGGTTCACGTATTCCTGTGTACATATTTAGGTTGATGCGTGGACCACGAGGCGGTTTCTACCGCTTACATGGCAGGTATTCATTAGTCGCTGATAGAAAGAACTTGGACAACTTCAGTTGTACAATTTGTTTCACAAACTTTCGTTATGGTTTCGGGATATTTACCTTAAATTCGACAGACTCCATCGAAAGAAATCATTATTTTTATCATATTGTAATTCGCCAGGTATTAGCCAAGTTATAAACTATCAATTTTTCATGATAAATTTATGCGAATCGGAAATCGAATCGGTCGGAAATCGTGGCACAAGACTGTTTCATAGTTGTGCGATAGCCACAAGTGGCTCGTGCGGCAGTTTCTCACCTTGCATGTCTTCATCAGAGAAATAAGCAAAAGGACGACGAAGATACAAGCTCAGCGTTGGTAAACCTCAGAACCTGTTGCGCTTATGCTTGTGCTTATTTCATACTAGTTATTTCTTACCTTAGTTAGTTCTTATATTAGTTAGTTCTTATCTTAATTTATTTAAACTTATACACCTTCAAAAGACTTTTATAATTTCTTTTTTCGCTTTTTATTTCGAGGCGTACCTGTAAACTAGCTTTTTAGCTAAGTTTGCTGACCACGTTAAATATATTGATTGATTGATTATTGATTGATACGCGTTCGCACTATTCAAAAATAGCGCAGGCGCAAGCATGAAAAGAAAAACCCAGCTTCCTCCCTTGTGCTTTTGCTTACGCGTTGCGCTTATCAAACCTTGGCTACAAATGGTTGTTCTGTGAATATCTGATGATTCTCATGTCAACTTCGCTGCTTTTCTGTTCCTGTTGATGTTCGTCTCCAGTGCTGCTACCCTAAAGTCGACTGATTCTCTCGGTCTTGGAATGGTTAGAGATGGAACAAAGTGTGGTGATGGTAAGGTGAGTAGTAACTCTGGGTTTTGGAGATCCTTCAAATGTTTTATGGTGTTAATAGAACTAACGAACAGCACAGTGTCATGTTTTGATCTCGAGATACGCATTTAATCATGACAATAACTATGTCCATAGCGAAAGAGACAGTGGCAGTGACAGAGGTCATCAGATAATGATGGTGATGGTGATGTAGGTATTGGTAGTGGTAGTGGAAGTGGTAGTGGCGGTTGCGGTGGTGGTGGTGGTAGTGGTAGTGGTAGTGGTGATGATAATGATGGTGATGGTGATGGTGATAGTGGTGGTGGTGGTGGTGTATTGGTGATAGTGAGAGTGAGAGTAAGAGTGATAATGATAGTTTTAATCATAATAACTATAAAAAGTAAAAAGAACCCTCACATTCTAGTAACCAAAGCTTACATATAGTGTACTATAACATTTACCTGTTTACGACTTGTTAAGTGAATATCTATATTATAAGGAACGTATGCTCAATGTCTTTCCAAGAACTGGAAACGAACCTGAATCATCTCTACAGGAAGTAGGTATAGTTGTTAATAATCAGAT
>JAEMWC010000199.1:117500-137500 GCA_016490735.1 Pachyseris speciosa | reverse complement strand
CGTTGTATCCTTTTATCATTCACCCAATAAACCAAGCGATCTCTGATCATATCTTCGCAATGCTCCGAAAGACTTCGCAATTCAGCGACGTATTGCTGGATGGTTTCCCTTGGTTGTCGAAAGCGGCTGTTGAATTTGAAGCGGTAAACAATAGTCGACGGTCGTGGGTTTAAATGGTTCTTCACAATGTTGACAAGCTCAGCAAAGGTTTTGTCGATTGGTTTTCCTGGCGATATTAAATTCCTGATTAGCTTGTACGTTTTCGCTCCACGCGAGCTGAGTATTAAACACAGCGCGTTTCTTCCCAGCATCGGTGATATCGTTTGCCGTAAAATAATGCTCCAGACGTTCTGTGTACTCTATCCAATTGTCGTTTTCCTGGAATTTCTCCACTTAATCGATTACAGCCAAATGTTATATTCCCACACCATTAAAATAAACCAAAACCAAATAAAACATAACTTGTTTAATCCATGCTCAACCACAAAAGCTCATGGTCTCTAAACTTTCTCTCAGTAAAACTACTGGAGGAGCGGTTACATAGCTGACACAAACAAGACTATTCTACAGAAACGTTAAAAAGAAAACAAATAAAAATAACTGCATAATCACTTTCAGTCCTTGTACCTCGAGATGGTGCCTGGGGGAAGTGGTCTTCTTGGACTATCTGTGACAAAGGCTGCAATGGCGGGAAGAGAAAACGACATCGGTTCTGTGACGCTCCGTTTCCTTTACACGGAGGAACTCACTGTCTTGGGGATCGACAAGAAACTGAAGACTGTAATACCGAGAGCTGTCCCGGTAAGTGAACTGTGCGCGATATTTTGTGGGTCGTCTTTAAGTAAGATGGCCTATTTACCAGAAAAAGAAGAAATTAAAAGACGGGTGGGTAAACAGTTTTGAACTTTCGGCCGGTCATTTAAATGACGTTTACCAGGTGATTAAAAAACACAAACGCGGTACAACAATTTCACACGTGTGATGAACGAGACTGAGGTGAAATTATTCTTTATGACTGGAATATGTAATTGGCTCACGGAGTTAAAACCTTAACAGAAATGTTCAAATTTCAAAAAGGAAAAAGAAAAAAAAAAAGAAAATTATTCTTTATGGAAGATGTAATTGCTTAAAAGCCATTTGCTTATGGTTTACGCATGATTTTATTTCATAACTGTAAAAATTCCTGTGTTTGCACCTTGCCTTTTCGTAGCTTAAAAGTAGTTCACTATAAGTAGCAAGTTCTATTTCCCAGACAGGGAACACTTAGTGTGCAGGACATATATGCCTTTAACATGGAGTCGTATCATAACTCTGTAAAATACGCTCGTTCGTATGAGGGTAACCCAAAGATGGATTGTTTGCGTCCACGTTCACCGACGCTTTGGCGACCTGTTCGTATTCTTTATTCCCGATGGCGATTTCCGCTCAACTGTTGTTGACTTTTTATTCTGTGCTTGTTTCCAGATGCACTGTCCTGCAGGCATTTGCAGCAAATTGGTCAAGAAAAGAACCACGATTATCCTGATGGTGTCTACAAGATCAACCCCACGGGTTCCCAGGACATCATGGCGTACTGTGACATGTCACGTGATGGTGGTGGATGGACGCTATTGGTTGCAAGCCACACGAATAGCTGGACTGCACAGAATGTCCGCGTAAGAAACATTGATACTCCAGAATTGTATGGTGACTACTCCATCCTCCAGCACGCAGACAGTATCAAGGATAATATCAACGTAGATGGATCGAGTTTCGAATATCGATTGGAAGCTCAGAGTCCAGGTAACTGGCAAATAAATTCAAACAGTAAAAGATAACTTAAACGATTTATATTATTGCACGTCATTCATTCAGCCACCGATGTGATTTGAATGTCGAAATGGGAAATCTATGCCCAGAGTAGACACAAAGCAGCCATTTAACTTCACTTCATGCATACCGAAATATACTCCTAGTAAAGAAATGCCGGTGCCAGAGTCAACATCTCGCGATTCTCTATTGCTCTATCTTTAGAGGAAGAAGGAGATGATATCAACCACACCTTCCACGCAATCATCACCAAACCATCTCAAAAACAGGTTTTTTTGTGGTATGGGAAATGTACACTAAATAGTATTTTAAAAAATGGGATAGTTCTCCAATAGAACAAATTCATCTCCAGTTCTCTAAACGTAACTTAGAACTAAATAATATGGCCTCTAACTTAGTATGCTAATTGCCCCAATTAATCAAAAAATTATGAAATATATTATTTATCTAAACAACAAAGACAATTCCTTTATAGACAAACAATCTTTCCTTGTGTCGAAGAAACTATATTCTATCAATGATTCCGGTTTTTATTCCAATTTTATGAACATGATAGAACAATACCGTTCATCTAATTTAGATCCTGAAATGTTGATCAAGATACAGTTAAGCGATATGCAACCTATATGAATGAGAAATGCATATCCTTCTGGCAACACGACCTTGAACATTCAAAGAAACTATAATTTGACAAAGTTCTCAAAGATGAATACTCTACATCCGATTATTTACTACTACTACTACTACTACTACTACTACTACTACTACTACTACTACTACTACTACTACTACTACTACTACTACTACTACTACTACTACTACTACTACTGCCACTGCTGCTGCTGCTGCTGCTGCTGCTGCTGCTACTGCTACTGCTACAACTGCTGCTGCTACTACTTCTACTACTGCTACTGATACTTTTGCAACTACTACTGCTACTGCTACTATTGCAACTACTACTGCTACTGATACTATCTGTTTCACCTCAATAGCCCATTTCTGTGCTGTTTTAAGCCTCTTTAAGCGAGGCTACGTGCATTCCCTTACTTTGTGCTCTTTATATACTTCTTTTATTCTCTCAGCCCCATGGTGAAATTACCAAATGAAGAAAATTAAATCGTAGTAAGCTTGGCCTGTGCAACTTTATTGTACGTAAAACAAAAAATATCTATATTTAGCCAAGCCTAAAAGCGCAGCTCTACGATTATTTTATTTTTGCTGTCATAGAGTAACTTCGTATGGCTTTTTGTGTCCAAACAATTGAGCATCAGCAGACGAACTATTTGATAGTAAACCTTTTAAAAAGATGAAAACATTCTGTAGTCCAAACTACTTTCACATGAAAGCGTTAAAGAATTGAAAGCGGATAAAAAATACAATAACAATAAAACAACATTCTAAGATTGGGGAAAACATAATTATTTTAAATCCAATTAAGCATACGGCGCAGACGGGCTCTGAGACTAAAAATAGAAGCCGCATAACCGAATTATAAAGCGTTGATTTAAAATTATTCTTTGGACATCATGAAATGATAATGTTTCTTACAAGAAAATGAACTTTACTAACTTCCTCAGCATTAATATTTTTATCTACATCACTCTCAAGTAGGGAACAAAAACAAACAACCGCAATCATTTTACGGCTAGCCGGCGACGTGTATCAGATTAAAGGCAAAGCAAATCAATTTAAATACAAAACAACAATACCTTGGATCCTTTTTTCTGTTGTGTTTTCTTTTCTTTTCTTTTCTTTTCTTTTTCACAATTCCACAATGCGAAGCACTCCATTCCTGGTTTCGAAAGTTAAAAACCCTATTTCCCCACCCTCCCCCCCTTTTTTCTACTGAAGAATACTGTAGCCGGCGCAACTGTCAAAGTAGCCAGCAATATCGCCGGGTCGCCAGCGTTTTTTTGAAAACCCTGCAATACATAGCTACCTGCGTTCACACTTGGATCAAAGTGATATTACAATTCCAATGTCAACACCATATATTTCTTTTTCACCCAGCAAATAAAAGATTAGGTTTACCAAGCAGCAGGAAAAACGGGGAGTTTTACGATTCAGATGAAGTATTCGATAGCAATCGTTTGGAAAAGAAACAAACATTCTTGAGTACAAACTACTTTCAGATGACAGTGTAAAGGAATTCAAAGCGGATCAAAAACAAAACACTGGAAGAAAACAATGTGCGATGGGTGTTTGTTCGATATTCTTGGCGAAGGTAGAGAAATTAGACAAGTAACAAACATACCTCGTAGTAAACTAGAAAAATTGCTGAACAATTTTGACACAAAAATGTCCGTAGAAAAGCCAAAAAAGAATTACGAATCTGGAAATTTAGAGCAGTCAGCAGGAAATTATCGCGGTTCAAAAACCGCAAAACAATAACACATGACAAGATGCGTAAACTTATGTAACAAACATATCTCGTAGAAAGTTAGAAAAATTGCTGAGAAATTTTGCCATAAAATGTCTGTACACACGAACCTGATAGTTTAGTCAGTTCCCCCAGCATACCTGCCAAACCCCAGAGTACAAAAATCTGGAGACGTCTTGAAATCTTTGCATTGTAAGAATGTCATTTTTGACAACGTCTGAATACTCTCCGAAAATCGCCCGAAGACCCTCCGATGTTCCCGAGGTCTCATGGTTAGAACAGCAATTTACCTACCGTATTGCTATAATTGTTCCCATAAAACATTAGTGTTAAGTTGCTCAGCGATTCTAAAGTTTTACATGTTCTTTCAACATCTTAGTGCTATCGTTATGATCTATGTTGAACGTCCACACGCGTGTGAAAACGGCGCCAACTTTTACCATGTATTGTGTGCAATTTGATTGGTTGATTTCGGCCCAATTATGATACTCGTTAAATATATATCAATAATGATTGCTCTGTTTTACGTTTTCCGATCGAGAAATGCTCAAATAAGAGCACTAAATCCACTTCTTGTTTTATTTTCCTTTTTGACATCTCGAAAATAAGAAATTGAAAAAGGCCACGATAGGTATTTCCCGGGAGATTTGGTGCTGTAATCGGGAGACTGGGAGAGATTTGATTAAAAACTTGGAGACTCCCGGGAAAACCGGGAGAGTTGGCAGGTATGCCCCAGTCAGTTCGCAATCACTCGGAACACAGAGCAGCACAATAGCGTCGTTTTACACAAAATCGTTGCTTGGCTAAGCAGACAAAACTCTCAACTGCCTTGATAGATTTACTGTTACTTCACATGTCCACCGAGGAAGCTTCTTCAATTCTCAGCGACAAAATATCATCCAGTTATAGATAAGATAGCGCTTGCGAAACCACACATGGCTTATCCCTCGCAGACCTATCCACGATAAAATTATCAAAGCCAACCAATACATTTCGCCGTTTTTTTAACATCCAAACGATCATTCTTACTGCTCAAACCAAAAATCCCGAGAACTATTCAATTAGGAAGGCGAAACTTCGTGTCTTTGGACGAAGATCTTTTTCAAATGAAGCGTGAAGCGCCCTGGTTTTTGACATTTTCTTGACAGCTTTTTGACAACTTTCTGTCAGACGCATGCATTTGATCGGCTTTTTTTTTCTGCCGTCGAGTGTGAGCCGCAGAAAGCGCGCGAAAAATTAAGCCTCGTTTTGGCTTAGGTGCCCACATCCACGGAGACCCAGGGGCAGAGAGTCGGGTTGGGACGAAGATTCAGGACTAGCGAAAGTTTACAAGACGGACAGGAGAGCCCCTGGGAACATTTCTTTATCGGACTTGTTCCAGAAGCCATTGAAATACAGTCTCCTGATTGGGCGGATTTTTTCTGCCCAATCGGCGATCAGCTTATATATCGCACACCTTTCGTGACTTCTTATACCGAGGGTCAAACGTCCAATCTGCTGTCAGCCATATTTTCGATCACTTTATCGACACTGCGAGGAAAGTTATGGTGGGAAGGGGCGCACAAAACCCAGATATCAACAAATGCAACTTCTACTCAAGCAAAAATCACTTGTAAGGAACTAGAAAAATCAAGATGAAGACCGATCGCAGGTATCGTCAATATACATAGTCAACAAACTCGGCAGATTTGTTTTTAATTGATCGAACGTTCATAGTACAAAGGTGAAGCGAAAGCTGGCTCAGAGTGGATATCTCAGAACATGTCGAGGTTGCAGATATATTTATGCAGTTGAGAGGGTTGTGGCCAAGTTGATGTTGATAATAAAGATGGTTCATATGGGCATACCTTCCATTGTTGATACACACTGGAATAGTCGTTGAACGCGAAGCGTTGACAATCCTGGGTGTGTCTGTTCTGCTCGACGTAGCATTAAGATACTGATGATCCAGGGATGTCAAGGATGGTCCTGGATTAGTTTCAATATTGAATTCAGCGTCAGTGTTTGAATAATAGCGAAATTTCGCGTTCAGGTACTTTCGCTTACATCGGTAAGGATTGTAAACCTTCGTAAAGTCGAAACCAAGATGGCAGACACTTCTGTTAACATTTGAAGTCATCGAACAGGCCATGATATATTGTGGTGTTCTGCCGTACATTGTTTCATTTGATGTTGGGGTTGTATAAAGGACATACGCTTGTGGATGGAACACGACAAACTCCTTCTCAACGATGAAAAAACAGAATTTCTTATCATAGGAACCCGACAACACTTAACTAAAGTTAATATTTCTTCGATTACCGTGGGCAACTCTGATGTAATGAGATCGTCAGTTGTGAAAAATCTTGGTGTTTTTATTGATGACAAGCTGTCGATGAACTCCCAAGTGAACAAAATTTGTAATACATCATTCTATTATCTTCATAACATTATGCGAATAAGAAAACATTTATCGCGTAAATCCACCGAGACCTTAATTCAAGCGTTTGTGTCAAGCCGATTAGATTACTGCAACAGCTTACTCTATGGACTTCCACAAGTACAAATTGAAAAGTTACAAAGAGTTCAGAATGCAGCTGCAAGAATAATTTTTAAGGAACCGAAGTTCAGTCATATCACACCAGTCTTACATCAGCTTCACTGGCTTCCAATTAAGTACCGCATTGAGTTTAAAATTCTGCTCTTTACCTTTAAAGCTATTCACGGCATGGCACCTGATTATATCTGTAAATTGATCAGTCGAAAATCATCAACTAGATATTTACTCAGATCTAGCCAAAGAATTATGCTTGAGATTCCTAGTGGCAAGATACTCTCAACACTTGGAGGAAGAGCTTTTTGTTATGCAGCCCCGAAGCTTTGGAACAATCTGCCCTGTAAAATATCTAGCCTTGACTCTCTTTCAAGTTTTAAGTGCCACCTCAAAACATATCTTTTTAAACAAGCTTTTAACTTGTAAATCTTTAGTTATACATTTTAATTCGTCAAATATTTATTGTTTACCTTGTAATTATTATTATTATTATTATGTATACATTAATTTATTTTTAATCATAATTGCTTGTAAATTTCATTTATTTTTAATCATTTATTAAATTGTAAAGCGCATTTGATCATGTTCGGCATGAAAAATGCGCTATATAAGTTTCAATTATTATTATTATTATTATTATTATTATCGTAAACTTCACGCGAAGAACTGTTGACAACTCGGTCACAATTGTTGTTGTTTGGTATGAGTTTTTGTTTTTCTCTGGTGTACTCACAGGGAGTGGGCCGCTCCTGAAACTTTTCGGGGCGATGGAATTTCTGTTGCACAGGCCAGGCAAGTTTACCGATCGGGCGAGTGAAACGCAGCCGTTGAATTTTGTTTTGCTCACGAAATCGAACCGTCCACTGCTTACAATCGACTCGAAGTCGCGTCTCAGCTCAGCCCAGCTCAATTTCGAGAGAGACCTTGAAATGGCCTTAGAAAATCCAGTTTAAAATAATTTACCCCTAGTCGTGGTTGTCTCTCCATCCACTTATATTATGACAATCATGAAAGACCAGGTTAAGTCGTTAAGGTCATTGGGCTTGAAGGCTGCTTTTGAAAAAGTACAGAGGCCGAAATCACAAACCAATTTATCAAATCAAAATCAGTTTCCCAATACTCTGACATTGTCTTGCATACAGATGCCATTTTGACGTTGATGTGAGTTCAAATTATGCTTTTGAAATAGGTGATTACCTTGGCTATAGAGTAAGACTCGAATAGGAACTTCTCCAGTGTTTTGGAGGGAAAGGAATGGAAAATGGCATTTATTATGTTAAGATGAAAACAGATTTTTACAAAAATCATCACTCTTATGAGAGTTAGCATAATTTTTGAGACCTTAGCAGGTTTGTGGCAGATGTTTTGCATGGTAATTGGGGTACGGTATTGACCTGATACCTTTTGCAGCATTACAGGGCTTTCATAGCTCCTAAGAATTAGGCAGTGTGATATGGTATTGCTGAACATCTTGTGCAGTGCACTTACTATGATTAGCCTATTACAGGTGTTTCAGTGAATGGTGATGGTAAACTGGCTTGTGTTTTGGGAAATTGTTTGTGTTTTGAGAAACTGTTTCGTGTTATGGGAAACTGATTTTTGTTTTGGCAAATTGATTTGTGATTAACCCTTTTGGGCTGCTGTAGAAAAGCAAAGTGAAAGACCAACAGATAACAGATGGACTATTAAATTTTAACAATAATTTCAAATTTTTTTGTACCCCCCTCTGAAACTGAGGGTGTAATTTCTTCTTGGGTATACTCATTGGAAATTTCATTTAGTACAAGGTAGGCTTCTCCTGAAGTGCTGGCAGCTGGCTGAAAAGTGGCTTCTTTATATTTTGAGCCACCTGCTTTTCAATGAAAAGTTTCCAACGTTTTTTGAAGGCTGTTTAAATTCTCATAAAAAAGCCACCTTCTGTTAGATTCCAGTCAGCTACTCTAAAACCTAATAACAACTCTGAGGCCATAAGGCTTGTGACAAATAATCACAGTGACTACAATATCCAAACAGATTACATTGGAAACTTGAATTTAAAGTTACATCTCACTATCAAGAAAACTTCTGAACAAACAAAAAATAAATGAAATAACAATCCCTTCTAGTTTTATTTTATTTTATTGGTTTTTTTTGTTTCCACTTTCTCTAAAAGGGGATATCTTACTGAGAAGCTACTAAATTTTGTCCTTTGAGTGACCATGTTAACATATTTTGTAATTGTATTCAGGTTATGGGTATGGTTTGTGTGTAGTGTTCTTTAATTTGAAACCTACCTTAAAGGGACACAGTCACCGTTGAGACCGCGCTTGCCTGGACACTAGTTTTGTCACTTTTGAAAAGAGGTTACCTCAACCCGAAATCAAAGTTACGCGTCGTAGACATCTACAAAATCCGCTTCAATCGTGCTTTGTGGCTCTTTTGATCTTCGATCTTTTACTCAAAACCTGTTCCTGAATATTCTTTTACTCATCTTTTAAAATTATTTCATTGTATTTGGATAAAACGGATTGAATCAAATATCCAATGTAACATAAACAGAAGAGGAGGGAAACGTGAAGGCGCCGGGCGGAAGAAATCGCCTGCGTTAAAGAAAATAACGAGGGAGATCAATCAAAAACACTGGATAGCCAACCACCATTCTATGTATTTGGAAAATCGGGTTTTCTCAAGCTGGAGAAAGATTCGTGCGGAGGAAAACTTTGGCAACGATTCGGACTTCGCTTCGTGGCTGCTCGGTTTGGAGCTCAGACGAAGGCAAGAAAATGAATGAGTCAAAGTACCAGCTCGTTCTGTATTTTAGACCGATCTGTGATATTTGTACTGGACAGAAATGTTTGAACATCTCTTCCTTTTTTGTAGATTGAACGAGATGGAAGAGACTCGCAGACCAGCAAAAAAGCATATAAAAGCAAAGTATCTGGTTGAAATCACATAGTGTTTCTCACCTCCGCTGATTCTTCGACTGCTTAGACTTCGAGCGTTTCGCTTGCCATAGACGTTTCACCTTCCCTGGACATGTCCATCGGTTAATTATCCGTGGTATTAAAGAAAATTAGTGCTCTGCTATAAATTACGCTCTATAAGAACTATGTAGACTTGCACATACTTCGATTCAAGAGGTTTGAAGATTTGCCGACGGGATGCGCATCTCACCTTTGGATTCTCGCGCGTGCTGTTGTGATATGCAAATTAGCTGAGAAATGGTATCTAATGCACATGCGCACCAGCTGACTGTGTCCCTTTAAAATAATTTAACTTTACTTAGCCATACCATTGTATCAGCCTGTTTGACTCAGTGAACTGTGTAGTTGAGAATAATTTGTCAATAGGTGGTTATTGAGGGTCTTTTGGCACAAAACACATTTACACTACATGTATGTGAGGAACTGAAAACATGATTCCTTTTAAGGAATCATGTTTACAGTTAACTGAAAGCATTCTCTCATGTTTTAAAAATTGTCAAGTAAAAGGGCGGTGACAGGAAGAACCCATTCCAAAATTGGGAGGAATCAAGTCCTTTCCTGGTGTACCATTGGCTTAGCAATCACAGCAACTACAACTGTATCATGCAAAAATGGAATTTAATAATTGTTATATTATGGATACACATGAGCGTTTATAAAGACAAGAGTGGATACAAGACACTAAACATCCTGCACCAACTTGTAAACAACTTTATCTGAAACTTTGCAACCTAAAAGTTGCAGCACAGTCAACATAATTTAAATGTTTCCAGCAAGATTTTGTAAAAGCCCACTCTAAAACATGTTTTTAAAACTTTTTAACTGAGCTCAGCACCACTGTGGTAAAAGAGTTCATGGAAAGCTTGTGCAAATTACCATGCATCTTGCATGTACAGTACAACACAATTAGCAATTATCACAACTGCAAGGCAATCTGCATAATTTTTATGCACACCTTGGGAAGAAAAGCATATTGGCCAACAGATCCATCAGATACCAGTCAAAAATATGAAAACCAAAACAATGCAATGTATGACAGTGGAACTGTACACTTTCTTTAAAAACCTTTCGTGGTCTCTCTCGAAATTGAGCTGAAACGGTCGATTGCAAGGATTGAGCAAAGTATTAAACCGCCGAGCTGAGTGCTTCTCGCCCGATCGGCAAACTTGTCTGGCCCGTGCAACAGAAATTTCATCGCCGCGAAGAGTTTCAGGAGCGGCCCACTGCCCGTACGTAAACCAGAGAAAAAAGCCCAAACCAAACAACAATGATCCTAACCAGAGAAAGAGACCGAGTTACATGCTGTTCTTCGCGTGAAGTTTACGATGCCCTCGGCCGGTCTTCATCGTGATTTTTCTAGTTCCTTACAAGTGATTGTTGCTTGAGTTCAATTTTAATTTGTGGATTCCGGGTTTTGTGGGTCCCTTGCCACCAAAATGTTCCTCTTGGGATAAATCTGTCCAACGAACGAGACAAATGGAACCACTAAAAATATGGTCGACAGCAGATTGACGGCTTACTTGTTGGTATAAGAAGTCACGAAAGGAGTGCGATATATAAGCTGATCGCCGATTGGGCAGAAAAAAATTCCTTGCCAGAAAATTTCCGCCCAATCACGAAGCTGGATTTCAATAGCTTCTGGAACGAGTCCGATAAAGAAATGTTCCCAGGGGCTCTCCCGACTGTCTTGTAAACTTTCGCTCGTCCCGAATCTTTGTCCCGTCCCGGCTATCTGCCCCTGGGTCTCCGAGGATGAGGTGCCCATTAACCTGCCTTGAGCCTGCGATCCGATCGAAAAGCAGTACCTGGTCAGCGGTCAACTTAAAAATGATTTCAATAAGATCTCATCTTGAGCCCGCGATATGGTGACGTGACACTGGTCAGCGGATACCTTGATTTTACAGGTGTCAATTGACCATAACATGGTTGTCCAGGATCAAAGATGGCCAGCTGGAGCATGGCTGGAGCATGGCCGCCATGTAGGATTAATTAACAATATGGAGTTTAAGAAACGAGGACGGCAACGGCAACGAGAACGTCACAAAACAATGGGTTTAATGAGCAAAAGCAGTAGCTTTGCACGTGCGTTTTACATTTTGGTACATTTCTTTGCCGTCCTCTGCAAAACAACAACGTGAAATGACCAAATTTTAAGTTTTGGCGAGAACGTGAGCACATAACGCAAATTTGTCTTTCTTTTTCTTTACTTCAACGCCGGTCATAGATTATTAGTTCCTGGATAGTTCGCCGACATTTTACAAGTTAAACAAATTGGAAGAATCGAGAAAGTGCTACAATAACGAGAAGATATATTTTGAAATGACGTTTTCGTTGCCGTCGCGTCCTCGTTTCTTAAACTCCCTAATTATTCTACTCGGGCTTGCTGGATATGAAGTGATAAATAACCAACGAGGCGCGTAGCGCCGAGTTGGTTATAATCATTTCATATCCAGCAAGCCCGAGTAGAATGATTGTTTTATCAAAAACTCTACGACGCATAATTGAGAATCTGAACAAAAAAAGTTGAAGAAAGGAACTCGGAGAAAGATAAAACCGAAAAAAGGAAACATTTGTCCATCACGTGACTAATCAAACAGGGCGCGAAAACCTTTCGGAGTGTTGCAACGTTTCCTAGCAAAGTTGGATGAATTCAATGAAACAGTGTCCGAGAATAACGTTGAAGCTTCAGTTTAGGGTCCTTTTTGGAAAAAGTGCAGAGTTTGGTAAAAAATATTCAATCATTGCTGAAAGAGAGTGGAACGGCTTTCACGTAGATGTACGAGCCGAAGGAAGCGAATTTGTATCCATCAAAACAACAGCACCATGGGCGAATTTCATCAAAATGAAGACAAAATTTCAATTTATTTTGATAGACTGGATCATTGTCTCATCAGACCTGGTCGGAAACAAGATATATGAGGGATAAGCAAGACAAATGTCCAGGTTATGCTTCAAGAAATGGCTTATAGAAATTTGTCTCGATGCGTGGAACAAAACTGGAACCGCAGCCGAACAGAATAACAAAAACAACAAGCTCAAAAACTCTTTCGCTATCTCCGTAAATATAAAAGTGCGTTTTGCTATTAGCTAAACAATAACAGCCCGAAAAATTTTCTTAGCACTGCAAGAATTTTTTAACACGATCGCAGCACTGTTTCTTGTCGTTCTAAAACACTCCGCAATGAAAAGTTGAATTCCATTTGTACTTCGGTTTCAGTATCGAAATTTCTACTCGTTAAGTTCAAGTTCAAGTTCAAGTTCAAGTTTATTTCAATTCTTTTACAAGTCGATAATTCTTGGTGGACTGGGCCGCAAATAGCTTTACAGCTAATCGAGGCGGACCAGTCCTTAAATATTACTATTATAAATATTAATATTATTATTAATATTATTACTGATTCGTCTTACAATTACATTAAACAGAATCAAAAACGCTTAACAACATGGAAATATTACTGTCTAGGTAGAATCTAAAGGGGAAAGCTAGAGACTAAAACTTGACTCCAGTCGGAAATTTAATTTTTCATCATGTTAATTAAGGTATCTATCTCGACATATGAGTTTTCAGATTCTAGTATTTAAATTAGTTTTGTTCTTATAGTTTTTTTAAAAGAGTTTTTGGGTAAGTTTTTTATTCTAGTTGGTCTCCCATTCCAGATTTTAACACCAACACGTGAAAAGGCCTTACTTTGAACATTAAGTGCGGATTGTTTAGTAAAAAGATGCTCAGATGTTGATGAGCGTGTGCTGTAAGAATGAATACTGGCAATTTTAGAGAATAAATTTGAAATATTAGTCGGTGCAGAATTAGTATCGATATTGTACATTAAATTAGCAGTTTTCTCATAATATTGGAATTGGAGCGGAAGAAGTTTTCCTTTCAAGAAGAGGGGTATTAATTGCATGCTCCCTTGGTTGAGCAAAGTGAATAAGACGGAGTGCACGTTTTTGAAGGACAAGGACTTTATTTAACAAGGTCCTAGATGCATTTCCCCAAGAAGTTAGTCCATACGTTATATAAGGAGCAATGAGAGTCTTATAAATATCAAGTAGGGCTCGATTAGGAACAATATGTCTTCATTTCGCAATTAAACCAATTAAGTTAATTAATGGAGTTAATTAAGTTAATTCCGCTACGAGTTAATTCCGCTACGAGACGACTGCTTGCTGAAGCTTTCGTTGACCATATAAGGTAGTGCAGGTATATGAGCTGAGAGCCTGTGTTCGGCTAGCCAATGAAAATGCTGGAAATCTGATATCCGTAGTTCAGTTTTTAATAAGTAATGGTAATTCTTGGTTTTCAGTCACGCAAGTAAAAAAATAAAATCATCTACCATTCGATAGATAAAAGTCAAGAAATTGGTATGTTGTAGAAGAGTAATAAGTCAACAACATGCCAAAGTCTCGGGGCTGTGCGATATTCCGTACTCGAGTTATTCGGCAAAATGTACCACTCAAAATTATAGAGTTTAGTATGGACACGCCATGTTAGTGTCCCTCTGAGGGGCACAAATATGGCGGCCGAAAACGTGTTAAGACATCTGGAATTTACTTTGGCTATCTCAAAGGCATTCTTCTCTCTTTTGAACTTGCAAACATTTACAAAGACGCTTCTACTGTCATGTTGGCTTTTCAAACCTGAATCGATGTTTTCGTGTACGTGACATGCCGGTGAGCAGAAATGTTTATGTCACGCACTGTGAAAAATCCTAAAATTCAAACTGCTCTATTTTCAAACAAAGCAAGCTACAGAACCGAAAACATGCAAGCAGATACATTTCTAAAATGTCTTTTACGTGATGAACCTAAAAATAGAGAAGTCTGTTTAATTTTGAATTTTAGTTTTTTATGACGTCATGTGAAAACCACGAATAGGACTGAGTGGAGTCCAATTCGGTCTGTAATCATACGAGTGATAACAAAATCGGACGACCGCGCAGGGGGAGTCCGATTTGTTTATCACGAGTATGATTATAGACCGAATTGGGCGACACGAAGTCTTATTACCAATTAATCATAAAAATTACAATTTCCGAGAAAAGAGGAAGAGCCAAGTTATAAAAGGGAGGGAAATTTTGCATTAAAAGACTGACAAAGAAAGCGTAAATTGTTTAATGTCGCTCTGATATTGACTACGATCAAAATTTATGGTGATTGTAACCAAGGTTGTGATTGGTTGATTTAAACTATAACTTTGAGTGTGATCGGTTGATTTGAAATACTACTTTGAATGTGATTGGCTTATTGAACTGTCCGATAACAAACTGTCCAATAACAAACTGTCCAATAACAAACTGTCCGATAACAACTTGGCACGTGAATCACAATCAAGGAAATTGTAATTTTATGATTTATATGGGTTATTGGCCAAGGGTGAGGTCAAGATGGCGGGATATTGGCCAAGTTCTATTTTATGCGTGTTTATGGACCGAAACGAAGTCGAGGTCCATAAATACGCAAAAAAAAAACCAGGCCAATATCCCGCCATCTTTACCGAACAAGCTTGGTCAATAAAGGAGTTATTATTTATAGCGATATTAAGGCTTAGCCTATTGGTTATAAGCCAGCGCTGAAGATTCTCAAGATCAGTCATTGTACTGGCAGCAAAGGTTATATTAGTATCATCGGCGCAAATTCTCGGAGAGGCCGAAGTAACGCAATTGGGGAGATCATTAATAGCGGAGCTTCGGCCAAGCGGAGCACCATGGTTAAGAAAATATGGTAACCCATCTATTCGAGAAAATTTGGTTTTGGTCACCGTACGTACGTCGTGCGTCGTACGTACGTCCGCCCGTACGTCCGCCATTCCATGTATACGATGTGAAATGTCCCATTAATTGTGTGTTGTAACCCGCGTTTTGTGTACATCTTTTGCTATTGGACGTCAATGTTATGGCCAATTGACACCTGTCAAAACAAGGTATCCGCTGACCAGTGGTACGTGACCATATCGCGGGCTCAAGTGGGCGCTTTTGGAATAGACTGATTCATTAGATCAACCAAAAGCCCCGAGACATGAAGACGGCAAATAATATCTTTTAAATCACAAATGTTTGTTTTTGTTGCTAAGGGGTGTCTCTCGTAATCTATTGTTAGTTTTTCCGCTTTAACCGCTATTTAAGTTGTATTTCTTTTTATTATTTTTATAGTCCGTGGGAAATATGTAAAAGTTATAGACAACACAGGACACGACCACAAAAAAAGATATGACGAGTATGCGGCGAAAGCAGACACCGGAAACTCATGTAAACACGTTCAGAAATAATTTTTCAATAAGTTTCAAGAATATTTCGATCCTCGACTAGTTACCCTCGACCCTCGACCATTTACCCTCGACCCTCGACTAGTTACCCTCGACTAGTTACCCTCGACCCTCGACCCTCGATCCTCGACCCTCGACCAAAAGGCAAACTCGTAAAAAATAATAATCGTGGAGCTCCGCTTTTAGGCTTGGCTAAATCTATATATTATAGACTAAGAATAGGAGTGGACCAAGATTGCTACCTTGTGGGACGCCACAAGAAACTGGGGCAGTATTTGATAAATGGCCATTTGTGCTGCATTTTTGGCTTCGGTCACAAAGATATGATTCAAACCATTTGAGACTGCTCGTGTCAACGCCATATATCCGAAGCTTCCGTATAAGGATACTATGGTCGAAGAAGCTAAATCACTGGGCTTGTTTATTGACGAACACCTTTCATGGACAAAACATATAGAAGAAATTAGTAAGAAGATATCCTCAGCCACAGGCGCCCTTAAACGAATAAGACCATTCATCTCCGAAAGTACTGCTCTTCAAATCTACCAAGCGTTGATTTTCAGGGTCATTACCAGGTCCAGTTATGACACTAGTGCCAGACTCCTCCTAAATAGGCTGAATTGGGACAGTCTCTCCAGACGAAGGAAAAAACTTAAGGCGATGTTAATGTTTAAAATAATTAAAGGGCTTTCCTCAGCGTACCTGCAGGATTTATTTAGCATCCGTAGTACACCGTATAACTTAAGAGATTCTGAGATTAAACTAAACCTGCCCAAGCCGCGTACGAACTATTGTAAGCGTGCCTTGGGCTACAGCGTAGCGCTACTATGGAATAGCCTACCCGTAAATTAAGAAAATTCAGACTCTCTTGGATATTTTAATAGGGAACTTGACAAAATTTACAACAATTGTCAGTCGGGCTCTCACACGGCAATGTTGTAAAACAGTGTTGTTTTAATTAATATTTTTATTAATGTAATATATACTGAAGATTTTACCGTGTATAAACAAATAAAGTATGTATGTATGTATTTATATGACTCAAAGGACGCTATTAAAAGACAATAAAACGCGGACGAACGGGCCATCCCGAGCGATTCGAATTGATTCATCTTGACCACTGAAAGGGTCAGTCATAAAATATAATTCAGTATAACACATCAATTTTGATACACGTCTGATCGATCACTATATTTTTCTTCTTTTTCTGCATAAACGTACTTTAGGAAACCAAGATAGCTCTTTCTAGGCTCTCAGATGGCTGAGGCGAGAGAGCTAGGGCTCACGCTCGTTGTTTTAATAGCTTGCTCGCCCCAACTAAGGAAGGGCCTGGAACAGGTTACCGCTGAGTTGGAACCAGTCTTGGGATTAGATTTGTGTATTGGAGTGAACCTGTAACATTCCATTTGTTTATCTTACTAGGTCGATGGGGAGGAGTATGGAAGGCTCAAAGAGGTTATACTTTCACGGCTACAAACAACGAGCAAACAAAAGTTGAACTTATCAAGACGTTTGATAACTGGGATTATGCTGACGACGGCATCGAGAAACGAATGCCATGGATTGCCGATGCCAAATTAACTACTTCAGAAAACGCCAGCAGTAATTGGTGGGGAACGATAACAGGTGAGTATATTAACCCTATAGGACTGTACAAACACAACATTGTTGCCAAACAATATCCAACTACTTTGCCCACCTTTTTGGGCATTGTTTACAGTTGTTGGCAACTGTTGCCAGATGTTTATGAGCGAAATTTGAAACGCTTCAAACTGAACTAAGCTAAGGCTTCCCAGCAATCATTTTGTCTTGTGATCGATGAAGCGTTTCACAGCAATATTGGAGACGTTTGAAAAGGATGCGTAACAATGTTAGACACGCGTTATCCAAAATGGTGGACAGTGCAAGCATCGGCTAAAGCAGGTTTGCAGCTAGCTTTTTGTCCCAAAATCCATTGCACTGCGGTAAATAATAGACTTTGATGAGACTTGCTGTCACAAGCACTTCCCAACAACTGCCAACCATGTTAAGTATTGTGTTTTGGAACGTTTGCACACGGCCATGCTAATTAATTATCGGTTAAGCTAACCTTCGACCACAAACCCACCATTATAAGCCAGTTTGTCTGTTAACTCCTTGAATCCTGCGTTACTGCAATTTTTTAGTAAATTTTTGGTGATAGTCAGTCGGGAGCCCTAATCTTCTCCATGTAAGGAGTTGTGATGAAAATAACTGCAGTCTTGTGACGCTGTGGAATATTCCCATTTCTATTCGCCAAAAACCCACAAAACAATTATTTAAAAGAGCTCTCTTTCGGTATTATTTTGCTCAGTATTAATTTCTACCACGCGCCTATGTAAAACTTCTTTTCCTTTTGTTTCTCATCTCCTCTATTTATAGTAAGATTTCCTCTTTTTGTCTTAACAAATTATGTATTTTAATTTAAAAGGGCATATAATTAGTCTACTATGTTATGCCCTTCTCCACTCCTTCTCCTTTCCTAGTCTCTGTAAGAAATCTTATTCAATATGATAATGTGGAGCAAATAAAGAAAATGACAAAATAAATGAAATGAAACTGTGGGCTCGAAATAAGGTGTGACGTCACGCACACTAGCGGCCGTTGCTCGTTTACTGAGTCAACAAACTTGATTGTGGTAAATTTACCGTTTTATAAGTGTTTTTCGAGCCATTTTCCTCCACAAAGGCCCCCAGGCTGGCATCATTAAGCTGGAATGTGGGTAAAAGCAAGCCTTTGAAGGAAACCAGAGGTGAGAGGCGGTTTCTTGCTGAATGAGACGCCAAATGTGCTTCGTAGCCAATATGGCGGTGGATGGCCGAAGCTGTCTCTCTGCTAACTTTGTGGGAGGATTTCAGGACCTACCAAGGCAATTTGGGCTAGTTTTGACTGGTAAAAAGTTCAATCGACGTCATATTTTCCTGGTAGTTCTGGGTGGCCCGACACTTTGAAATAGGAAATGGAAATCAAATCTTTGAAATAGGAAATGGAAGGGTTCTATGTTCGTGGAATAGCTGACTTTCCCAGAATTCTTTTGGGGCGTGAACAAGGCAACTTGAGATATTCGAGATTGGCTCCAATAAAATGGCTAAAGCGTGGCCCGCGGAAAAGTGAGAGAAAAATTTCCATCCAGATGCTAAGGTCTGTCTGTCCTTAAGGTTTGCTGTAAATGTAGAATTTTGATTTTGGGGCATTGTTTTTATTAAAAAGTTGACCACAAAAATGTGCAGTTTTTAGTGCTGTTGTTTGGTCAAGAGACTGGCATTTTGGGGTTTGTTGCCAAACAAACGGTGCTATGCAGCAAAAGTCGGGTATTGTAGTCGGTATGTTTGACTGTAATAGTTGCAAAAAACACCAGTTGGTGCTATTCATACATTATGATGACGTTCTAGCAAAATTAAACTAGAAAAAATCATAAAGCGGTATTTTCCACGCATATGTGCGCAAAGGGTTAAACTGCAGTAATCTACAACCTTGTTTGTGGCTCAGATACTAACCATCCTGTACACGATTTTAGCTAACTACGAAAGTTATCATCCCGCACCATGGATAAATGGTCACCTTAAGGAAAGGGAGCCATCTTATATCTGGTACTGGATGAGAGAAGGACCTTATGCAATCCCAAGATCCTGTAAGGAAGTAAACTTTAGAGGATTTCTCACAAATCCAGTATCAGGTTAGTCCAAAATGATTACTATATAGAAACCCTAACCTGTATGTTCCAGTTTCATCTATCTCAAACAGGTCACACTGTAAAAAAAAAAAAGCTAATTTGGAGATAACTTCACCAAAATCTCGCCTTCCAATTCCAACCCGTTTATACCGTTTTTTGGAAATGAGAAACGGTTCCCATTTTACAATGCAACATTTTGTTTCACTTTGTTTTATGCGTCATTTTTCTTTCGGTAATTTTTTCTACTCTTTTACGATTACACTAGACTGCTAAATAAGTTAAACACGAAAATTTGGCGGTAGCCTCGCAGCTCCTATAAGCTCTAAATTTCAGTGGCGGGGATAGTGTCGCAGCCCTATTGT
>JAEMWC010000199.1:95000-112500 GCA_016490735.1 Pachyseris speciosa | reverse complement strand
AACTTGGCAGAATTGCTGAGAAATTCCCGGCCTCATGTCGAGGACTCTGGCTACATGGGTTACAAAAGATTCATTAAGAACACTGTAATGATGTATATTTTGACGTCCGTGAGACATCTGTAGAGTTATCGCTTTCTTGTGCATGGTTTTCCGCGTTTTCTATCAGCACAAAGGAACATAATTGGGTAGCCACGAACCGATTAAAAGACTTAGTTCTAACCGTAGTTGTAGCTTCATGGTACGCAATCCAAGCTTTCATGTAAGCCCGACAAAATACATTATCGCTCAAGTGGATCCATGGTCGGAGAATAACCCCACCTGTTGCGTTAAACAGTTGAGCATGCGCGGAAAATGCATTGGGATAGAGAGAATGGAAAGCAAAATCACCGAAAAAATAAGGCTACATGAATGCAGTTCTCTTTGTTTACTTTTTCAGGAATGAATACCACCCAGCATTGAACAGCGACTACTCCATCCTCGATTTAGCAGACACCATAAAGAACCTCAGCAATAATGGCTCGTTCCAGTACATGATGGACGCCAATTCGCGGCGTCACTGGGGCGGTATCTTTCAGGCTCCTAGCTCGTATAGGTTTGTTTTGGGAGCAATTAGTTCATTATGGCACATAAATTAGTTTTTCTGCAGGCATACCCGGTGTATTTTTAGAGGCCCTCATTCGGAGTTACCGAAAACAGTGGCAGCTAGCTAGAGGATTCTACTGCGACATTTTGTCAATTTTGTTGTTTTTTTGGAGGAGTGTAGTGTATTGTGGATAACTATTGATCCTCTGAAGAGCGGAATCATCCAACAGGAAGGCATCATCCCTTCTGCAATCAAGATATGACACAGTATATTATTTCTTTTGTTCCACGCTTGCAACATTAGGAGACGTCTGTACGCTCTTTTCAGTTACAAATCAAAAGGGTAAACCTTTAAACGAGTAAATTAAATGGAGATTTCGTTTACTCTTGTTTGGGTAGAAAAAGACCATTCTTAGAGGCACTATTTTTCTATCATGACAAGACTTGAGCTAAGATGTTTCTCCAAGGATCGGAGCTCATGCCGCATTAGAGGAAGAAGCGTGTCTCTTTACACAAAATACTGTTCTATTGTCGCGCTTGATCATTACGTTCATATTGAATTTCGGATTACCGGCAAGGTTCACCACTAACACTAATGTATAAGGAGGGAATGCAGGGTCGTTAGCATTATAAGAAATCCAGCATGTCCAGCTCTCACCACTTGTATCACTGCGTTCCTTTCTTCAGTTTCATGGCAACAAATGGCAAGCAAACAGATGTGAAACTGATACGGAAGTTTAACAACTGGGAATACTCATGGTGTAAGTCCCTTAACAAAAGAATGCCCTGGCTTGCTGACTACAGCGGATTTCATAACAAGGCTCTTCTGACCACGTCCAGCCGCCCAACCTACTTCCCATCGGGGTCAATTATCTGGGGAGGCACAGACCGGCATCCCGCTGATTGGATCTGGGACGGTGGTATGAGAAATCCTGGTGTCATCTGGTATTGGGTGAATGAGGACGATTGTGATCCAGATAGACAAGCAGGTAAGGAATTGCTGTCAATTTTCTTAATCTCTTTGCAAGGTCAAATTTTAATTGCAATACACAGTACAGTATCTCATTTGTAGTAAAAGGCAAACACGGTAGCAAAGCTTGCACTACGTCATAGCTTGTATTCATTCACGCTCGTTCACACTGTTACGTAACAAGACACCAAGTTTTTAACTCAAGTTGTGAGTAGAGTAATACTCCTATGTAAGATTGAGCTCTGATCTAGATGAACAGTTCCATTCATTAATGGCACCTTCCTGGGGTTAAATAAAACTTAGCTTGATCTAAAAAGTCTCTCACGGGTTTTTAGAGAACTAAGAACAGTAAAAGTGCGGCAATCCACGGCTATACCGATTTGCGACTTCTGAAATTTAGTCACCGGTGAGCCACTTTTCAACAGTATTGTAAATCACGATAGAGTGCGAGAAAAAATAAAAGCACCTACCGAGGTGTTCTCGCGCTCTTTCAGTTATGCATGCTGTTTATGAAAAACAGAACTATAGAGTATTGGCTAAACATGATTAATCACGGCTTTTGGTTTTAGTGGATGGAGGATTGACTGAATGGGGTGAATGGGGACGATGTGACAAGCTGTGTGAGCATGGTAACCAAATGAGACAGAAAACGTGCACCAACCCCAAACCACGCTGCGGAGGAAAGCAGTGTGATTCCAGTGTAGCCACTGAGGAGGAGAGGCCTTGCATGTATTGTCCTGGTAAGTGCTGTATATTAATAGCTTTGAGGATCTGAGAGGGGCTGAGCTTGGTTCGCAAATGTACACCCCACTTCATGTTTACAACAAGTATCACACCAAGTGCCGCGCGCTGGAATGAAAAGAATGGAAAAGTCATAATGCGGCGCTCAGTGAAAATTTGAAAAAAATTGTTTTGAGCAGAATCCAGCTTCTTTTAAAAATAATCTCTAATGGTATGACCTGTTGGTTTATAAAAATGAGGACTTCATTAAAAAACAGCCGAGCGGACAAACAACGTCTTGACTCACACACTTGAGGCATTCTACAACTGATCAAGACTCGTCTGTCGATTACGCACAACAGCATTAAGCACAGTGACAATTTTTTTTTTCGTGCTTCGATAAACACTAGGCGACTTGAATTTATAGAGAGATGATCTGAACGAGTCACTACATTACGGTTAATTTTTGAAGTGCCGACCTTCCGATCATTCCCATGCGCACACCGACGGTCAATTCTTCCTTACGGTACACCGGTGGAAATTGATCGTGCGAGAGCAAATGTATACCCTCCCCACTCCTCCTAATGCAGCCAATTTGTCATGCCGACAATTTTTCCGATTAAAATAAGCTTTTCGCTAAGTTTCGGCGAAAGTCCCTCAGGGCTACTAATAACAATGGGGCTATTGTGTTACACTTAACGAAGGCATTTGATCCGGTATAATGGACCATTTCTTGATCGTATTTAGTTTCTTTCGTAATATAATCAACAACGTCTTCTGATTGTAAGGTTAGTAGCTTACGATACAATTAACAGTATTGTGAACTGTGAATGATATATGAAATGAATCATATATGAACTGCGGAAACGAAATCAAATTAAGAATGATCCTCGCAGTTGTGAACGCAATTATAATTATGCAATTGCGAAAAGAAGCCTGAAAAAAATTCAGGACTTCAACGGGGTTTGAACCGGTGACCTCGCGATTACCAGTGCGATGCTCAAACCAACTGAGCTATGAAGCCACTGACGTTGGGAGCAGGTCAATTGTGGGCTCATATGTTCCCGTGAAAGAACTGAGTGTGAATGATATATGAAATGAATCATATATGAACTGTGGAAATGAAATCAAATGAAGAATGATCCTCGCAGTTGTGAACGCAATTTATGCAATTGCGAAAAGAAGCCTGAAAAAATTCTTTTCGCAATTGCATAATTGCGTTCACAACTGCGAGGATCATTCTTCATTTGAGTATTGTGAACTATTACGATAAGGCTCTTAAAAATTAATTTAAAAAGTACTCACTGTACATTTAGGCGTTACCATTTTACTAACTATCAAAGGAAAGTTGACAGTATGTGCGTGCATTCTGCCTTTTCTAGAGACCGGAATACGCAGCTACGGTAATTATTGTGTAGTCCCTAACACTGGAAGCTGCTCCCCCCCGGATGGTGCTCATCTCATCTATACAAAGACCAGAGGTAGTGCATGCAATGAGACGGACATGATATTTGTCCTGGACTGGGACGGTGTTATTCACCACAAGTGCAGCAAGAAAGTTGTCTGCCCTGAAGGTAGAACAGAAGTTTCCTTTAATGATGTTTTAGGGCCTGGTATTTCAGTGGCGGCTAATACTTTGATGTCGCAGATAGGAAGTTTATCTCAAAGGTTATTTCTTCAGTGGTACTAGGCTAAAGGGAAGGTGCCATATAATGGGATTGCATTTTCAGGACTGACTATAATGTTGACTATTTTCAATAGAAGTTGTAAAAATGGATTGTCAGACTGTGTAAGACTCGAAAGACTGAAATGACTTTTCGCCTTGAAAACGACTTCCGAATTATCCCAGTAATGGTTGAACTGGAGAAGAGAAGACCAGCTCAGCTACAAGTAATTTACTTATTTGCAGAGAAGTGACCACGACTGGGCCTATAACTGGCCACAAGTTATAACACATAACCGGGCCACATAGCACCAACGACTACGATTGCGACTTCGACTGCGACGACGATGATTAGGATTAGGACTAGGACTAGGACTACGACTTTGACTACGACTACTACTAACACTGTCTAACGTAACTAAAATTTTAAAAACTCTAAATTAATACTCTAACGGTATAAACATCAGATGCTTCAATATAAAAGCAAAAACAATTCGAGTTGCCTTTCTAGCTTTAAGAAAATTAAAAATTATGTTCTCAACTTAAAAATACCAATTCGCCCATCAGTCTAAATAAGGTTAAACACCACACAAACAGTTTTAAAATACCTTAAAAAAAAAAACAGGATGTAATACCTTTTAAAAGTTCCTAATCCTTAAAGGATATTGTCATATTTTGTATAGGTGATGACCCAACTCGTGGCAAGAAACTGATGTTGAAGGACACATGCGACTTAAGCATTTCGAAGCATATAAGGTACAATTATACACTAGTATAACCCAATGCTTTCAAATGGTATACCATGGAATGTCCCACGAGTCGCTTGTATTTTCTTGGTACCGATACACGCGAACCTTTGGGCGACCGTGAGGAGACCTTTTGACCGACAGCAGGGAAAATGAATAGCTTAGCTTTAGGATCCAGATGAACTATTGGATAGCAAATGTTTGGAAAAAAAAAACACAAAACATTCTTCAGTACAATCTACTTTCAGACGAAAGCGTAGAAGAATTCGCCGCTGGCCCAAAACAAAACATTGCAAGATAGCAAAGGAGGACGCAAATGTTTTCTTCAAAGCTTCTTGGAGAAGGTGGAGAAATCATACATGTGACAAATTAAACATACCTTGTAGAAAGGTAGACAAATTGCAAAGCAATGCTGACTGAAATGTCTATAGAAAAGACATGAAATGAGTGCAAACTTGACAGTCAAGATCAATCAACAATCATTTGGAACTCGGAGCTTCATTACAGCACCATTTAACAAATTCAAACTCGTCATTAAACAAATCCCTAGAATCTGATGATTACTCCCAATCAGGTTTTCAATATTAATGTCATCAGAAACAATCCTTTACAAGATATATAATCATCTGTACGAAAATGCCTCACCAAATTATGAATTCCTAATTTGTTTCAATGAACTAATTTAAACACCCAAAATTCAGAACTACTTCTGCAGCGTGGTAAATAACACTTCTGAAAGTGGTCTCAGAAGCCAATACTTTACACGATCACACAAAATTTTAGCATAGAGAAATTCTAATAATAGCCATGGCCTCCTAAAAGGCCAGTGAAAATTCTGCACAAATCTAGTTCACTTAATTCTTTTTCATTTGTGATTTTATGAATGACACTCGATAACCTCGTACGCGAAGTGCCACGCTTCTGCATGGTGTACAATATCAGCGTGTGGCGCTAATGATGCTTGCTTAATTGTATCAGCGAAATTGGGACAATTAGATACTAATACCGCTATCGCTACTGCTACTGCTTACTGCTACTGCTTACTGCTACTGCTACGATTACGACTACGACTACGATTACGACTACTGCTACTACTACTGGTACTGCTACCACCGCTACCACTACCACCACCACCACTACCACTACCACTACCATTACTACTACTACTACTACTACTACTACTACTACTACTACTACTACTACTACTACTACTACTACTACTACTACTACTACTGCTGCTGCTGCTGATACAGCTACTACGGCTACTACTACGACTAGTACGACCATACAACTATGACTAACTGCGACTGCTAGTACAGCGACCACGACTACCGCTGCCATTACCACTTCCACCACCACCACTAACACCGCTTCTGCTGCTGCTGCTGCCGCTGCTGCTGCTGCTGCTACTACTACTACTACTACTACTACGACGTTATATTATTAGTATTAGTATTATTGTTATGACAGTGAGAACGTATGGATGCCATATGGATATAATATATAATATATAATATATAATAAATAAACAAAAATTACTAAAAAAGTCTCTGTTCACTCTTCTGCTATCCTCAAGACATCACTTTCAGTGTGCGGGTAATGTTCAGGGTGTGCGAGATGACGGCTCTCTGTATCCGGAGTAGAATCTCTCCTCCTCGAGCCCCGAACATTTCCCTCATAGCCTCGTCTACCTCGCTGGACCACCCTCCTAGGACATCAATGATGATGTTGTGTTGCCGAATGTCATATCCTGGGAACTGCTGCTTGAGTTCCTAGCGGAGGGGTCCATACTTGGTGGTCTTCTCTTCTTGTTTCTTTATTATTATTTGTTATTATTATTATTGAAATGCATATAACATCAAACGGAAACTCGGAAAAAAAATCCGAGTTCCAGATGGGATTTGAACCCACGACCCTCCGCGATCTAGACGGACGCTCTAACCACTGAGCTACTGGAGACTCTATGGTGAGCAAGGGTGAAATGTGGGCTTTTGACTGGAACCGCATCACGCAGTCACACAGCCAAATGATGACTAGCACATATGACTCATAACTACATCACGTAGTCACATTAAGGCATATCATGGCGCATATGATGTAGTTATGAGTCATATGTGCTAGTCATCATTTGGCTGTGTGACCGCGTGATGCGGTTCCAGTCAAAAGCCCACATTTCACCCTTGCTCACCATAGAGTCTCCAGTAGCTCAGTGGTTAGAGCGTCCGTCTAGATCGCGGAGGGTCGTGGGTTCAAATCCCATCTGGAACTCGGATTTTTTTCCGAGTTTCCATTTGATGTTATATGCATTTCTATCATGTTGTATTTCTTAATTCACTCACTTTGGAGGTATTATTATTATTATTATTATTATTATTATTATTATTATTATTATTCTTGCTTGTCATTTGTTGTTAGTTATTATATTCATTCAATGATATATCTCTCCCTTGATCTAGGTTGAAAGCCTATAGCACACTGAAGAATCTAAAAAACAACTTATGTGTGCATCCACACGGCGGAAGGCCAAGTGA
The DNA here is from genome assembly GCA_016490735.1 of Pachyseris speciosa. Lineage (NCBI taxonomy): Eukaryota > Metazoa > Cnidaria > Anthozoa > Scleractinia > Pachyseridae > Pachyseris > Pachyseris speciosa. The sequence goes on along the minus strand of JAEMWC010000199.1, from coordinate 105,288 downwards.
GGGAACGAACCTGGTTTATTGGGCTAGTTGTCACAGTGAGAGGTTGAAACTGGACTTCTTTGATCTCGGTAAGACTGTTATTTTTGGTACTTACTGATTCTATATGGTGACCCCAGGACGTGAAACACCATGGTGTATAAGACCAGCCTCCTTTCCAAGTGTAACGCTCTTATGAGGCGAACCAAGTTTTACGTTGGAGAGTTGAGGCCGAGGAAACGTCACAGTCGATGACCCACCAAAGGCCAAAGGAAGTGTGGAAGGCGGGCTGGTACAGTTGTTTAAAATTTACCAAAATGAAATCAGGGTTGAAGCAGTAATTTATGGTAAGGATATGTTGTTTGCAAAGTTTGAATGGCATGTGAGACGACTATGCTTCTTTGTTTTGAGATGATTCCCGCTGGCAAATATTAGCCCATAATCCGCCGATTAAAACTTGTTACTGTTTACAACGCTTTACACTTCAGAGACAGTCGAAAACAAGTTTTGGTATTAAGGAATTGGTACCGGTTACAGGCGCGGATCCAGGGGAGGTGAAATGGGTGAATTTTCACCCCCCCCCCCCCCCCCCCTTTTTCTGAGCCCTCTTCTTTCTTTTTTTCTTATCCCTCAAACACCTCAACCAAGCTTTGGTTCTATTACATTATTACAAAAATTCACCCCCCATTTCAAAATCCTGGATCCGCGCCTGGGTTAAAAGAAAACTAAGCACCATATTTTATGGACATTTGTTGCTATTGTAAGGCCATATTGCTATTTTAGGTATCGAAATATTTAACACAGCGATTCTTTTACGCTTTAAATAACTGGACTTTTATTTCAAGAACTCGCATTGTTTCGGAAATATTGGCCTCTTAGTCAAGACCATGACCAGCAGTACTAGTGATTGAATAAGTAAAATCCTTTGAAACAACAACGCACACTCATCCCTCTCTTGTTATGTACACTGAAGCAATATACATGTGCACGTAACACACTCTCGAAGATTCCCAACAATACGGAATTGCAAAGTAAACTTGAAAATTGAACTCTGCTCCCTGACTCCATTGGGCTGATTGTGAGCTAATTTCTTGGGGGTTTCGTTTGTTTTTTTTTTCTAAATATAGATATCTATTTACTTATTTTGACTAGCATGCGAGCAGTCTCTTTCCTCTGCTAGTTCTGGGTGTATTGCGCGGCGAGCCCGAACCCGTGACCCGAACCCGTGACCTCGCGATTACCGGTGCGATGCTCTAACCAACTGAGCTATGAAGCCACTGACGTTGGGAGCAGGTCAATTGTGGGTTCATATGTTTCATATATCATTCACACTCATTTCTTTCACGGGAACATATGAACCCACAATTGACCTGCTCCCAACGTCAGTGGCTTCATAGCTCAGTTGGTTAGAGCATCGCACCGGTAATCGCGAGGTCACGGGTTCAAACCCCGTTGAAGTCCTGAACTTTTTCCAGGCTTCTTTTCGCAATTGCATAAATTGCGTTCACAACTGCGAGGATCATTCTTCATTTGATTTCATTTCCGCAGTTCATATATGATTCATTTCATATATCATTCACACTCATTTCTTTCACGGGAACATATGAACCCACAATTGACCTGCTCCCAACGTCAGTGGCTTCATAGCTCAGTTGGTTAGAGCATCGCACCGGTAATCGCGAGGTCACGGGTTCAAACCCCGTTGAAGTCCTGAATTTTTTTCAGGCTTCTTTTCGCAATTGCATAAATTGCGTTCACAACTGCGAGGATCATTCTTCATTTGATTTCATTTCCGCAGTTCATATATGATTCATTTCATATATCATTCACACTCATTTCTTTCACGGGAACATATGAACCCACAATTGACCTGCTGCCAACGTCAGTGGCTTCATAGCTCAGTTGGTTAGAGCATCGCACCGGTAATCGCGAGGTCACGGGTTCAAACCCCGTTGAAGTCCTGAATTTTTTTCAGGCTTCTTTTCGCAATTGCATAAATTGCGTTCACAACTGCGAGGATCATTCTTCATTTGATTTCATTTCCGCAGTTCATATATGATTCATTTCATATATCATTCACACTCATTTCTTTCACGGGAACATATGAACCCACAATTGACCTGCTGCCAACGTCAGTGGCTTCATAGCTCAGTTGGTTAGAGCATCGCACCGGTAATCGCGAGGTCACGGGTTCAAACCCCGTTGAAGTCCTGAATTATTTTTTTCTGGCTTCTTTTCGCAATTGCATAAATTGCGTTCACAACTGCGAGGATCATTCTTCATTTGATTTCATTTCCGCAGTTCATATATGATTCATTTCATATATCATTCACACTCATTTCTTTCACGGGAACATCTGAACCCACAATTGACCTGCTCCCAACGTCAGTGGCTTCATAGCTCAGTTGGTTAGAGCATCGCACCGGTAATCGCGAGGTCACGGGTTCAAACCCCGTTGAAGTCCTGAATTTTTTTCAGGCTTCTTTTCGCAATTGCATAAATTGCGTTCACAACTGCGAGGATCATTCTTCATTTGATTTCATTTCCGCAGTTCATATATGATTGATTTCATATATCATTCACACTTGTAGTATTCGTATTTAATTTTTACTTTGTATTTGGAATGTTCTTTTAGTGTCCACAATTAGCTTATATGTAGCTAAATATTCTGACACTTGAAGTTCATTCATCCAAGAGGGTCTCAATGGGGGTCCCTTTGACGGTTGACGGTAAAAAATAAGCCGTTTTGACGGTTGATGGTTAAAATTGGCTTGCTCATTTGACGGTTGACGGCAAAAATATTGCGTTTTTGACCGTTGACGGTTAAACGTTTAGCCATTTGACGGTTGACGGTTAACCTCATTGAAGCATTTTTGACGGTTGACAGTTAAATTTTGCTCATTTGACTGTTGACGGGTAATCCAATTGAGACCCTTATTCAAGGAAGAAGGAAACTGCGGAGGGTCTTTTGATGTTTCGATTTACTGACGTTGACACCTATTCCGGCGTCGGGTGAATCACAGGTGGCCGAAGCTCTCGCTGTCTGAAGATGATCTTGCGTAATAGCAGAATCGGAATATTTACGATTGGTCTTAGGAAGTAAAAATACTGTCGAGTTCCTGAAAATAGTGTAGTCAAGAGCACGTTATACTATAAATGATTTATTCATGTATTCTTTTTACCTTTTTCTGCCACTTTTCGGCATGCGGTTAAGTGGTGTAAGTTCAGTATAAAAGTTAAGCTATGCGTTGCGTAAATTAATATTTGGCTCCGGAGTTGTCATACGCGTCGTGTAATTGTCGTATTTGATTCCTTTATTTTGTACTTCTGTTTCGTTGTTTTTACCTTCTGTTATTTCCTTTACTCATATTCGCGTATGTACCGTTTTCTTTGCTGTTAACCCGGCGATAAATTAAAATCGCATTCAACCTGTACGAAGTTGAAGTTCGCTACAAATAGCTAAACTTACTTCCACGCGGTATTGCCGGCTTGTTGTCTGTTCGCTTACATTCACGGCCGATTCGAGGCCTTACTAGCGAATTATCTCTTTCTGAGTTTTCCACTCGAAAGAGAAGGACAAGGCTTTACAGTCCAGTTAGCACGTGTTGTTGTATGTACAGGGATTTCTTTTTGAATTAGTGTTAGTTGTAGTGTAGTTGATTTTATGTCTTAGAGCTATGGGGCTTTCTTGTGATATTGAATTAAAAAAGAACACTCCCTCTCAGACGCCGCACTTCAGCCGAGCCGAATCGAATTCAACGACAGGCCGACCTAAATTAATTAATTCTGCCTGAATTGATTTAGACGCGGAACTTTATTCGGCCGAAACACGAAGTACACATGTCATCTTCGTTGAGTTTGGCCCGCCAAGCCGCCATTTTTTCTTCTGCAACACTCCACTGTGCATGCTCCCATGTAAAAACGGCATGAAAAATACATTAAAATGATTTATGCATTTGATTCGGTTCATGTGAAGTACGGCATCTGAATCAAAGCCGGTCTACAGCCGTTCTTCAGCCGTTCTTCCCGGCTGAGCCAGGCGGGATTAATTGCTCAGCCGATCTAAATTAAATCAGCCGTTCCGAATTGATTCAGACGCCATACTTAACATGAACTTAATTCGTTGAATTCGATTCGGCTCGGCTGAAGTACGGCGTCTGAACCGGGCCTAAATTCGATCGCAACTGATATATTTCGCAAGATAATAGTGAGTTGTAGTTTTTTGCTGCCATAATGGCAGAGCAATTTGCGCTTATGGAAAGCACTCCTAGAGTTTTGTAAACATAAGCGGAAGAATTGAGCGCTTTCAAGTAATAATTCGAATGACATTTTCGCCTTTTTAAATTTCTCCACTTTGGAAGAAATATGAAAAGTACTACAGCACGTTCAAGACATTCTAAAGAGTAGTATAGATGCTTGAACGTTTATTTTTATATGTACTTTATTGATTTATAGATTTATCTATCTATTGTTTACAGATCCACCATCAGTTGGGGTGTAATCAGATCATCAATCAAATAAGCAAAGTTGGGGCAAATAGCACGGGATCATTTCAACTTTGAAGACTACATAAATGTCATGGCCAGATTTTACGTTGGAAGACAATACAATTTGGAATTTCAATGAATACTCAGCTAAGATTTTGTATGACTGTAATTCATGGCATATCACTTTCCATTGTTTTTATGCTTTTTTACGCACTTTTGTCTTTCTCCATTCTTGTAATATTATGTAAGTAATTGTACGTGCAGTGGCCAACTCGAACGCGTAAGCTACTTTGGTCACTGCGCACATTTTACCTTTTCCCACTTATGTAATTTGTTATCGTTCCTTTTTCTATTCTTGTAACATCTAGTAATAGTGCAAATAAATATCACACATTCGCATAACGTCCTCGTTTGTAACTCTATCATGCCATCGTATCGCGAGAATTTGTTGTAAACACTTGCTCTGAAACACGTGGCAAGTCACGATAAATTACGCCGCAAGGCAAGCGTGAGGCATGTAACCTCGTTCCAGGGCTTTTTCCCTCACCTGGGGGCGGGGCCCTCCGCCCCAAGTGAGGGAAAAAGCCCTGGGAACGAGGTTGTGAGGCATGCAGTCATGCAAATTTTAATAGCGCAGCTCCGCGCGCGCTTGGAACACCATGGGAAAGAAAATATGGTAACCCATCTTTTCGAGAAAATTTGGTTTTGGTCGCCGTACGACCGACCGACCGTACGTCCGTCCGCCCCTCCATGTATGCAGTATGAAAAGTCATTCGAGAGCTTAATTAATTGTCGAGTTTTTTTGTTTGAACTGGTAAGAATCAGCGTTTGGTTGCTTTGGTAATTTTACAGTGTAATCTCGAGGAAAAAAAAGCCGATCAAATGAATGCACGTCTCAAAATCTGACAGAAAGTAGTCTAAAAGCTGTCAAGAAAATGTCAAAAGCTAGAGCGCTGTACGTTTCATTTGAAAAAGTTACTATTAATTTTATTTTACAGATCTTCGTCCAACGACTATAAACAATGAAGTGTTGTCGTGCAACTCGATTATTCTCGATTTGTTTTTGTTTGAACCGGTAAGAATCGCCGACCGGTTAGTTCAGCCGCCGACCGGTTAGCTCAGTGGTAGAGCACCGGAGTAGCGTGCGGAAGGTCGCGGGTTCAAACCCCGGCCAGACCAACACTAAGGGTCTTTAAACAATTGAGGAGAAAGTGCTGCCTTTGTAATGACATCTGCAAATGGTTAGACTTTCTAGTCTTCTCGGATAAGGACGATAAACCGTAGGCCCCGTCTCACAACTCTTCATAATTGATTCTGTGGGACGTCAAAGAACCCACACACTGTTCGAAAAGAGTAGAGGACGTAGTTCCCGGTGTGGTGCTGATGGTTAAATGCTCGGAGATATTAGCTGCACAAGCTACTCTAAAATCCGAGGGTAAATAAAGCGATGTATGTATGTATGCATGTATCAGTGTTTGGATGTTAAACAAAGTGAAATGTGTTGGCTGGCTTTGATAATTTTATCTTGGACGGCTCTGCGAGGGAGAAGCTCGTGCGTTTTGCAAACGCCGTCTTCATTGTAACTGGATGATGTTTTGCCGCAGAGAATCTTTAATTGTCAAAGCTTCCTCGGTGGGCATGAAGAGGAACAGTAAAACTATCAAGCCACTTTAGAGTTTTGAGTCTGCTTAGCCAAGAAAAGAGAAAAGAGATTGTGAAGTTCCTGTTTATATGGCAGCGGATAAGACTATTGTACTGTTTGCTCTTTGTGCTAAATTTTTCTTGTCCTGGAAAATAAAACAAATGATCACATTTTTTAAAATTCAAATATTTGTGAAAGGTGATACGGACTTGATGAAACAAAATAAAAGCCTTCATTTAGCCTGTAAAATTCCAAAACAAAAAAGAAAGATTTGAGGCTCTTGATCATTAAAAATCGTAAACAACAACAAACAACCAAGCAGTTTGGAGTATTTGGGACCTTTCTTCTTTTATACAAGTCTATCTTCCTGGAAAATAATAATAATGCCTGCGCAGTTGATTATTGGAGTCAGGAAACTATTTGCTCACAAATGATAGTTTCTGAAAGACAGTCAACCTTTCAATATGGGCACCTTTTTAATCATGGTGTTTTAAAAGATTTTCCTGTCTAAAAAGTGACCATATTAAGAAGTTGAACTGTTCATAATTCACATGTTTCAAATGCAATTTATGAGCCTGTGAACACAGAGACTAAAAAGGAGTTGACCAGATAACCAATCAACTCCTATTGTTAAAATATCTTCCACTTGTAGCATTAAAGACATTTCCTTTTTTCATTTTACTATGTAGTGTTGAATTAAACAATGACCAAGCACCAGGTGGTGTAGTAATCAAAGAACAAATAAACATTGGTGTAAGGCACTATTCCAATGATACAGTGAACCCTCTGCACATAAGCCAGATACCCTTGTTCAGAGACCGTTTAAACTGGGATTAACTTGCACTAACAAATGACATAGCATAACTTACATAATTTATCAAAAAAATATAAGTACATTTTACAAAGACCAAAGCAACTGAGCCAAATAAACATTTCTATTACAGAGGTGTAAGACTGCAACATTGAAATCTGCATAAAGTATTTGCAGTCGACAGTTAAAGGGCCTTATAGTGTCAGCTTGTCGGGTGTCCACTTTAATATGGTTTCATTTTACAAGAAACATAAAAACTAGTATGGGACTAACTGAGGCTAGTGTCCAGTTATCCTGGACAGGGTGCCTGCTTAATGCAAGTTTCACACATAGTGGATATTAGTTTCTTCAGAACGAAAAGAAGTGTCCTTCACAGGAAAGTGTCCATAATTATGACAGAGGTGGTCATAAGGAGAGATTTCAGAGTACAGTGGAACAACACTTTATGGACACCCACTTATAAAAGAGATATTTACACTTTGTCCCAATAACAAGCTCAAACATTTTCCCTCCATTAGCCTGGCACCAGTTAATACAGAATGACCGATGGACACTTTAATGTGACCAAAGTGTAGCCCTGTTGTAACCGAGCTCGATAATTAGCTCACAAAGCATTTTCTTTTCGGTATTATTTTTGCGGTTCCGTTTATCGTTTTCCCACGGCGTTTCTTTAGTTCTGCTTTGTGGTTAGCCGTGTTTTATCTAGCTCTGTGATTTCTCCGCCGTTACACCCATAAACAGGAAAGGAATTAATTGATTTTAGCTCGCTTTAATTTGCCGCCATTGCTGTAGTTAACCGCGAAACTCTCCATTTGTTTCCTCCTATTGTATTATCAGAACACGTATGTATTCTGCGGTAAGGCGATAATAGTGTTTTACAATCAGGCGTATTGCCAAAAGGAAGATTTCACTGTTTTGTGGCTTACCTAGCTATAGTTGTCCAATTGCATTGCTAATAACAGGATGCGAGCTGTTTGCGTTCCGCGCGATATAAATACGCCTGCACGTAGCGTTTCTACGCATTAGTACAGTTCCAGTTGCCGCGTTCACTAGTCAAGCCGTAGGACATAGTTTTGTAGAGTTCTCCCCTCGCTGGAGTGGGTAAGTGTTCTCCTTTTGCTGTTTTCCCTAGGATGTTCTTCGTTCTCCTCCGAGGTCATCGTGTTTATGAAACGTCCAGCGACCGTAGTGTTACTTTCCTGTTGTAGATTTCGTCGTTTCTTGGTTTTGTTGTTTTCCGCTGTTGTATCGAGCACTTTCGCTCTGAAATCATCATCCTTTAGTTTCTTAGCCGTTGTTATTCCTTTAGCTTAGTGTTTTGCTTAGTTTTGCCGCCGTTTTATGCGAGATCGTAGATCACAACCTTTCAGTTTGACCTCGTTTAGCGTGTGTTTTCTTGTCTTCGTATCGTATGACTCTTGACACGGGTCACGTGCTATTTGTCACGCTTGTTCTTCTTTCGTGACCTAGCATGTTTCTTTATAGCGTGTTTTGTTTACTTTTCACATTTTAGTGTAGTTTTATTCTCTTAGTTGTATTGTTTAGCCGTCTTAGTAATTTTTAGCGTCGTTGTTTCCTTTTAGCGCTATTGCCCTTTTCATCGCCCCTTTTCTTTCCCTTTTTGTTGCTTTATTCGTTTCTCTTGTATTTCTTTTCCACTAATTGGCCATTAAATCCTTGTTTGTTTCGTACGCATTTGTCTTTCATTGGTTTGTCATTCGCTACCTCCCCTACTCGCGCGGCTCGGTCACACTGTCATACAAAGTTTTATGGACACTGATGATTTGCAGACTTTATACACCTTCCAGTGAGAACCTGGCGGAAAATACCAACGGTCTGTCAAGGGTTTTGCTTTAGGTTGTATGGTACACTCAAACAAGAAAAATTGTACTGTCCGGCCACTGAATAGCAAACTGATAATAATAGCGACACTGCAAATGATACTCATGGACTATTTTAATTGATTACATTGTAGAGTTTTAAACACTAGAAAAACATTAATTTCAGTGTGAGTCTATTTGAACGAGCAAAGGTTTCTTTACCTGCATTAATTTTCAGGTAAGGGATTAAACATCATTCCTTTGTGTCAATAAAACATGTCCCATGATGATTCTTCTAAGCAGATCCTGCAAGTCCCATACATATCACAAGGATGTTCGTTTGTTAAAATTCTCGCTTGTATGGGAGTAATCAACTTGAAACAGTTTACAGTATTTTCTTGAACAAAACCTTCAAAATTACCATAATTGGTGACGTTGTCGAGTCAGTTCATCGCAAGTTTTAAATTACTTTCACACTAATTCCATTTTTCTGATGCTTCTGCAATTGATTGACAGCAAAACAAACTGATAAACTTTCCTTTAAAATAAAATATGATTTTTTTTTAGTGCACCTACAGCTGCTCTAAAATGGACTCGTTGGTACTTCAAACAAACGAGCCAAAAATGCCCGCGGTACGCAATGAAACCGACCAGGAAATCTCCTGAGCCATGTTCAAGGATGGCTTCAACTTTCTACCGTTTAATTTCTTTGGGATCTTTTATATTTGTACAACAAGACATTCCTGAACTAAGCCAATTTCGATATCCGCCATTTTGAAATTTGCAAATTTAGTATAAACACTTCGAAGACTGAGGCCGTCGCACACATGTCTGCAGTTGAACGTTTCTAATGTGAAGCTCCTCGGAATTGTTAAGCGAAGCAGAATCAACGGAATAATCTAGATATGCATCAGAAACGCGTCGAGAAACGTTTACAAAATCTGCTGTGGCTCACCTCTTGACCTCGTCTTGACATGTTTGGCTCGTCATGACATGTCAGTTTGTTTCGTGCTAAATTCTGCTTTCTCCTTTTCACAAGCGACCTTTGCTGGGTAAGTCGGCTTCATGTTGGCGGTGTTTTCCTATCAGAACACTTTTCGGTGTTGCGCTGGCAGATATAAGAACACCTGATACATTGCAACAATCAAGAACCGTTCAACGCGGTTCGATCAGTCATCTCATCCGTCACGCAATTGAATAACACGCATCATCGAAGCCGTGACTGCACTCTTTTCTCATGTTAGGAGAAGTAAGTTGTAAAAAGACCGCACATATTAATTGCAAAGAATGAACCCAAATTTGCTTTTTTAAACATAGTGAGATTTTAGATTGAATGTTATAGTCTCAAAGATTTGCTTTTTGCTTGACTTGCTTAGGTAGACTACCTATCTCTCGACAAGCAACAAGAATATCAGGTAATGAGCAACATTGCCAATTTTTTTTATAGACGTGGACACGTAATTGCGTTTTTTGGCAGTTTGAATTTGAACAAAAATGACTCACCATAAAGCAACTTCCTTTCCATCTAAACCCATTTATTTTCTTACCATTA